>JASAOM010000933.1:0-35278 GCA_030849085.1 Borovskyia barvae | reverse complement strand
CAGCTTCGCCTCTACGGCTCGCTTCAGCGTGTCAAACACTCGAGGCACCGCGATAATGCAGCGAGGTTTGAATTCTTCGAAGTCGCCGTGTGGCCGTGCGGTGAGAGAAGTAACAGTACGAGGTGAGCCAAAGCCAATGAGCGCACCTCGGGCAATAAATACGTTGACCACACCGAACTCCAGGATGTGTGCGAGGGGAAGGTACGCGCAATAGCGCTCCTCTTCGTGCCGAGGCAGTAGACTGTCGAGGAACATTTCCATCGCAAGGATACCGGAGATGATGCTGCCATGCGTGTGCACGACACCCTTCGGATCGCCCGTCGTGCCGCTCGTGTACATGATCAGCGCCACCGAGTCGTTGTCCTCTGGCGGGGCAATACGGTGATGCGCACCAGCATCATGCCCAAGCGCCACCACGTCGTCCCACGGCACAACGCGGCACCCGTGCACCTCCCCGCACCCTGACGTCGGGAGGTCGTCCAGGTAGATCAGCGTGCACGCAGGGAACTCGCCGCGCTCCACCCCACGCAGCAGGTTCGGCACGTTCTTGCCGTTGCACACTATCGCGCGACACTCCGTTTCACGCAGAGCGTAGAACAGCGCGTCCTCGCCGAGGTTGGCGTACACCGTCGAGGCAACAAGGTCATGCATCCAGATCCCATAGATCGACGCGAGCCACTCCCACCGCGTTTCTTCATAAATGGCGACGCTATCTCGCGTCGACAGTCCTAGCTCCGCTAGACCGCGGCCAAAACCCGTTATGCTGTCCCACAGCTCACCCATCTCTAGATAATGCGTCGCGTCGAGGTAGGTGATCTCCACTGATCGACCCTTCCCATCGGTCATAGGTAGCGCTTCCTTCACACGCTTCAGCACTGGCCGGTACGCGATGCGTTTCTCGCTCGCATAAAGCGCGCAAACGTCACGGAGACGCTCTACACAGTTTTTACCGTAGTAAAGAGACTTACAAAGGGCACGATACGCTTCTTCATCGTGCAGGTGACCATTGCGGTAGACAACAGTACTTGAAGGAGTCTCTGTGTACGCGACAGCCACGCTCTGTGAGCCGTAGGCACGCAGCTGCTCTGCTTCATGGCTTGGGACGAGGGAAAGCCAGTTTCTAGTATCCAGCAAGGTCGCAATCGAATTACCCATCCTTTGGAGGACTCGATCTGCTGACGAAGCGAAGGTGTGTGTACGAGTGCGCAAAGACTGTTAGGAGACGAAGCAACAACAAAACAAACGCAAGCTAATGTGGCACAACGTGAATCTCGTATGGAGGCGCCACGATGCCTGGGATTCGCTTAATGGAGGACTCCCCCACTTTTCACGATGAGAGATCATAGCAGTGATCAAGATGAAGAGGGGTGCGAAAGGCCGAAAAAAGGGGGGGAGTGAAAAGAAGAGGGCAGGAGAGGAGAGGGGGATTGGTGTTAGGCTCTTGTGTGATTCTTCTTTTTTCACGATACAAACAAATACACACACATCCCCTCCGAGTCCACCCGCATTCAGAGTGGCACCTCGCAAGGCGCCACAGCTCCTGGGCATGTGGTCCCCCACTCGATGCCCCTCAACACACAGAGTAAAGAGTGGGGAGAAGAGGCACCTCTCCGCAACGGGAAAGAAGAGGAAGAATGGTACGAGCTCAGTCGTACGTTCGACGAACCATCAGAGTGAAGTGCGTGGGGAAACATCCGCAGATAAGTGCACCGTATGGTGCTTTTTTTTAAAGGTTGATGACTACAATAAATAAACGTCGACGGTGGTGCGATGAGGCACAGTTTTGAAAAAGAAAGCGGCCGTCTCATGTTTCTTTCCGTTTCCACCAGCACACCGAAGTGTGTGCGCAAAGAGCGGAAAAGGTGGGGAATAGATATCAACACGGTAATACATATCTGCCATCCTCTACGCTTCAGAAAGTAAAGGAAGGGAAGAGCGCGTCCATAAGACGGGAGTATCAAACAGCCAACTGAGAAAGAAAGAGAGACCAGAGTCGCGGCAAGTTCGAGCCTCTCTCCTCCTCCAGGTGCTCATTCAAAAAAAAATTGACAGCGATCGAGGCCAGAATTTCATTTTTGCCTCCCCCCTTTTTAACTTTGCAAGGCAACCGGTGTTGTCCCACGATTCATCGCTGCCCGCGTTGAAACAGCCAGCACCTGTTTGTCCTATTACCGGGTATAGGATATGCCGAGGGCGTCACCCACAGAAGAAGCGATTTCTTGATTACACTTTTGAAAAAGGGAGAGAAGCTTTCCAAAAATAATAATATCACGCAAAAAAAGAGGATTATCATCTCAGTAGTGTAGCCCAGCGCAGCCCCCTGGCAGGTCCCCAGTGAAGGATACTTTTTCGCCGCTCGATCACAAAAGCACGCACACCACCAGCTGTGCGGCGGCGGCAGTCGCTAGGACGAAAGCGGGTTCGAGAAAGAATGATCATAGAAGAGGAATACTGTTTTTTGCAAGCTTTTCTACATATATACGTATATATACTGAGGGAAACACGACAACGCACGGGTCCCACTGCCAACCTGGTGGCACTCAGCCGTGTTGGCGTTCGCAGAAGAAGCGAATCGAAAGAGCATGCGACGGCACTCTCGCGAATACCGCCACCATATGGAGGATCACTGTGGAGGACGAAGGAGAAGAGAAGCGGGCTGGTGTAAGTCTGAATGATCGCCGAAGGAAACGAAACTGCAGAGCGGTCTACACGTGAGCGAGAAAGGGGCAGCATCGGACTCTTCCACACGGGCCCCCTGGAGCGGCCGCCCACTGCCCGTATCTCATCTCCTTTTAATGTACCTCAAGAGGGTGCAAGGGAGGGTCAGTGAGATCTGGCCCCTCAACAAACCGCACACCCACTCTATCCTCCGGAGATGCGTTCACGCCGGCCACCACAGAAAGTGCCTCATTACCCCGAAACTTGCAAAGTGAGCCTCAGGAGAATCAAAAAAAATGAGGTCGAGGAGCAAAACGCAAGAAGACCAGCCCCCCAGGGCGGGGGGAAAAAAGAGAGGGCAAGGGAGAAACAAAGGCATGCATACACACAAAACAAGGGAAAGAAGTGCAATACTGTCAAATATCGAAACATTAAGCGCAATTGATCACCTGCACGCGGCATCCGTGATGCTCAACTCCACCCTTCCTCCATTCCGTTCTCGACGGAGCGGGTCGTACCCAGCGACGACCCTTATTCGCAAACATTCTTCCACACGAAAGCATACACAGAAACACATGCGTACGCCACGAAGTGGCGCATGAAAAGTACACGTCCCCACACCACTTCCCTTTCAAGGATAAAATCGACTCTTCAATTCTTTCCTTCACGGCCGGTATTCACCGTCAGCATCACAGAGCCGTCTGTGATGATGGCCGTGTTCCTGCGTGTCCAACGCATTGGTTACCCTCTAATTACCTCATCCTACACATCCGTTTTCTGCATCGCCCCTCTGTTCATCTCTCTTCAATAGCCTCATGAACGATCCCCTACGGAGGCGAGAGAAGAGAAGAGGGGGGAGAAGGGGCGCACACGGAGAAAGGCGGGACACAGAGGTGACCCCACCTCTTCCTCGCCCACGTGCACACATACAACAAAGAGAAAAATCGGAGGGATAATTAGAGACCAAAACAATGGAAAGCAAGGCAAGGGAATTGATAAAAATCCATGGAGCTTGAGAGCAGAGAAAAGGGGGCGGAGGTGCGTAGTGTATGTGCGTGCGTGCGTGCAAGAAAAGGAGAGAGGACGAGAACGAAAGAGAAGCTGTGAAGAAAAATATCTTTGAACTACCACAGGACTGCCTCCCCTTCCTCTCCTTCTCCCTTCTCTGCTCTTTTGATATGCGAGGCTTCACTGTTTAGCAAAAAAAAGGTTTCAAAGAAAAAAAGACTTACACAGATGAGGGGAGGGGGGTCATAAACAGTAGGCGCACCGGCGCTCAAACGGCACGCAGAACGGCTAGCGAAAATCACACATCGAAAAGGAAGAAGAAAAAATTGTGTAGGAGTTTCAGGACGATCGACGTGTTTTTATGGTGATTTTTTTTCAATGGGCAACATTCCAAAAACAGAATGAAAAGAGGGGAAAAAAGAGATTCACGATTCTCCAAGCCTCCTTCCCTCCCTCCCCCCTTCCCCTCCTCACCCCTTCCCCCGAACATGGAGGCGGAAACAAGGAAAAGGCACACTACGTTGCTGGGAAACGAGAGGTATACGCCGGTGTTGCATCCATTTTTTTCGTTTCCAGCAAGGAGGGTTCCTTGATTCTCACACCACAAGCATGAGCCCTGAAAATACAAGGAGAGGAGATCGAAAGGGTGAAGATGCCGGGGGAGGAAGAAAAAAAATCTTCACTGGAAAACGGAGATTCCCTGCTAGAGGAAAAAGGCAGCATCCAGAGGGCAAATCCGACAGCGAGGGCGGGAGATGGTGATGTGCGTAAATCAATCGTATATTTTTATAAATATATTTGAAGAATTTGCTGGTTTAGACGGGAGTCATCCGCCATCTTTTGATGTTTTCTTTTCACGCTTCAACGGTTGAGAGGACACCCTTGAAATACTCCACAAAGCGGTGGCACTGCTCTTCCTCCGTGGCCCACGACGTGCAAAGGCGGATGATACTGGTGCCGTCCTTGAGTGGCCGAGTGACGGCAAACTGAAAACCTTTGCGCAACTCATCGAGAACTTCGTTGGATAGAATGGGAAAGAGCTGATTGCTCTCAGAATTCCAGGCGAACTCCACCCCGCATTCCTCCAAACCAGACTTCAGTATGGCGGCCATCTTGTTGGCGTGGTAACCGAGATCGAAGTACAGGCCGTCTTTCATCAGCACCTCAAACTGGATGCCAAGCATCCAACCCTTCGCCATGAGGGCTCCCCGTTGCTTGATCATCGAACGTACGTTAGGCTTCAAGGCATCATTCAAGATAATCAGCGCTTCACCGAAGAGCCCGCCGGCCTTGGTGGCTCCGATGTAGAACATATCCGTGAGTCGCGCAATATCCGCCATCGTCAGATCGTTCAGAGGACTGGAAAGCGCGGAGGCAAGCCGCGCACCGTCCAAGTAGAAGTATAGATTGTGTGCCTTGCAAAAGGCAGAAATTTCTTCGAGCTCCTGCTTCGTGTACCGCGTACCCGTCTCAGTCGTGTTGGAAACGTACACCATCTTGGGGACCACCATGTGAACCGACCGGTGCCCTTGCAGCACATCCTCGATGAGGGCGCAGGTCATTTTACCATCGGAGGTCGGCACCGTGACAACTTTGTGACCCGTTGCCTCGATAGCACCCGTTTCAAGGGTGCTGACGTGGCCAAGACAGGTAGCTACGACCGCTTCCCAAGGGCGAAGGGCAAGGCTGCAGGCGATGAGGTTGGTCTGGGTACCACCTGGAATAAAATGCACATCTGCCTTTGGCTGTTCAATCAGTTCGCGTATCATCTCCGCCGCATGATGGCAATGCTTATCTTCTCCGTAGCCAGGGTGCTGCGTCATGTTATCCTTCATCATTTCCTCCAGAATCTTCGGATGCACCGCCTCGCTGTAGTCGTTGGCGAAGCTGTACATCATTGTTGGCGAGGTTAAAGTGAAGCGCGAGTAAACCGGCAGTTTCCCCCTTTTTTGTGATTCCTCAGTGCGTAGGCGTGCGGGCGTCTGGATCGCGTGCAGGACTTCGATTACCGTCAGTGAAAACGAGAGAGTACTCCAATCGAAGGGAAGTTCAACGCTTTCCGTCGAGCGACGCACCAATCCAAAATAATTAGGAGAGATCTAGCTGTATGAAGGAGAGGAGAGTCGTGGCGTAAGTGTCGGCGTTGCTTTCACTCGGGGACTGATGCGGGAGAGGAATGAAGAGGAAAGGAGAGAGAGCACCGAACCGTTTTTAGGAGTGCAGGTGGGCGAAAAGGAATCGCCGCTCAAGCAGATCAGCACAACGTGAAGAAGAGTAACGGAGAAAAAAATGACGCTCAGTAGCACAAAGGGTTATAAACGAGGGGGATACTTGAAAAGCTTTGGGGGAATCGCACTGATGACAGCAAAGCGGAAGGGAAACGGAAGCGTTTGCGTAAACTCAGCCCGATGATGAAAGAGATCAGGGAACGATCATTGTGTTTGACCCCACGTTTCCATTCAAGTTCCGGGATGCCGAACGTCGAGGAGGGGGTAATAGTGCACAGCCCGAACGACGGAGTGTCATGTGGAGAAAAACGGCCAACCAAAAAAGCGGAAGAAGAAGGGTGGGGAAGTGAGCGAAAAGGAGCGTCGGAAGAGGGAGAAGCAGCGGTAAGAGAGTTTGATACATTAAGGAGGGACGATGTTGACATCGCCACCGCAGGAAGGATTTCGCGAGACGCCGGAACGTGAAAACCAAACAAGCGGATAGTTCATGCGTGGTGAGCTCAAATCGAGAGGGGGGGACATTCAAAAAGGCTATACTCCATCCAGCAAGCGAATATCGGGAGAGCGGGAAGGGGTGGGAGGGGAGGAGAGGCTAAGGTTCGTCCATGCGCACGATCGAACCTTCAAACCAGGCAGCCCTTCCTCCTCTCCCTTTCGCGCGCACACATAACGGACCCATCTGTTATGTATCGTTTGTACAGCGACGATGGGCAGCTACGAGTGCCATTCGTATTTGGTACACTCAAAAAAATCTCTTCTTTTGATTATTATTTAACTAGTCAGGACGCCATTGAAAGAAGTCCTCTAGTCACAGGTTGTGATACTGTGCACCTGCGGAGAGTTCGCCACACACACAGACCTCCAAGGCTCCCATGCGACGTGCGGAGAGTCTCAAGAACGCCTTTCTATCTGCACTACATGAGAAAAAAAAACATGCCACTTGAGTCGATCGAAAGCCGGTGCCGTCCCTTTCATCCAACTCCTTCACTCTGACCCCACTTCCTCCCCAGCGTTGCTGCACATGGTTTCACCTATGCAACAGTCAGAGAGGAAGAACAAATAAGAGTATCGTCCCGGCCCGGGGGAGAGGGAAAAACAAAAGATTCATCATGTCTGTAGGGAAGGGAGGGGGGGATTAAGGGAGAAAAGGGAAAGGGGGACCAAAAGCACGAGAGAAACAACAACAGCAACGTCGATACTGTACTGTAAATAATAGAGATAGATATAGATATGTAACCTGTTTGCGTACGCATGTGTTCGCGTTTGCGCGCGTGCAGAGGGACGACATGCATTCACTAGCAGCATCAGCATCAGCATAAGCCGAAGAACAGAAAAGGAAGATCGAGTAAGATTAATAGGAGCGCCTTGCACCCTTAGGTTTGTCTTTCCCTTAGTTTCGTACACGCACATGTACATACAAGGGGTAAGCAGGAACCGTGGAAGTGAAAAAAAAAGGCGCAACCTCCAAGAGACCATACACGAACATGAAGAAGAGGGCAGCAGCGAATTAGCTTGTGGCGGAGATGAGTTCCATCGACCTCTTCCCCCGTATCCCCTCGCTCCCTCCAACGCGGCACGCCATAAGAGGAATGCTTAATGAAAGGTGTAAGAGTAATGATGGCGACGCCGGGCAGCGCTCTAAAATTCACATTTGCATAGTCGCACATATCTGTACAGAGAGAGAGAGAGAGAGGGACCAAGAGTGCAACAGAGAGATATCGATCTTGCCGCTCCCTCGTGCCTCTTTGGTCGAAAAAAGACGGTATCACTCTTTACTATTCTTGTATGATTTGCGGAAAATCCATCAAATAGCTGTTGCCGTCAGTCAAGCCCACTCGGGCTAAAAGAACCGGTAAGGTTGCACGCATACAATATCAACGCAGTTCTTGCCAGCCAGCCCTCCTTCCTCACTCGACCTCTGCGGTGGAGAGAGGGAAGAAAGAAGGGGGGAGGGAGAGGAAGGAGGAACTACCAGAAAACAAGCCTTGCGTGCGTGTGGGGGGGGAGGGGGGGGGGGGGGAAGCGCTTGAGGTTCAGGGAAGCGGTTGAGGAGCAAAAGCCGCATCAGTGGGTATCTCGACTTGAGCGGATAACCTTCACTTCTTGCACATTGCTGTCACGCCCTCTTCCGTTGCCTCCTACTTTTTCCTTGACGAAAAAAATCGAAGTTTTTCTACTCATGTACACAAGGAGACCTTTCGCACCAACCAACAGATTCGCCCCAAGCACAGCCAACTTGGTTTCTCCACGTTTTCCAGGTTTAGGGGACGTCTTCGTTTGCACCAACCTCCTTGAATGATCTCCGCTCTCAGCCACTGAGCCACCCAAAAAAAAAGTGCTTCGCCCACGGTGCACACCATCTCTCCCCCTCCTCGTCCTCTAAGTTCATAGAAAGAAAGGGGAACAAAAAAAGAGGAAACACAAGGCGATGAAGATATATGAATATAGATTCGACAAATTATATTTCTTTTTTCCAAAAAAAGGCAGGACGGACGGCAGGTAATACGTGAAGGAAGAAACCACGGAAACGAGAAACAGGAGGAGGGAGTGAGGAGGGTGGCACGACGAAAACTTCAAAAAAAGAAGAGATGGAAGAATAGGAAGCTTGCAAACGGAGAGGAAGAAAAGTTAGCGCACGAACGCAGGGGACGAGAAGGGGGGGCGGAAGGTGAGGATCCGTGACCGTGCTGCAGCGGAGAAGAGAGGAAAAGGGGGAGAGGAAGAGAATGTGAAGAGAATCTCATCAACTTCCACCGTAAACCTCTGCTCTTGAACCGCGCGAGGATCGTGGATGAAAAGCGGAGCGCACCGCCTACTCCTTAAAAAGCTCTGCGATTACATCAGCGTAATGCGCCTCCACGTTGGAGCGGCGCAGTTTCAGCGTCGGCGTGAGAAGTCCGTTCTCCGGCGTCCACTCATCCAACAATACGCGAACGTGCTTCACCATTTCAAAGGGCTGCCGGCCCGCCGCCTTGCTAGTAAGCGCCAGAGATGCCACCACTGCCTTCAGAAAAGCTGGGCTGGCCACGAGCGCCTCTACGCTCCCGGTCGAGTCGTCAAACGCCTTCGCCTCACCTTTGTCTGCTGTCTTCACATCGACGCTATCCACGTCGCAGCTGATGCCATTCTCCTTCGCAAAGGTTAATGCGCGCTTCGGTTCCGTGAGCACCAACGCGCAGATGTACGTTTTTTCGGGGTGCACAAGAACGCACACGCCATTCACGGCGCACAAGTCATTCTGCGAGAGGAGCGACTCTAGGACTTCCAAGGAAATGTACTCGCCAAGACAGTTCTTCGCCAGCGCCTTGACGCGGCCGACAAGCCGCAGTTTTCCGTCGGGGGTGACACTGCCAACATCACCGGTGTGAAACCAACCGTCTTCGTCAAAAGCCTCCTTGGTGAGCTCAGGCTGCTTATAGTAGCCCTTAAACATAAACGGTCCGCGCAGGCATATCTCACCCCGTGGCTCCGGCTTGTCAGTGTGCGCGTACCCATCTACATCCTTGAGCCGCATCTCGCATGTCTTCACCAACTGGCCAACGCAGTTCGGCTCGAGGTCGCCGAGTCGTTGGGTAGCACCACAGCACACCGTCTCCGTCAAGCCCCAGCCCTGGAGAATAAGTGGGCCACCGCAGACGACGTTAATGAACTCCTGCGTGGATGCGGAGAGTGGCCCGCCACCGCTGAGCATCCCGTATACAGCTCCACCCAACGTTTTACGCGCTGCATGGAAGACCTTGTCGTTCCAGTAAGGTGTATCGCACCCTTCCAAGAGGGCCTGGCGGCGGGACTCGTAGGCCTTATCGAAGATGTCACGCTTGAAGGAGGCGGGCGGCGGCAGTCGTCCCTCGACTGTCTTTCGAATCGTGTCAAAAATGCGTGGCACTGACAGCATCACTTTCGGTTTAAATTCCGTCAAGTCGCCGTGTGGGATGGCGTGGGTGTCGGTCAGCGTGCGTGGCGTTCCGAACCCCACCAGCGTGCCACGGTCGAGGAAGATGTTCACGACGGCAAACTCAAGGATGTGCGCCAGTGGGAGATAGGCACAGTAGATCTCTCCGTCCTCACCGGGCCTGTACAAGTCAAGAACGCGATGGTTCAGCGCCTCACAGCCGGCGGCAAAACTGCCGTGCGTGTGCATCACCCCCTTCGGATTGCCGGTGGTTCCGCTGGTGTACATGATAAGGCAAACATCATCGCACTTCGGTGTCGTGTGCACGGGCACTGCCGCCGTGGCCGCACGGCCCTTCTCGACGACGGATGTCCACGGGACAACACGGATGTTGTGCAACGGTGCACCAGCAGGCACCTCATCGAGGGCGATGATGATCGGATGGAGTCCCTCAGCCGCCAGGATCTCCGTCAACAAGGCCACCTGCGATCCATTGCACACGATGGCGTCACTTCGCGTCTCGCATAAGGCGTAACGGAGGGCGTCGCGGCCAAGATTTGCGTACACTGTGGAGACCACCATTTGCTGCGTCCAAATACCGTACACCGACACCATCCACTCCCAGCGTGTCTCCTCGTAGATGGAAATGGTGGCGTTAGCGGAAACACCCAAAGTTGTGAGACCACGCCCAAAGGAAAGCATCATCTCCCACATATCAGCGTATGTGATGATCTTGTGCGGTGAGCAGTGGTAGTAGTTTAGCACCTTCGCTTTCCCACTCGCCTCATCCGTGACGCTGCGCTTCTCGATGCGCTCCACAACCCGGTAGCCCAAGGCCGGTTTGTCTGCCGACCGCAGTACCTGCCGCTCGACGCGCTCCAACCAGGAAAGACCATGGTAGTACTGCTGCGACAGTCTCGCTTGCTCTTCATCACTGGTGTTGACGAAGCGGTAAATGGGACTATGTCCAGGCTGCTCGGTTCCCGGAAGCGCATCCGCCTCACGGCCGTATTCTCGGAAGCCACAAATAATTTCATGTTTTCGGAGGGACCGCTGGTTGCGCCATTCAAGTAAAGAGGAAGCGCACCCACCCATTTTTCTTATTTGCTTATTTTTGATCGTATAAAAAATAATGAAGCTCGAGAGTATATATATATATATGAGTGTGTGTATGTGCGTATGTGCGTGCGAAACCCTCCACACGTTCTCTCTCTCTCTCTCCGTGCGCAACTCACAGATGTGGCCCGGTCAGAAAAAAAAATGGTTGGCTCTTTCCTGCAAAATGGAACTTGGAAGCAGAGACACACGCACAAGCTCAAGCTCGCTGGAACAGACTGCTGTGTTGTTCTGGCGCAAGTGGACCTTACTCCTTGAAGAGGAAGGCAAAACAAAAGGAAGATAGACGAGAGCAGAGGAAGAAGAGGAGAGGAGCGTGTGAATGTATTTTCGCGTTTGCGTCATGTGCGTCCCAGTGTGTTGGCGAGGGCATACGTCTACATTATCCTTGAAACCCCTCGTGGAGAGCGAAGGATCCACGATGGAGTTGCGGCAAAGATTGGAGATACACGCACAGACAAACAGACACACTTATGCGGGTATATATGCCAAACAGGAGAGGAAAGAATGAGTGGATTGAAGGCGAAGAATGGTGAGAGAAAAAATGAAAGAAAAGCGTGCCGCAAGTCCAAGACCGAGTAGCTCGCGCAAAGCGGTGCAGCCCGGAGAGAGCCCAACGTGGCAAGAATACCCCCTCTCGCCCTTCCAGCCCTTCACCCTCCCAACAACAAAAAACGCTCGTCCGTCTTCTCGTCGCTGCTGCGCTCGTGCAGTTTCGGGGAGAGGGAGCAAAAAGAAGAAAGTCAAAGAAGCAGATAGATGAGACCTCGTCTCTCCCCTCTCCATGCTTTTCTAACGAAAATTGCATGAGAAGGTGCGATGGAGAAGCTTTCAATCCCCCCCCACTGTTGCGTGCGCATTACGCGTCCTTCCTTGCCCTCAGCTCGGATAGGTGGCTTCCCTTTCGAGCTACTGTAGCGCAGGGCGAAGGTGCGCACACATCGGTGGACTACGCATGGATACCTAAGCACAAATGCATGTGCCTTCATTCTTGCAAGGGCTCACGGTTATAGGCTTTAGCAATCTGCACCGCGGATGCGGTGATGCCGAGTATGAGATGATTTGTTTTAAGGAGGGTGAGACCTCTCTCTCTGTCATTCAAGCACATGCAGAAAGACAATCACCTGAAATAGTGTCTGTTCCCGTAGATATGGGAGGTGTCAGCGAGACGTGAGGAGCAGAATGTCCTACCTTTATGGCGCACGCATGACAAAAGGACCCAACTGTACAGACTTGGGAAGAGATTTTTTTCCTGCGTACAGTTTAAAGGACCAGGTCTTTTTTTGTTTGAAGACCCGCTTGCATGGGTTTAGGTAAGCCGGTTCAAAAGTATGTCTTGCTGCCGGTCGCTTTAGCGGAACGCCAGCTAGGACCTGATTGTCGCACCAAGGCTTGCATCCTAAGACCGGCTTAACAGGTGCAGTCGCTGGGCTTCCCCTCGCAGGGGGTACTAGAGCCTGATACCACGTTGAGGTAGCCGGCATCATCAGGGACTTGGAGAGAGAGAGAAATGAGAGGCGCTATCGTACCAGAAGACTTCGCCTCACGAACCTCCATTCCCATGGGCGTACCCCCACCCTAACCACCCACCCGCACTTCCTCTTGTCACTAACGCCGCAGCGAAAATGGCGGAGGTCAGCCGCAACTGTGCCGGTGGCAACCGTCAATCCATCGAGCGGTCCCTCCCTCTCTCCTCCGTATCCCTCTAGGATTCCTTTTCTTTTTTTTGATCTTCTGAGAATCCACAGCCCTACTCGGAGAAAAGTTCTTTGATCACCGAGGAGTAGCGCTTGTCTATCTCGCTTCGACGCAACTTCATGGATGCCGTCACGAGGTTGTTCTCCGGTGTCCATTCGTCATCCAAGACGCGCACCTTCTTCACCAGCTCAAAAGGCCTTCTGCCAGCCTTTTTGCCGATCTCCACCAAAGAAGCAGCGACGGCGTCGTGGAAGCGGTCGTCGTGCAGAATAGCTGGCCAGTTGGCGCTCTCCATCTTGTGTGTTCGCGCAAAGCTCATCGCCCTGTTTTCGTCAGTGAGAACAAGAGCCGCGATAAAAGACTGCTGCGGATCGACGATGATACAAATGCCATTGGGTGTGACAACCGGGCACGTACAGTAGAGTGCCTCCAAGTTCTCTAGCGCGATGTACTCGCCCATAACATTTTTTGCGAGGGCCTTTACACGGCCTATGATGCGCATCTGACCGGTTTGCGCATCCATCTCTGCCACGTCACCGGTTCGAAGCCACCCATCAGGCAAGAGCACCTCTGCTGTCATCGCAGGCTGCTGATAGTAGCCCTTCAGCACAAACCGGCCACGCAACAGCACCTCCCCGCGCGGATGAGGCTTGTCAGTGTGCTTGTACTCCGCAGTGTCAAGAAGACGAGCCTCAACGCCGTGCAGAAGCTGCCCTGCCTCGCAGACAAGTTCGCCAGAGCGTTGCACAGCTCCGTTGCACACAGACTCTGTCATGCCGTACCCTTGCGCAACTGGGTGACCCAACACTACGTTAATCCATTCCTGTGTGCTGTCGGAAAGCGGGGCACCGCCGCAACACACTCCACGCGCCTTCGACCCAAGAAGCCCGTGGAGCTTACGAAACACCTTCTCGTTCCAATACGGCGTATCTTTTCCATCCTTCAGGGCGACGAGTCGACTTTGGTAGGCGTGATCGAATACGCGTCGCTTCAGGGTGCCAACGGGGGGCAGCTTTGACTCCACTGTCTTTCGAATAGTCTCGAAGATACGCGGTACGCCAATGAAGAAAAACGGGTTGAACTGGGTCAAGTCTCCGCAGGGCCGCGCAAAGGCGTCGGTCAGCGTGCGGGAATTACCAAAGCAGATAAGCGTACCACGGCATAACATGATGTTTTCACACGTAAACTCAAAGATGTGGGCAGCAGGCAGGTACGCCAAATATGCCTCGCCTTCCTCCTTCCCGATCAAGTCGTTGAGACGCTGCTCAAGGCCGAGTGCCCCTTGAGTGAGCGCACCGATACTATGCACAACTCCTTTCGGATCACCTGTAGTGCCGCTCGTATACATAATAAGCACATCAGCGTCGTTGTTATCCGGCACTTTGTACGGCATCTCCGATGTGCGGCCTCTCTCCAGAACCTCCGTCCACGCGATCACTCTGTGTGAGGTTGTCTCAATGCCCGCTGGAAGTTCATCCAAGTATATAATGAGGGCGTCGTGTACACCAGACTGGTTCATCAGCGCGACGAGTTTGCCAACGCTCTTGCCGTTGCACACAAGCGCCTCACAGGAGGCCTCCTTCAGTGCGTACAGTAAGGCGTCCTCACCGAGGTTGGCATACACCGTAACCCCGATCATCTCCTGTGTCCACGTCCCCAACATCGTTGTGAGCCACTCCCACCGTGTTTCCTCATAAAGTGCGACGCGGCTTCCTTTTCTCAGGCCAAGTTCAGCGAGGCCACGACCGAAGGCAAGAAGGCGGCTCCACACCTCCCCGTAGGTGATGTACATCGGATCATGCAAGTAGGTGTACTCCCACTCCCGTGCTTGACCTTTCTCATCCTTTTCGATCTTCTTCACGACTTTGTCAACCGTGCGATACGCCATGGCGCTGGTGCCGCCACGTGCTTCGCAGATTGCAAAGAGTCGCTGCAAAATATTGGGACCATCATACCAGTTATAGCACTCTTTATGTTGCGCGTCAGTCAGTCTGGCACACCGGTACACACCAGAGCGATCCGCTTCATCCTCCGAGATGAGTTCGTTAATAACGCCGTACTCCTTGCGTGCTGCGTAGTGCGGAGCTTCAACAAGGCTCGTGCTATTGCGCACCTCCATCAAAGAAACGACGCAGCCGCCCATGGTTGTGAACTCTTGGCTGCTTTAACGGGAAGGAGAAGTGGGAGGGAAGAGGTGCTATCGTTGGTGAGCTGCAGCTGGGCGCCCACCAGCGGCGCACTTCGACAGGTGACGATACAGCTACGTATATAATGATGTATGTTTCCGTTTGCCTCCTCGTAGATAGAAGCTTTTTATTTTCTACGTTCCATCACCGACGGAAAACGCACACACACACACACACACGTGCACGGGCAGAAGGACCCTAGGAGAGGTTAGCAGGTGTTGTTTGAATGAAAGGGGGGAAAGAAGATGCGAATGCAAGCCTGCACAGAATCGCAATCGGATGCGGTAGCCTCTACTGAACCTCCTTTCCTTACGATCTTCAACGAGCCGCACAGAGCAACAGTGAAAGGTGGCAGAGACAATGCCTATCACTGCCACTATGTAGCTGGACGATGGTGACTAATCGGTGGGGAAAAAAAATGAGCAAGGCAGAGATGTTTCAACCCAGAGAAGAGAGAGAGAAAAGGAACGTCGCGACAAATCGGGGAACACGTGATGGACGGCAATGGGTGGAAGGGGTGAAGCGAAGTGAAGAAAAGTGAAAGCGATGGCCGGGATATTAGCGCTTGATTCCGAGCTTTAATTGACTTTTACTTGTTTATAGCAGACACAGGCAGTGAAGCTGACACACGGAAGGCGATATCTGCACTTCAACGAAGGAAAAAGATGAGGAATAGGGAGAGCGGAAGCAGTAGCAGTAGCAACGACGAGGTAAGCAGGTACTGGAGATAGCAGCGCGAGAGGACCTCGATAGAGAAGAGGGAGTAGGTAATCCAGTGGGGTGCACAAAAATCGAGTTGTGCATGTCATGGGGCTCGGCCTTGGGGGAAGAGCTCAAGAAGGTGCAACACCCAAAACGACACGCAGACAAAGGAGACGGAAAAGGAGAGGGCCGATCGCTCAGCATGGGCGATGAAGTAGAAGGCCTCACGATTCTCTTGTGAGCGCATCATTACGGCGGCTGGCGTCGCCATCCTCTCCTTCCAACCTCTTTCCTCCAACACCGCCCCACTCCTTCCTCCATCTCCTTCGTCGCAATCTCGCCATTGCCACCACCTCGAATCTTCTTCCTTATCTCCCATCTAGCCCTCCGCGACGCATCCCCATTTTACCGACTTCTTCTGAATACCTTCCCTCCCTTTCTTCCTCTCCCTGCCGGGCGCTACTCAGCTTTTGAGCCCCGTCAAGCATTCTTTCTTGGTGGTCCTTCTTCTCTCTCTCCCAGCCCCCCCCCCAAAAAAAAGGTGGTGATGCTATTCGAGTGTGTGAGAGATGAACGAGGAAACCATAAATCCGAGACGGCACTGAGAGGAAAAAGAGGGAAGAGAGCCAATGTTGGAGCTGAGGTCAGGCCACAGAGTGGTGAAGAGTCGAAAGAAGATTCAAGGAAGTTTTAAACCCCACCCCATGCCCTCTGGTAGCACTTGTGTTCTAGGCATGCCACCTACAGCGTGAACGGTGTTGAAGCGTACGTATACATGCATATATGTGTGTGTGGGTGTTCACGTATTAATTTTCTTGTCGTAGAGCCTGTAGAAAGCTCAAGTTTTGTGATTGTTAGTTTCTTTCTTCGTTTACCTTCAACCGCACGATAGAAAGAGGCGGGAGGGAGAAGAGTAACAGAGTCCGTCGATCCTTTTTCCCATCGTCAGGGTGGAGACTGCTCTCGACTTTCTCGCTCCACCTCCACCCTTCCCCCCCCCCCTCTGCCTCTTTTCTCCCCTCTATTCTCTCCATCCTTTTGGGTCTCCATTTTCCTCAAGGACTGTCTCAAGAAGCAAGAATATAAGGGGAGTTATAAAAGGAGTGCGAGCAGACATCCTTCCGCCAAGCTCTCAAGAAAAAAAACACGCAAGAAAGATCGAAGATGCGAAGAGATGAACCGTACATACGTGAGATAGTGGTGGTCTGAAGCACATACTCGCAAACACATACACACGCCCACGCCCTCGTCCCCCTTTTTGTAGGTCCCTCTCGTTCCCCTTTCCAAATGAATCATCGATCATGCAGCACCGGTCTTAAAAGATTTTTTTCTCCAAGAGAAACAGTGCATGGGCGGCACCATCTGGATGACGCAGCCGCTTTACTCCATGCAGCTCGTCCTTTCATCGCTCCCCTCTCATATTTCTTCTCCACTTTGCCACATCTGCGCCCTGTCGCTCTGCTCGTCCTGAGAACGTCTGAATAACTCTATGGCGAAGGAGAGAAAGACAGGCTTGAGCAACTGTAGGTGGTTTCCTTGGATGGTCACCTCATTCTTACCCCGACTCTGCCATTGAGGCCTTTGTTTTTTTTCCTCTTCTGCTAACTCGCTACAAAAAAGACGAAACCCTCCTTTAGGCGAATAATGACCCACACGTCGGCACAGAGACACATGCATTCATGTATGTAAGCATATATATCCATGGGCAAGGATATATATATACGCTCGCTTCGCTTACGCTTCACCACCTCTGCACCTCTTTACCTCGGCTCAACAAACGCAGACGTAGAGCTTCTGGATCTGCCCAGCATCTTTTTTCTTTTTCCTCTTTCCACCTCACGGCCTCATCGACTGCGGCTCGACCCCAATAAGGCGACGCGGCAGGTACGAGGCCGACGACGCAGATTGCTGAAGGGGCTGATCATGTAAAGTTCGATGAGACCGATAGAATGGGGGAGGGGAAGTGGATTTCCTCTTCCTTTTCCCCTTTCTTCGGTGCAAAGAAGGAGCGAGAGCCCAGTTTTAGATTTCCCTAAAATAGAGAGGGTCGCGTGAAAAATAGCGTGTTAATTATAATAATAACTTGCGAGCCCAGAACATGAGCGAAGCGGCATCTTGCCCTCTCCTATACGTGTATACGTATGTGAATGCGTGTGTGTATGTGTGCATACGGCGCAATTGTGCGTGCATATTCTTGCGTAAACACGTGTTGCGTACGCGGCAGCACGAGCTACTTCTTCGAGCCCTTTTTACCTTCACTGTTACACCAGAATTCACCTCATGACAACCGCTCTTCGATCCGGTTTGCTTAGCCTTCCCAAAAATAACAAAGGGAGAACAGAAAGACGATGGGCCGGCGCACCGAATGGATGAGAACGACCTACCACGTACAAGAGAAGAAGCAACAGGGATACGCCCCCCCCCCCAAAAAAAAAAAGGGGGGGTAAAGGAGACAGATCCGTAGTAGAGTGGAGCGAAGATGCAGTATAGAGGTAGGAGGATTTGATGGGATACTTTTTCATTCGTCCGATAGAGCGTCGATGGGAACTCATTCTATCCTTTACGTAGTGCGGGGTGGCGAGGAGGAGGGATGCAGAAGAAGGCGGGACAGGGTTGGAATGAACCGCAAGAGGAAACGAGGGAGCTGAACAAAAAAAAGGTACGATACGTAGTCCGATGATGGGGCGTAAAATGCTCTCACGTGTTGCTCTTCCGCTCTTCCCACGCTTCCCTCCCCCAGAACGCTACAAGACACAAGACAAAAGCACGCCCCCGCCGTGGATACACGCATACAGGCACGAACGACAACAGACAAACCCACATCGGAGCAAGTGACAGGAAAGGGGGGTAGGGGGGGGTGCTGAATGGTGATACCGAAAAAGGAAGGGAAAAGAGGAAATATCAGTCCGGCAACCCCCCCCCCCCGGGAACACAAAGCGAGATCGAAATTCTTTTGTTTATCGAAAAAAAACGCGCTTAATTTCATTCTTTGTTGTGTGTGAGATACAGATAAAGACGAGCTATGAAAAAGAAATGAGACGGAGATAACCGTGGCAAAAGCTAAAGGGGGTGGGAGGCAACGCGCGCATCGACGGCAAAGATGATGGGGTATAAACGTTGGCACGAGCGCATTATTGCTTTCCATCTTACATAGGCATAGAACAGGGCATTGGAAAACTGATTCGAGGGGCAGAGGTGGGTCTGCGCCACGAAATGAAGACGGCACAACACCGACTTCGTGAGTCGCAAACAAAAGTGGTAGCATACAGCACATCCACCGGCAAAACACACAAAAAGAACGAGCGCAACTACAAAGATGCAAAAATAAAGTGCACTTCCCCGTGCATTGCACTCAAGACTCGACAGACGAGAAAGGAGGGAAGGAAAAGTGGAGACTACGAAGGAGACCCAAAAAAATGCACCCATCTGCGTGCATACCCCTGCGTGTGGGGGGGGGGGGGAATAAAGGGAGTGGGGGGGTGAGAGAGAAAGAACACGCGCAGGCCTCTGCAGTGCATGCACGGGTGTAAAACAAAAGTGATGGGGGATAAGAGAAAGTGAAGAGCGGCTCAAGTCAGAGCATTGGTTCCCTTACGCCGCCCTTGGTGGGAGATACCAGAAGAGAGAAGGGACCGAAAGAGAGGTCCATCAGCTAATGAGGCTCCCACTAGCATTTGCAACACCACAGAAAGAAAGGAGGAGAGGCGCAAAGAAAAGAGGAGACACGTTGCAGCTGGTGCCATGGTGAAACCATGGGAAAGAAGGACGTATGCACACACGACACCCATACGGAAACATACGCGAATGCGCGAAGTGAGCTGGGATGCAGCGAAACAGAGAAACAGAGGGAGTGTCATTACGACAGGTGGAAAAGGGGGGGGTAGAGTTGGAAAACTGTTTCGAGAGAGGAGACAGAAGAAACGAAAACACGAAGGGGGATCACGAGAAAAACAAAACACGAGAAAATATGCGCAGGCGCGTGCACACGTGGCTTAAAAGAACAAAAATGAGACGGGTTGGAATAAAAGCAAGACCGCAAAACAAGGTGAAGAAAAAAGGAAGGAATGTAAAAAACGGCGCGTACAACAAGGCACATCATCTTCTCGACGCAGAGGAGGCCCTCTCACAGGAATCAACACACGAGCAATAGAAGAAGACCACACTTCAATATCGCTCTCTTCCCTCTTTCTCTCTCTCTCTTCTCCTCCTCTTCCCCCGCCTACCCGAACGAGACACAAAAAGTACAACAAACGACTGCAAAGACAAAAGAATTTAGGGGAAAAAGGGAGAACACGAAACGACGGCGTTGAGAAGTTTGGCAAAGAAGAAGCGGTACCAACTAAACGAAAAAAGGAAGGAAGGATTCGGCGGGGCTTTGACTTGAAACAAGGGAAAGGAGATGAGAGAAGAACTCTGTGTTGATAAAACAGCTATGCGAAAGTTTTAACGAAGGAACGAAAAGGGGAGGAGGAGGAGGAGGAGTAAAAGGGGGAGGGAGTACGATGCAACCATGAGGAAACGGGGTATCACGCACAGACACCGGAATACAAATAAATGTAGATTTCGAGGCATGTATATAGGTATACATGTGGCCTGCGTAGACAATACGCCAGCAAAAACGCCTAAAGCAATGTAGGCATTGAAGACCTAACGCGCCGCCTATTGCGGGAGACACCCACCGCCACTGCTTCGTTTAGCCTCCACCACCTCAGCTTTCTCCACATTCGGGGCTTTCGATGCCGGTGGTGGCGTGCCAGAGGACGGGAGCAATGATGCTGGTGGAGACGCGTTGGTATTTCCTCCCTCTGACTTGGGGTGGGCCAAAGCGTTCGCGATGGATGAGTCCACTGCCGTCGGAAGAGTGGAAGCTGGTGCGGCTGCCGGTGGCTCAACAGTCACGAGAACATCATCCATTAACTTTCCTTCCACAGAGCCTTTCTTCACATCGCCGCGAAGCCGCGGAGCGCCCGCTGCCTCAATAGGGCTTCGGCTGTCAGGCGACGAGACGGCAGATAAGGCATCAAGCGAGGCGGAACCGTCCTTGGAGCTGGCGCCCTCTTTTTTCTTTCTGTTCCGCTTATTCTTTTTCTTTGCGGAGGCGATTGCGCCGTCGGCATCTGGAAAGGGTGTTGTGTGCTCAGTTGCGGCCTCTACCCCGTCCGGCGCACTAGCAGCGTTCGGGTTATGTGTTGTCCTATCCTCCTCCCTCGTCGACGCCGGAGTAGCTGTTGACTTTTCATCGCTGATGATATTCGAAGCGTTGGCCGCCTTACCAACGGCCTTTTTCGCTTTAGGGGTGACTTTTTGCCTCTTTGCACTGGCTGCAGCAGCTTCAACAGTCGCATTGTTGTTAGCTCCACCGCGGGCAGCAGTAGCAGTGGGCACAGGGGTGGCCTCTACATTCGCTTTTGTCTCCGTCGAGGCTGCAGCAGCCTTTACGTTGGGGCCTGCCGCCTTTGCGCATGCCCCACAAATATTCGAGCCCTTCTTCCGGCCCTTTGTCTCCCGATGGATCTCACCAAACTCGCCGCAGACTTCGCAGAAGCCGAAGCCCAGCTTGGACCAACATGAATAACAGTAGTGCTTGCGGTCACGCCGATCGACACGCAGGTCATCGCTCTGTTTCGTTTTGTGGCACTGCGCACAGGTCCGACTCCCGTCCTTTATCAGACGCGACACGGCGGCCGAGTTTGACTCGGTGACGTTACCATCCTGATGAGCTCGGCCACCACTGGCGGAAGTGGCCGCCGCACCAGGGCTTTCCTTACCACCGTTTACCACGTGGAAAGACGGTACTATGCTGGCGAGTTGCTTCAACTGTGCCTCCGTGCTCAACGGCTGTATCTGTGGAGGGGGTGGAGACGGTGGCATTGCAGCCGCGACCGCCGTCTGAGGTATCGGTATAGCCGTGGTGGCTGGTAAAGCCTTGGTAGGGGGCAGCGTGGACGCGGCAGACGGATACACAGCAGGAGGCAGCGTAGTGGGCGGCGCTGCGGCTCCACTCGTCGGGGCGCCGAAAGCCCCCACGCTGCTCAGGAACATGTTTGGCGATACCCCTAGCAACACTGGTGGTGCCGTGGCGCTGGCGCCAGGCATGATTCCGCGGCCAGGAAAAACACCCATCGAGGCAGTCATCGAATTTGCTCCCGCCGTAGCGGCGGCGGCTGCAGCAGCGTCATAGGATGGAGGAGGCACACTTGGTATAGTCGAGCTCGCTGTAGTGCCACCAGCGGCAGTAGTGGCATGAACGTCTGGTTGAATCTCAGACGGCACAATCTGCTCGCTCAGTAACCATGATACAAGCCGTGCACGTGGGATGAGGCACAAACTCAGAAGCTCCTCTAGATCATGCTTATAGATGGGGCGCAGAACATCGTACCGGACACGCCGTAGCACCCATCGGCGTGGGGTTTCGTCCGCAGGGCTGCACGTGACAATGCAGCCCTCTACCACATCGGGATGGCGAACATCCACGGTTGCATCCTCGAACTGCACGTACACCTTCTCGCTTTTATCGTATACCTCCAGCTCAAAAGTGCGGATGGGATAATCGCTCGTCATGTCGACGCTGCCACGTCCAGTGAGATGGTGCTGCTGATCATGCTGAGGTGTAGTCGCCCCACTCGTGCTGTGGCGGCGATCAAGTGAATCGTTCTTTTGTGATGAAAGTAGTTCGTCGAGGGTTGTAGCGGAGCCCTCGACCATTGGCGGCTGTCGCGTGAACAGGAGCTCGCCTAAGCGGAAATCCACCGTCATAGAGGATGGCTGTTGCCAAACGAAGATGTGATCGTTGCGATGGATGGGGTTTATCACCTGAAAGACGAGGCCGTCGCTGGGGTAATCTTCGGAGTCCAGCATGTCCACTGCCTGCGAAATATCTCGAGTCGGCTGGTGCACCACCACACACTCTGAGCCCTCCTGCGAAAAGGAAGCCTTTTCCTCACTACAAAGGTGCTCTGCGAGGAAGGTCTGACGCTCAGCGAAGGTCATTCGAATCATGATATTGTTGTTGGGCAGTGCTGCCTCACTCCAGTAATGGGCGTCGTACACCAGAAAGAGCTCCTTCTTACGATCGCGCCTCAGTCTAGTCAGATCACCCTCCAACACGAACATGCCTACCTTTTCGCCGTCGAGGTCCCGCCCCAACCACGCTTCGGGGGACATTCGCAGCACGGCCCGCATGTGTGGGGGTACCAGAAAGAGTTTTGAATGGGTGTAGATGAGAAGATAACGACTCCCATCGACCTTCCTGCGAATCCCATAGCGACTTTTAAGCGCGCTGATGCGGCCCTTGTCCTTCATATCCTTGGCGGAAAGGGGGACGAGGTCGATGCTGCCGGGAAACTGGGCGCCGCGGCTGTTCACGCAGCGGAAGAGATCCGTGAGCACCTCGCTGTACTCCTTGTATTCATCCACCATCGTATTCGCGCGGGAGTCGTCATACTGGTGATGACTTAAGGAGCGGACCGGTGGTTGTGCGCAGCAGCCAAGAACCATAGTCCGCAGCATCTGTACCACCTCCTCCTTCCCTTTCGTGGCGTCCACGTAGCGATACATTCCGGCGCTCTTGGCGAGGCTGACAATACGAGCGTGAATGACGCGGTGAAATTTGAGCTTCTCCTTGAGGTGCTCACCGCCACCCATGCGCTTTACGAGCGCCGCGTCGTCGGCAGATTCCAACCCGACAATACCGACGAACGGAATATTCTTGGAACGCAGGAGCTCGTTGAGGTAATAAACATCCTCGATACCTTTGCAATTTTTATCAATTACGAGACCTTTTATGTTGCGGTCAACACACTGCTTCTCGAGTAACTCATCCAGGCGGGTGCTGAGCGCGTCGAATATTTCCTTCGTGGTTTCCCAAACGGAGCGCTTTCCCGGCTGTTCGGTGAGAAAGTCCGCACCACTGAAGAAGGCCCAGCCCATCCCATCTGTCTTGAGGCTGTTTACGAGCTCACGACCGAGAGTCGTCTTGCCTACAGCTGGAATACCAGAGAGCAACACGCATGAGAACTTTGGCGGCTCCTTTGAATTCAGAGCTGCCAGTGTCGCGTTGCCCACGCTAACGCGCGCATTCGCTGGCACAATAGGTGGTGGCGGTGGTGGTGGTGGTGGCAGCGGATGTGGCGGCATCATCATTGCGGCGACAGCGTTGGCCATCATGCCAGCCGAACTGTTCGTGGGTGTATTCATCATAACCATCATGGAGGAGGGAGGAGGCATCGCCATCGACATCGGCGTGCTAATAGGTCCGGGTCGGATCATCCCCGCAGAGGGTAAGGTAGTCTGAGATCGTGGTGCGATGTTGCTGCTGCTGCTGCTTGCAGCAGCGAAGGTGTTCATCATCATGGTTGGATGGGACATGAGAGGTCCAGGCGGAGAGAGAGATGGCGGTTGCTGTACCCCTGTAGTGGTCGGACCTGACGCCATGCCAAGCTTCGGTGGATATGGAGGCAGCATACCACCCATGGCGGGTGGCACCATCATTCCCTGCGGCGCTTGCTGCTGGAGGAAAAACGGCATCATCATACTCGACTGTTGCGAAGTATCAGCGTTCGTCTGGCGCTGGACCGGCGGCGGTGGTGGTGGTGGTGGTGGTGGTGCAGCGCCAGACGCCATAGAACCCATCGGCATCGACGTGGGCATCGGCATGGGCATCATGCCGCAAATCGGGGATGTCACGCGGAACTGCTGTGGGTTCGATTGAGGTGGTGGCGGCGGTGGTGGTGGTGGTGGCATCCACATAGGCGGCGTCATACCCATTTGCGGCTGCGCTCTCTGCAGTGTGGAGGGGACCGGTGACGTCGCAGAAGCCCAGTTCGGTTGCATGGGGGTAGGGGCACCGGCAGCACCAGCCATCCTACCGGGCGGCGGCGGGTACATCATCATTGGTGGTGACGGCGGCACAAACCCAGTAGGCATCATGTAATTCCCCAGCGGATGAGGAAGGCCAGTGGCGCCTGGCATGAGAGGTGGCATGTGAGGTACGCCAGGGAACCCCGGCGGCGGTGGCGGCGGCTGTTGTGGAGAAGGCATGGGTGGAGCCATCGCTGTTTTGCCCCCGTGCGCCGGTGGCTGAAAATACGAAGTAGGCGGTGGTGTCAACTTCGCCCCAACAGTTCCTGCCGGAGGAATCAGAGGCGGCGCAGGTGGGGGCGCCTTGGCTTCTGCAGCAGACTTACTCTTGATATCTTTTGCTGGCGGGTGCGCGGCGGGAGGGGCATCGGGCGATGGCGGGATAGTGGCCGCGGATGGTGTGAAAGACTTGGCGTTCGCGTTCAAGCGGGTTTCCGCAGCTACAACCTGCTTTGCAGAAGTAGCCACCTGAGATGGATTAGGTGCTGGTGCTACGGTAGTGGAAGCAGTGGGCGGCGGCGTTGGTGTGTGAGGAGAACTCACCGCCCCCGGCGACGGAGCCTCATCGGACATGATGTGGCTTCTCCACAAATGCCTGAACTTCCAGCTGCTCCCCTCCTGCTCCTCTCGCCTCGAGAGCGTATCGCGAAAGGTTTGGCAAGCCCAGAAATCGGTATATAGATGAATACTATTGGCACGATGAGGTACAGAGACGTGTTCGCACAAACTCACGCACAGACGCGAACACGATAGACGAAGCCGCACCTCAGATGCACGCTAAAATGTTAGATTTTCTTTTGGGTTTTCTTCCGTTTTTTTTTACTTTTCTGAAAGAGAGGAAGGGATAGAGGAGAGCAAAGGGAACAGGGGTGGGGGAAGGGGAGAAAGAGGGGAGAGGAATGCTTACGTAACGGTTAGTGTTTGCCGAACTTGGCGGACTCTGTGTCGTTGTCGCCGCAAGGAACAGAAGGAAGTGAGAAGGGGAAGATGGAAAAAGTGGAAGTACGGGTCATGCTGGTGCGCGGCACGCAGCCACATACGTTAAGCTTGCCTTGCAGCTCCATCGCAAGTAGCTGTCTCCTGTATAAACAGATCGGCACGTCTATGGAGGCAAATCAACGTTCGGAGAAATAGAGCAGCCCCCAAAGTGGGGGAAGGAGATGAGGAGCGAGAAGCATGCGATTCAGCACTGTAAAAAGCCACTGCTCCGAGAATCAGGGACGGTGGGGAAGCGAGAGAAAAAAAGAGGAGGGGAGAGTAAGTGCCACAACTTTCCAAGCGCAGAATAGAAAGGGAAGAAGATTTCAAAATGTTTCCAAATTCAGTGCATTGGCGTGTGAGCGCATTTGTGTCTCCAAGTCAGCGTGACAATAGAAAGAGAACGAAGGCAGAGGGAGTAGAAAGTGCATGAGAAAAGATAGTGTGTCGCCGATGAGGAAGGGGGGGCAGAACTGAGCAATGAACGTCCACTTATGAGCCCGGTAAAAGAAAGAAGACGAAAAAGAGAAGGAGATTTCTGATAAGAAAACCCGAGAGGAGGAGGGGGATCAGGGGGGGGGGGGGGGCGCGCTCCGGGGATGGGGGAGGGGAAAAACTTTCGCGGGCACCCCACACCGCCCCACACCACCCACCCAATGCCACGGCACTCGAAGAGGACGGGAGGGCAGGAGGTGAGGAGGCGCTGCTATCCTCCAACAAGCTGAAGAATCTTCCGCGCGCCGGAGCTACAAGTGCCGTACCTTGCCCCTCTCACCGCCATTTGCGGCCCATAACCGAAGAAGAGGGGCTACGGCGAGGGGTGCCAATTATGAAAGGGGCCGACAGCAGCAGATGACGGCAAAGACTACGGCACACGCTGATGATGATGTGTGGAGGCGCGAGTGGGGTGACGGGGGAAGGGGGTCAGCGAGACAGCGCCAATATGCCTCCATTAACGGCACCAAGCCTTTACGCGGAATTCATTTTCAGCGCACTGCTTCGCATACGGATGACGCCTGCGTTCTCTAAGTCTTTCAATCGCGCTGCTCGCGTTACATCATCGATCGCGACCGTCAAATCCTCCAGCACGACGACTTCAAACCCGCTCTTCCTCGCGTCCATCGCAGTGAAAAATACACAGAAGTCGCAGGCCACACCGCAGATGAAGATGCGACGAACACCAATGGAGCTGAGCAACCCGGTCAACCCTGTCGGGGTGCCATCGTCATCGAGAAAAGCAGAATAGCTATCCGCCTTCAGCGCTGCACCCTTGCGCAGCAAAGCGAGGATGCGATCCGTGTGAAGATTCGTGTGTAGCTGCGCCCCCATCGACCCTTGCACGCAATGGGACGGCCACGGACCGCCTTGTTCCTGGAAGGAGCAATGGTGGGTTGGGTGCCAATCCTGAGTAGCGACCTGATAGCGAAAAGGGTAAGACGTGGACACCTGATTGATGGCGGGGATCAGCGCTTCCCCGCCAGCAACATGCAGAGGCGCATTCGAAAGCAGAAAATCATTTTGCATATCTACAATAATGAGGGCGTCCGTAACAGGGTCCACGACAGCACATGAACGCCGTCCTGATCCTTCAACTACGTCAGCAGAGACTGAGGATGCCATGTTATGTTATCAGTTTGCTTTTAATGGGCCACGCATACATGTGTGTTTTTTGAGGGGCGCTTATTTTGGAAAAGGAGCGGCAGTGGAGTAGCGCACTCAACCTCCATCCAGCAAAAGGAAGAGAGAGACTTTTTATAAAAGGAGGAAAACATTAAGGGCCGTGACGTTGGAGGCACAGAGGTATTCTCTTTTATCGTTCATTCGAATAAACCCTGGATCCACCCGTTTTTGCACGAGCAGTGTAACGTGACGATGCTGAGACGCCCCCCCCCCCCTTCCACAAGTATCTCTTCTCCTCGAAGAAGAAGAGCGTCGAAAAAAGCGAATGCGCTTTTTTCAGCAAGCCTGACCTGCGTCCAGCCGTTTGGCAGTCCGGGTGTGCCGAAACACGTATTTTTCACGTCGCGCCTCTTTATTTCTTTGCCATTGTTTCGCCACTGCGACGTATGCAAAGCACATCGAACCCTTTCTATCTCCTGTATTCAGCATGCGAGAAATACTCAAACACGCACAGAGAAAGAGAGAGAGCAACAAGGGGGTTGGGGAAGGAGTAGAATCACGTTTGGCTCTTCCCCTGAACTTTCATACGGAAAAGGAAGAGGAGTGGTCTGTGTGGGACATACCCTGAGGAGCAACATGCGAAAGCGTGTGCGAAACAGCCGATTGACGCGCCGGAGAACGAGCACTAAAAAAAATGAGAGTAGGCAGTAGCCTTTAGACAAGATGAAAGTTAAAAAATAGGCGTGAGAGGTGGAAGAAGGGCGACGCAGAGTCTCAAACGGGCAGCTTATGCACCTCTGCCAGAACCTAATATTTTGTGTGTTTGGGAGGGGGGAGCAAGGGTCAGCTACGCCCGATGCGCACACGGCAAATCCACTGCTTGAGGAAGCCGGAAACGCTGCGCAACCACGTCAAGCTCCGGAAGCAGCACAGTTGTCCCAATCACTAAAAAGGACGGAGGGAAAGGTTAAATATAGCCGGGAAAGAGGAGTTCTCAACGTGGATGCATTTTTCCTGCCGTATGTATCGACTTTTCAAAAAAAAAGAACGCTGAACAAAACCAGCGAGTAAGTAAACAATGAAGCAGGATGACGTGAGAGACCATCTCCTCCTTCCCACCTCATCGCCTTCTACCCTCCCCTCACGGGCGAAGCGATCCGCATGAAAGTCTACAAGATACCATTCGAAAGGGTAGCCCGGAAGGGAAGGGGGAGGGTCGGAGAGGTTGAATCAATGATGATCTACATCCTCTGCAAATCGAAACTCACTTCTTTCCATGGCAGCAGCGCCACAGAACAATCGGCCCTTGTCCGAACGCAGCAAAAACAAACACAAAAAAAACACCAGCTCCGTATATGTGCATATGCATGCGTAGGAGAACACGCGTTAGGTGTTAAAAAGGGAGCCTTTCCCCAAGGAAAGGTCCGCCATCCCTTCCATCGGAAAGGAGGCCCCCCGTTGTCATCAGCCGATCTCCCTATTGCAGGCACCCACTGGTGCAGAAAAAAAAAGGGGGGGCGTCTTTCCAGTGATGTCCCCATAATGCAATGCCAAAAGGTAAAGGATGATAGAAGTACTGGAAAAAGACGAAGAGGATGAGATGCACTCAAAGCTTGACGCGAAGTTGCACAAGACGAGAGTGAAAGGAAAAGTGAGCCTGTGAGTACACGGTCCGTGAAGGGCTGCACCATTGTAACGGCGGCCACAGTAATTTCGAGGTCAAGGAGGGGCGGCACTCATTTTGAGCATCCTGGGGCGGTTTAAAAAAAAAAGAGGGTGACAGAGGAGGGAAATCTAAGAGAGGAACATGATTCTCATTCCCTTCACGGGGAGAGGAGGGAAGGGGAGGGGGGAGAGATGCAAACGGGACGTGACGAAGCACGTAGGCAGCCGCACGTGTCCAACAACCACCCCAAAATGATCCATTGCACAAGCAGCGATGGTGCCCGCGTCCGGCTGCTGAGCTCGGGCAGTGCCGTCAAGGGCCATGTGGGCCCCGCTCACTCAGCCCCCGCAGGAGTTGCGAAGCTGAGCGTTACGATCTGCAGCTCAGCACCGCCTCTGCCCTTTTCAGCTGCCCATCAAGGCTGCACAGCAGCCGCTTTTCCTGATAGAGATACGGTCTGCTTCACCCGCGCCAGCACCACTCATTCTATTTTCTCCTTCGCTTTCTACATACACCACAACGGAAAGCGCTATTCTCCACCCCTTGCGTGCAGGCAGACGAAGAGAGAGAAGGCTGAGATGAGTCGTGCGACGGGGCTGATCTCACCTCCTCCGCCGCACATGGAGGAGCTCACACCGAAGGAAAAAGAGGGGGGGTGAAACAAAAACTGGCCGGTGCAGTGAGCAAACGGAAGCTGCCACCTTTTCGCATAGTGTGTTGACTTCTCCTATTCTTCTGACTGGATCCCATAGGTGTTGCACCGCTGTTACGGCGAAAAAAAGGAAGGTAGTCGATACGAAAGAGTTTTCGTTTAATCTTAGCCGACAGATTCGAGAGAGATGCAGAATTTTTAGTGTCATTGAGTGGAGCGGCGCTGGAAACAAAAAGAGAAAGCAAACGGGAGGGAAGGGGAGGGGGATCATCTCGTCAAGGGGGTCATATGAGAAAGACAGATCCGATTACAAATCCTTGGTGCGTCTATGCTATGCGCCGGTGGCACCACTTTTCATTCCCTTCCACACACACACGCCTCAAATGAAAAAACGGATATTGGCCGCCGTGCTGAGACAGCACCATCTGGGATGATGTAGAGGAGGGAAGCGAGAAATAACATGAAGGAAGGCAAGATGAAAGGAGCGCGTTGGACAGGAGCACCGAGGATAATATTGGCCACGACGCTTTCCTTTGCCGTGCCTCCTCACAGAAACATTTCTTGTACTACGTGTTAGCTTACATCCTCAACCCTGCCAACGCCACCCTCTCGGTGTTTCGATCGTAGTCTTACTGAAAAAAAAAGCACTATGAAGCATCCGCTTTTGCAGGTAAGATGCTCCTCTCGGCAGTTCACGTGAGCTTGAAGACTTCGGCAGGGAAAGCAAAACGAGGGAAGGAGAGTAAAGGTTATGAAGTAAGAGAGGGCCTCCACCTCACTAAAGGTCAGAAGACGGCCTTGTGCTTCGAGCGCGACATACGGTTGCAGCCGTGATCTCACTGCAAACGGAAGGAGTTGCCATATAGTTTACCTTCCTGTTTGGCTAACTTGACAAAAAAAAATTGACGTGGTTCGTCCCGTTTTCCACCAGCGAAGCGCAGCTGCCTTCGCTCACACAAACACACACACACACATGTGTTCGCGTACGTGTACGTGTCAGCCGGTGAGAACAACGACAATGGAGATAGCAGAAAGGGGGGAAGAGAAAGAGAGATGGAAGCAGAAGTGAAACCTTCAACACAATGCAAGCAAATAAAAAACACCCACAAGCAATGCGCACATCATAGTGCCGACAGTGTCTCGTCCACCAGTCGCTGCAACCGCTCCACCTCGGCTTCCTTCTGCTGCGTCGTGAGCTCACCACTGCGTTTCAAATCATGGGCTCGCCGTCGAACCTGCCCCACATGAGCAGCCAACCCAGCATTGTAATGAGAGCTAAGAAGAACCTGTTGTTGCGCTTCGTCGCGCGCCGACCTCAAGGATCGCGAAATACTAGAGCATTCCTGTTGCACCGCCTCGAAAATGAGAATCATTTCTTTTACGTACTCAGTAAGTATGCAGCGTCTCTGCCGTCGCTCGTCGCGAACGAGGGTAAGCACCGCAGTAGACGATGGGTGTGACGCCTCGCACGAAATGCAGGTATTGAGGTGCCCCTTCTTCGTTTCATCCGTAGGAAAGGACCTTTCAGTGGACTCACCATCTGGAGACCTTGGAAGAGCGTTGACCCGCCGTCGCTGCTGTCGGCGACGGCGCTCTTCTAACTTGGACAAACGAGCCTCGTACCATCGTTGTTGCTCCTCCACGAGATGGTGAAGGAACTCAGTGTAATAGGCAGCAACAGCCTCTTCCTTGCTCTCATTCAGCGCCTCTTGTAACTCTGTATCCATCGACGAGTCCCACCACGATATGGAGCGCACAGCATCCGTACCAGAGACGCACGTCAGAGCAGCATCACCACCACTACCAGTGACTGTCATCTGCTTTGCCGGTGCCCCTGGGGTGTCGTCGACGTCATCGAGCAGCAGGGCAACCTCTTGGTGAAGAAACATGCCAGAGCTCAAGTTGCGGATACGGTTCGTGCTGCTCTGCCATGAGCATGAGTGGCCCGAGGCATGATAATGATCCTGCTGATGATCGTGCCGAGCGCGTCCACACGCAACGTGGCCGCAAATAAGGCATGCCCATAAATCTTCATAGGTGCCACATACTCGGCAGCGAGCGTCGTTGAGAAGATCATAGACGGAGAAGCGGCACAACGGGCACTCCGAAGAGGTCGAAGGTAGTTTCGCATAGCAGCTGAGGTGAAAAGAATGCTGACAGAGCGTCGTCACGCAGCTACTGAGGTGCAAGGGATCAAGGCAGATGCTGCAGAAGTCTCCACTTTGGGGCACGCATTTGGCTTGTGGGAGATGGAGAGGGGTGCTTGTCTGTGTCATCGCAGGCGCCGACGCCGCTACTGATGGCGATACTGCAGCTGACAAAGGAGGAGAGAGAGGGCCCGTCATTTCGCGTGTGGCGGCAACCTGAGCGGTAGAAATGGTGGCGTGGCCAGCATGCCGTTTGGGCACAGGCGGTGCAGCCCCTTTCCGGATCTCATGAGGTCTTGCTGCCATCGCGGCGCCGCCGCCGCCGTATGCACGCATGGATGAAAACGTGGATGGTGATTGGCGTGGTAGAGGAGGTGATTGGGGGGGCGACAGAGGAAGGCGAGCGGAGCTCCTAGCGAACGTCTCTTGCTCATCCAAGCCCATATGGGAATGATGATAGAGAAGCTCGTGCGATTCGTGAAGCATTTCCTTTGGCTCACGAAGCTCATCATCATCGCTGTAGTCGTTCGTGTCTCTGTGAACGGGGTACACGCTTGTTGCTGCCTTCCATAGCGAAGTCTCATGCACACCTGCGCGCCAGCGAGACGACGTCCTTCTGGTCCGAGTCGTCTCATCACCGTGCACTAAGTTGGCATCGCGTTTCGCTCCCAGCATCACTCCTTCTCCATCAGAAGACCTCGCGTAAGTGCGGTGTGTCATGACGACGAGACCTGCATCGCTCACATACTCCACAGGAGCAGTTAAGCTGAGCGCTGCACCTTCCTCAAGTTTCGCCTTAATCTCTCCTGCTTGCGCAGAACTGCCGCACCGCACCAGGATACAGTACGCATGTATCTCGCTCACGATGTATCCAACGCGAACAACTTCGATAGAGTCGGTCGAGTTGAAGTCAGGCGATTGGGCGCAGGAGAGAGCAGATGAAGACGTCACAGCAGTCTGAGAAGACGAAGAGGAGCTTGTCGACGAAAGTGAGGACGATCTCTGCACGTTGATTTTTCGTGGGCCACTGCGGTGAGACCCACGTCGGCGTTTTTGAGGCACGGTCACTGGAGATACCGATGCTGCTTTCGGCTGCGTCTCGACTTCTCCCTTGGTCAAAGATGATGTTGTGTTAGAGGTGGTTCCTGGCGACTTGGTTGCTGATGAGTCGAGAGCCAGCGGTGCCTTCACTTGCGGAGATTGCTCTGCATACTGCGTCGTTGTGATAGCCGAATCGAGAGGGACACTAGATGACGCCCGCGCCGCAGCAGTAACCTTAATCGACACCAATCGACTGAGCGTTCGAGAAAGGCTGGCGGTGATCGGTATCGAGTGGATGAGCAACCACGGAGAGGAAGAGGTGGAGGAGGAAGGGGCTGCAACGTTTGTAGCTGAAGGGGGAAGCAACCGCAATGTGACAGTATTGATCGCTTCGCGATCAAGCGCCATAGTGGCGAACAGCTCCATCGTGGGTAGAGCTCAGCAGCGATGCGAACGCGTTTATTTAAAAGTAAAAGATCGAGGTGCACCTGAGGCAAGACAAAAAGAGGAGCGACGGGGCTGGACAGGTGACGTGTGTGCAATAAACTCCAGAAAAAACGGACGATAAATGGTGGACACGCACGCAAGGACCGTGACCTGTGCCTCAGAAGTCTCAGGGCAATGCAAAAGCACCCGGTATGCCGCTCTTCGATCTGAGGCAACGAAGGAAGCGATGGCACACGACCCCGACGGCACGTCTTACCCCTTCGCGCGCGTCCACTGAACAACAGATCCGCACGTAAACAAGGTGATCACCGCAAGTGACGGGGGAAAGGGGGGAGGGGGGGGCGAAGAGGGCCCGAAGTCTCCTATGCACAGTACGAATGTATCATTCAGAGAAGCGGATGATCCACCTCACCTATGCGAGCCCTTCACCCTCTTCCGTTCGTCTATTTTGTTCTTTAATGTGCTGAATCACTTTCGAAATAACAAAGAAGAGGAGAGAGAAATGAAACAGGGACAACAAGAAGGGAAAGAAGAGAGCGCGCCCGGGGCATGAGAGAATAAGCAGAGTATGACGATGGACGTACGCGCAACAACGTGCTCTGGAGACGGGGGTCACCGTCCATCAGCTCCTTCTCTATCGTGTCGCTACCGTGGCAGACCCGAGCGGGTGAAGTTGAAGGGCAAAGCAATACGCTGTGCAAGAGAAGTCACCAGTTCGTCATTCACGAGTGAGGAGGGCATACCAGCTGGGGAAAAGTGGAATCACTGTGTCCAGAGTGCGGTACCAACACACAGCGCAAGGCTATGCTGCACCACCCTACCCACGCTGCTTCTCAACGCATCATCCACATCGCATCGACCCCGTCCCCCCCCCCCTACTCCACTTCCTCCCTCGCGCAGTCGCGCCGGCCTCCCACAGGATCGTGTGCATACACGCAGACGCGCCGCCCTTACTGGGTCGACACCTGCTGCAGCTTCGGGTTCCACATGAAGCCGAAGGACACGCGGCGGTGCGTCAGCTGCTTGTACACGTAGGCAACAGCGCGCAGACGAGACTCAACGCGCTTGCGGTCGCGGGCATCCAAGAAGACCTTCATGATCTTGCTTCCATCCGTGCGGTAGCGCCAGCGGCGGCCAACAACGTCGCTCGGGTAAATGAGGTCGTTCAGGATGCTCTCGAACACAGCAGTGCTAGTGGTGGAGCGCTGCACCTTCTGGCGCTTGTACACGTCCGACGGGCGCTTCGTGATCTTGCGCTGCGCAACCAGCAGCACCAGGTAGCCAGGGTGGCGCTTCTGAAGCTCAGAGGTCAGGGCACTCTGCACCTTGCGCACCAACATCAGAAAGCGCAGCGGGTAGAAGATCACCATCGCCGTCTTCTTGGAGCGTGGCACCTTCACCTCGCGCACACCGTTGATGTTAAAGCGCGGCAGCTCCTGGCGCAGCGTCTTGTGAGACGTCTCGAGCTCGAACAGCGTCTTGGCGACACTCTCCTCGAGCTCGCTGGGCTTGCTGCGCTTCAGCTTGCGAAGCTTGCGGAGATAGGGCTGCATGATGAACAATCACTTGACCTTCAGAAGTCCTTAAAGCATCGAACAGCAAAGGCCAGCAATCGAATGTTGAGAAAAAGGAAAGTGAGTCCGTGGTGGTGCGTGGAAAAGATCGTGTATTTGTGAGCGTGTGTATGGCCAAGAAGTGGGGGGAAGCAGTTACAGAAATGCAGAAAGATCCGAAGTGAACGAGCCAGAGTAGTCAGAAAGCAGCAGTGCATTCGGTGACAAACAAACAGAATGTGCCGCTGCAAACAGCACCAATGGAGAGGTCAACAGCGATACTGAACAGCTCACCGGTCGAGAGGAAGATCAACGAGCGGATCGTAAATACGGCTCCCGAAAGGAACGAGCGATGGCCCGTCACTTCGGTCGTGAGAAGTGCCGCACCGCACCCTCTACCGGACTATCTCCACGCACCCCCATAAACGCCCTCAGCGACGGTACTCGTGCCCGCGCTGACAAGCACCGGTGTGCACACGTCTTGTCTTGTCGGTAAATATTGAAATCATGCGTAACGTGAAAAAAAAATGAAAAATGAGACCAACACGGGCGTCACTAGTGCGCTACACTGAAAAAGGGGGGGGGCGCCATGCAGCTGCCGAAAAGGCCGTAAACGACTGAAGAGAGAAAGCCGAAACGATTCACGCTTAGAGAGCAGTACAAGGTAGCAAGCGGTGTGGGTAAGCGTCTCACGCCCATCCTCCCCATCATTCCATCGCCACTCCCTCCTCTCAAGCACCTCTCTTCTTACCCTCGCGCAGTCGCGCCGGCCTCCCACAGGATCGTGTGCATACACGCAGACGCGCCGCCCTTACTGGGTCGACACC
>JASAOM010000932.1:0-34776 GCA_030849085.1 Borovskyia barvae | reverse complement strand
AGCTAGGAGGGTACGGGCCCGTAATACCCGGGTTGCCGCTCACATCGATCAGGGTTACAGGGAGCCTGGTGGCATTGGCTGCTGACGTCAGATTCGGCAAGTTCCCCGCCAGCATCATGGCGGTGAAGTTCAGCTCCACCCCGTCCACCCAGCAGCTCACACCCGCGAGGCTGCAGTACGTGTTCACCGTGAAGGTTCCCCAGCGTTCGGTGAGAATGGGAAAATTTTCGGGCCAGGAGGCAAGGAACATGATCATATAGCTGCTCTCATCCACGCTGTAGCAACTGGTGCTATTCGCGCACCGCATCCGTGCACCGGGACTCCCACCCGCAGCAGCAGCACCGATACGCACGTCATCCACGGCCTGTGCACATCGCACGTGCGGTAGCCCTGGGACACTCACAATCAGCACGAGCAGGCAGCAGAGCACACACGCGTTACGCAGACGCGGGAAGGGGATCGACATGTCGAGGCAGCGAATAGACGAGAGGCGTACAGGCGAGGATTCACGCAACGAACGGCAACGATGAAGAGCTGCAGGAAGAGGGCGATAGGCGATAGGAGGGTGTAAAGGAAGTGAAGGGAAGGATGTGGTGGTAGTGGGGGTCTGAGAGGATAGAAGATAGCGAATGGCTGAGCTGCAGACGGGAGGAGGATAACGCGACGAGATGAGCGGATGAGGCGAGTTGACAGCGACAGCCCCGATACCATCGAGGAGAGAGGAGAAGACAGAGGTGATGAGTTGTGGCAAGAGGGAAGGCATAAAAGGAATAGGGAAGGGATGAAGTGCTGAAGGGGGGGAGAACAGGGAGAACAGCGGACCGTTACCGTAGCCGCACCGCCGTTGTACTTCACTATACACTGTCCACCACATCCACGGGTGCTCTCGCGATGCGGCACGGCTACCGGTGCTCAGCATTGGAGCACCTGAGAAGATGTCAGATGGCAGGCTAGACCACCACATCTCTGGGTACCCCCGGTACTCCGCACCGCCGACCAGCCTTCTCCATGACAGGGACGCCAATCACGGGGAGGGGGGGGGGCATGACTCATTCACGATAAAGTAGATTAGCAGCGGCAGATGGGGTACAAGCACAGAATCGTGCGAAAGGAAATTCTCCGTCGTGGGCCCAAAAGTGTCACCCCTCTCAAGCCCTCCCGTCATCCGCCACGATGCGTAGGAAGAGGAGCACTCACGTTGGTGAGAGAGTCGGCCATGCTTCGAGAAGAGAATCCGTGAAGCTGGTGCCAGCAAGCAGTATAACATCACACTACGATGAGGGGAGGGAAGCAGTAGTGATGCAGGAAGATTGTCCGCCCGCCAAACGAAATGGAGGCCACACCATTACCACGTTACCTCCTCTTTGTTCGTGGGAAGCACTCTCAACACACCGGTATGCGCCTTGAGAGAGAACCTCATGTTGGCGGTACTTCGCCAACCCCCATATATATTCTGTATTCCTTGGCAGTTTTTTCCCTCAGCACAAGGATGACCTCCGTGAACCAGCTCGGTTACGCGCCTGCGTCCGCATACATGAGCGTAGCCTTGACCAAGCTTCCCGTGCGGGTATCGTAGATGAATCCGCATCCAAACGCACACACACTCTTGGGCCCGAAGCAGTATAGCTCGTCTGACAGAAGAGCTTTCGGTTTCGGCTGTCTCGTCCACGCAGCACTCGCCCCCCCTCCCAAATCCTGAGAGAGTACTAAGAAGGAAGCCGAAATGAGGCGCAACCAACGAAGCATGTGTACTACAGCGTATGGGCCGGGAAGCTGCGCAGACGGGAGGCTCTCGTGTTGTAGGCAGTGGAGAAGGGGCAGAGAAAACGCTGGCCAAGACTATTCAAGAAGGACATCGGCAGGGTGGGGACCCAAGTTTCTTGGCCATTGTGCACCTCTCGAGAATACCAACCTTGTCTCTGTAGATCCGGGAAGCCCCAAGATGGGATACGAGGTGAAGCGGTAGCTCGCTGCCCTGCAGAGTCTCCGCAACTTTGTTGGGTTGCACGGGATGGCTTCACTGCGCTAACGCTACCTCCGCCTCGAAAACTCCCCTTGATGCATGGGAATGACGGGGCGCTTGTCTCACCTACACGCGATGATAATGTTGAAGATGTAGTTTGTTCGAGGGCACCCCTTCGGTGCGGCTGTGTGGGGTACTTCCGGTGGCGTCTTTCAAGTGCGGTGCGTAACCCCTGCAGTTTGAGGGAAAGGGGAGGGGAGGGGATCCGTGTGGTGGTACACCAGTGCCACATGTCAGGGGGATGGTGAGCAGTGCCGCTGACGGTGAATAGGAGCACGAATTATGGATGACAGTGACGGAATGACTCACGTTGTGCGAGAGCTCCACCCCACCAAGCCGCAGTGGAGGAGGGGCAGTCAGCCGTAGTGACTCATACCTGAACGTGGAGTGGTTTCTTTCCGCGCACACGTTTACGGACCGGGCCTGCACACGCGCACACCCACGCTCTCACTCCTACGCAACAGAGTTGCTGCTGCAGACCTCGCAGCTAAATCCTGATCTATGAGCCCAAACTGTCCAACGTGATAGCGTACAATGCGTGGAGCAGAGGGATTCAAATCCTCCTCCACCTCTTCGCTGCGACGCCTTCGATCTGGCCGATCTCGTCGGGACGAAATAGAAGAAAATAAAGTAGGAATGAGGGCAGCAGCCGGAGCCACAGGTGGGTCGGGGTCAGCAGTCGGGTTGCAGTGGGGAGATGTATACGTGTCAGTCGAGGGGGGGGGGGGGGCAGGAACCTGCCTTAGAAGCCCAAGGAGGAGGTTGGCAAGCTGAGGATCAGGAGCCAACTGCTCGGGGAATACCTCGGGGATACCATGTCTCCGACGGAGATCAACAAGGCTAGGGCGTGACCAGAGGTGCACTGAGGACTTTTCACTGCTGGGCCTGGACGACTCTGCGGCGACGTACGGGTTATGCGCGTTGTGTTGACGTACTTCGTGCCATTCGAAGACTGTCCGGACGCATAAATCAGGCAGGGCACATATCACACTGCATCGACTGGGGATGTGTGGAAAAAGATGTGCGTTGTCCTCGTTCATTCGTTGCAAAGGTATGGCGAGCTGCTGGATGGCCGGTCTGAGCGTCGTACACCAAGCCTGGAATGGTGGAGAGGGCGTGGCCGCACTGGGAGCAAACATGCATCTTAGGTACCGTGTCGGGGCGGGGTCGTTGCCGGGGGGGCTCTGACTCGGCCTCTAGTGAGCGGGTTGAAGTGTCTGATAGCCGTTGCCAGCTTCGCTTGGATGTGGCGGGAGAGGTGTGTGATGGCAAATAGTTGATGGCTATGCGAGCTGAGTGCTTTAGCAATGACTCGAACCCCACGAGCCGGAGTGGGAGCGGTGAGAGGGAGGGGGCCGCCGACAAATATGTGCCGCCTTGCAAAACATGCATACGAGTCCGTGGCGGATGGGCAAAGCGGGCACTGAGAGGTTCCACCCGGTGGAGCCCCGCGCAGGGCCAGGGGGAGGTGGGTAGCGAGAGTGTTGTGGGTGGTGCCGTGGCTAAATACTCGGTATCTGCTGAGGTGGCTTCGGTTGGTGGATCGGGCGTAACACACCAGACAAAGGACTGGTTCGGAGGCTCGCATTGCGGAGAGAGGGGGGCTGCGAAGATCTCAATGGTGGTGGCTCGGGTGGGGGCGGTTCCAGTTGGGGAAGTTCTGACGGGGGGTGTTCCGTATCTGCGGTCGTATTCCCGGCTGCTCGACACCACCGACACTGCATGCCCGTGATCCCAGTGATGCGGCGGTGAAGAAATCCGAACTGGGCACCAGTCCCAGTGCGGAACTGGGCCGGTGCCGTCTCCTGCCGTCGTGTGATTGCCGCCTCCTTCTTTGGGGTGCGGCGGTTGTGTTGGAGGAGCGACTGGCGGAGGGTGACGAAGCGCTGCACTGGATTACGGGGAGCGTCTGCTCGACGCTTCAAACCGGTGCCCATGTCCGGGACCCAGGCAGGAGGGGATGGATCTGGGGACGTGGCGCTCCTTACCAGCCAGTCTACAGCTTCGTTGCGAGGGATTTCACAGCGACCGAATACGAATAGAAAGGACAGTCGCACCTGGCGTTGCGGAAGGGAAAATATCAAGGTCCAGATGCCACGCAAGATGCCTTCCTCGACGGTGGTGGGGGCCGTTTCAAGAGCCATGAGGAACGATAATGAATCCGTTACAATCAGCGCGGTTGTTTTGGAGACTTGACGCATTGGAAGGTGGGTGTGGAGGCGGGTGAGGCCGATCTCCATCGCAACGCACTCTGTTCGGTAACTGCACGCCAGAGGGCCACACCCCTTGCGTGGCGGTCGCTACCACCTCGTCGCCACGGTAAATAATGGCAGCAGCTCCTGACCGTTCTTCTGTTACACTGCCACCATCCGTCCACAGAGAGTAAGAGACATGCTCAAATCGAGCAAGGCGACGCAAGCACGCCGCTAGTTTGTCCTGCGGTGGGGAGTCCGCGCGAAGATTTTCTGGCAGAGAGGCGTTGAAGAAGACCCAGCCACTCGTGTAGAGAGAGTGATGTGGGGGGGGGGGGGAAGCGGGGAGGGTTCAAAGGACTCGATACCTCTGTAGTCACCAGCAAGGCACTCCAGGGCATCCAGTACCTCATGCCCGGGCGTGAAGACCTTCCTGGCCAGAGTTCCCAGGTATCCCCCGTAAGCGATGGCCGAGAGGTACAGCCGTGTTCGTCTGAGTAGCACGATGGAGTGTAGGGGGAGTACGTCTGACTCTTTCGGGAGATCTCGGCCATCCGCCTTCGTGGGGGTACCCACAATGAGGGCGGCTGCTTTGGCGTGGAGATGTTCGAAGGACTGGCGGCACGTGGCGCTCGCCATGTCCCACCACGCCTCGGCTCCGTACAACAACTTCGATTCGATGAGTGCAATGTAGAATGATCGAAGAATATCCTTCGAGGGACACTAGTGTATAAAATATATGTGTGTCTCCCGAGTGGGGTCGCCGGCGTGAAGGGTCACCGCTACAGCTTCCACTTCTTCCTCGAGGAGAGGAGGACACGCTACGGTGTGTCGCAGCCCCTCGGGATTGGCACAGATACATCCCCACCAAACCTTTCGGTCCGTGCGACGCCAACGTGTGGGTATCCGGTTATGCCAAATGGAGAACATTCCATAGAAGAGAAATGCGTCTCTTGGAGAATGCAGATCTGAGCGTCACTCACTTCCAGAAAATGGGAACGCTAACATTTCTTATGCGTTCTCAGTCCATTGCAGTTCCACTGAACGCATCTTAAGCTCGGCCCAGGGTTGCGCTCGACATCGCCGCAACGCAGTAGCAGCTGCTGATCAGTAGGATGGGGTGTACAAATATTGACCCGTTTGCACGGGTCCTGGTAAGCTGGTTCAAGCGTATGTCTCGCTGCAGGTCGCTTCAGCGGAACGCCAGCTAGGACCTGATTACCGCTCCAAGTCTTGCATCCTAACGCCGGCTTATAAGATGCAGGCGCTTGGCTTCCCCACGTAGTGGGTATCAGACCGTGATACCACGCTGAGGTGGCCGGCATCATCAAGGCGGTGAGCAAAGATGGAGAAGAAAAAAGTTGACGATGCACCGGTGCTACATTCTTTATTCACCGAGAGCCCTTTCGTAACAGGAGCACATGAGCGGGTATCAGTGCTGAGGAGGCAAACAGCGATGCTTCCGCGACTGCGGCGCTATCGGAAGTGCGCGTAGCAACAAGCGCTACAGGGAGGGTTTTTTTGTGTCTCGTATAACATAGACGAGATTCGGGGAGGCGGACGCGGCGGCAAAAAAAGAAGATCACCATCACGGCGAAGAAAATGAAAGTTAACAGCAGCTCAGGTCCTCCATCAAAGCGGTGTGAAACTTTCAGTGGGTCGAAACAAGGTCGGCAACGGTCAAGGAGCCCGGCCGAGAAATCTCAAAGGGGCTTTCCCGAGATCAGGTGAACGAAACAGTCGATACCTGTACGACGTATGAGATGTTCTCTGAGACCGGGCCGTAAGGAGACGGTCTTGGAGTGTGGAACTGGATAGATGAGAAGGGCGAAGAGGCGCTCAGGCACAGCGGTTCACTTTTGAGAAAATAAGCTACGCAGACGGTGTGCGTCTGGTACCTCAACGGGGCACGGCACATCAAGAGCCGCAACGTTGATTCGCAATGGTTCCCCGATCCTTTTCCGATCACCGAGTGAAGCGTATAATGCAGTCAAGACTGAAAAGGTTTCTTACAGCGAGCGGATGATGCTGTGGTGTGATCAGAAGCATCAGTCATCAGGGCACGCGTAACGTTAAAGCCTCAAGCCTACCCACCTCACGTCAAGAGAGGTCAGCTACGCTGGAGACACGATGCGTGGGGTCCCTAAGGCGCTAGCCTTTCGCGTGCAGAGGAGGGGGGGGGGGCACATGCGCACAAAGAACGTGCCCAATATTACGGGAAGGAGAGGATGTGCTCAGAGAAGTATCCCGAAGAGATGACGAAAATTCAGGCGTTCTTGCAGACCAAAAAAAAAGATGAACAGACATGAGAAAACATCGCAGCCTTTCCTGCAACCAAGGCCTCCTTAGCCCTGCAGTGCACAAACAGAAAACATCCACGGAGATAGACGCTAAGCGGACACCAAAAATTCCCTCACGTTTGCAGAATTTTGCACAGCAACGCTCGCGCAGTAGCGTAGATGGTGGAAATGATTTCCCTTTTCTGCGGCTTCAGCTCCGAGCCATTTTCGTTTCCCAGGGGCATATCATCGCAGTAAAAAAGAAATCGACTTGGAATAGCCCGGCCAAGCACCCCCGTGCGGCGACACTCTTCGAGTTGCCGCGCCACATAGCTACTCTGCATATCCACCGCTGTGCAGCCATGTACCGTCTTGTAGAACTTCAGGACGGGTCCACTCTGGAGCATGAAACCCGGTAAAGTGATGCAGGTGCCGTGCCGCACCTCTGCCGAGCTTGACTTTCCAAGAAATGGCGTGATGTCGTCAGCGCAGAAACTCTTCACGTTGCAAAGTCGAATCTCATCCGTCGAATCCTCACCGAATGTCTGCTTGGAAAAGAGGAGCTTCTGAGGAAGGATGACATCGCCGCGGTTGCCAATTAGCCCCGCCGCCTTGCCGTTCATATTCACACTCCGTATACGGCTGCCGAAAGTGAGCAGCAAGGAGCGCAGGCTTGCCTCGATCTGCGCCCCAAAGGTTTTGTCGACGTTAATGATAAAGTGCCGTCTCCGCTCCTTGCTGTTCTTACAGGCATGCTCAACACATTCGCGCAAAGCTGGGTCCGTTTCCTCTGGGGAGATGCTGCTGACATCGATGAGATCCACAATGAGCGCAGAGGCGTGGCCATCTTCCATGAGTGTGAAGCCGTTGGATTCCAGTCGCGACTGGTAGGCATTGCGAATGGTCTCATCACGCTCCAGCAAGCCTGTGAGAACGTAGTAATAACGGTCGTCCCCGTTTTTCCAGTTGCCGGTACGCTCACCTTTCCCGATACCTGTTTCTTCAGAAATGTTTTCGATGAGCTCCTTGATATCTGCTGACATGCAGCAGAACAAATTCTTCAGCGTGCGGTTGGGGGAAAACAAGATGTCGATGATGATGTCTTCTGGGAGCGGCTCGTACTCCGAGATGCGAAGGCGATACTTGATATGGCGGAGGATGGTGAGTGCCCAATTGGCGTAGGGGTCCTCGCTGAACATCTTACTGGTTCCGCTTTCCACTTGAACGACATATTCCTCCCGGTGCAACACCAGGTTGTACAAGTGTTGCAAAGTTTCGTCGCCCCAGATTCTTTGCAGGCCCTCAACTTCAGCTTCAGAGAAGGGCAGGGCGGTGAACACGTCTTCCACCCGCGCATTGGGGCTGGGACCACTGTCCGCAGATACCAATGCGTTACGTAGTACTTCTGCAGCGGAAGGAGAAACAAGTTGTTGTAGCCGGACGCGAAGTTTCTTTGCCTCGATGCAGAGCATGCACAGGTTGGACACAAAGTCAACCGTGTCGGTGAGGCCGTCCCGCATCAGGACCAGCGTCTGACCTCCCCCACCGAACGTCCAGGCACAACGTCGACGCTTTCCGGTATCCACGGCCGCCACAAAGGGAGAAGCACCCAATTTGAGGTTGGCGGCATCTGCGAGGAACTCATCCGAAAGGTAATCTGGAATGCCTTGTGTCAAAATGATAATGAACGTGGTGGTGATGTTCATAGGGAGTCGCTGAGTGCAATACCGCAGCGCGTCATAGTCAATATCATTGGTGTTGGCAAGCCGATGCAGTAGCGTGCCGCTGGAGCGAAAAAGGTTCACCAATGTGGGGAGCGACAGACGGTTCCCGCTCTTCTGCGACGGCGTATCAGAGGCAGAAATGCCAAACACAGCGCGGCAGAACTCCTGGAAAATGGAGAAGGAAGGGAGAGTGCGCAGAATTTGACTTGACACATTGTTTGCGAAAATGGGGGAGCGTTCAAAGAGATCAACGAACTGCTTCTTGGGGATAAGAAGCAGTGTTGCGTTGGAGCTGGCATGGTACGTGAACTCCACCGGCTTATCGAGGATCGCGTCATCAATACCAAACACGCTCGGAGCCGTCATGCTTCCGATACGGCGGTGTCCAAAGGCTCGCTTCAGACCTTTCTTCGAATTCATCACCTCCACAGTGCCCGATGCCAGCACATAAATATGCTCCAAGAACGCGCCTTCCTCGATGATGACGTCCATTTCACTATACTCGCGCACCATCACGTCTAGGCTCGAAATTTGTTGCGGGGTCAAGGTAAAGAGGTGCGGGACTGTTTGAAGAAAATTCTGCATAGAGGATTTGGGTGAGGTGGGCGACGACCTTTCATTGGATAGCAGGTTCTGTACTTGCTTCAATGGCTCTGCAAAAGAAAGCACATCATCCCAAACGGCAGCGTCAGAATCCTCACCGTTACAGTCCACGTTGCGAAGCTCCAGACTTCTTTGAGACATACTTCTCGCCGGTCTTCCAGTCGCCGGTTCTGCATCGCTGTCTTTGGTGGCCATTGAAGCTGTGTTGGGGAAAAGAGGGGGGAGGAGGGAGGGCTGAAGTGGCGAGGTAAGAGACTGCAATTCTACGTGGATATAGAAAGATTTGCGGATGTCTATGCCGTCGAAGCAAGCGCCTTCTTACTAGAGAAAGACCATGAGGATCAAACGAGTGGTGGGATGAAGCAAGACGAAGTGGGGGAGCATAAAAAGAAGAGGAAAAGCGCTGGAAAGGGTTTCAAAAGGTTCGCCCCACCGCCACCTTCACACAAAACAGAAGCGCGTCTCGCTCAGTCGCCCATGTTCGGGTAAAGGGACGAAAAGGGGGATTTTCCAAGCGGCGGACGAACCGCAGCTCCCCCTTGCGTGCACCAGAGGTGCGTGTCACCGATGCATCCTTGGCCGTTTCGGAGGAGAAGGCGAAGAGTTCTCTCAGAAGAGAACGCACGCCTCACAGGGAAAGGTCTTCGAGCGCCGACAGCCGAAGGAGCTACCTGAAAGAGGACAGAGACAAGGCCATACCTATATGTATATGTGTATAGAGAGATATAGATATACTGATATTGCTGTCTGTCATAATTTTCCTCAACAGTGGCGAGACGGAGATAGAAGGGAAGTTGGAGTGGGGAGGTGAGTAACGGTACTAAAGCATTCAACTTGGCGAATTGTCCCACGAAAACGAAAGAGTTGTCACAAAAGGTGCGAGGTGCTTCGCATTGCACGCGCATTTTCCAGAACCGCACCGATGATCAGCAACTACCACGAGCCGCGTACCATCTTTTACAACACAATGGAGTGTTGGGAAGTTCGTGAGCTCATGAACGTCATGCGTTGGGAATAAAGTTGATAGGTTCTTCAGAGCTAGTCCACAGGGCTTAAGGAGGATGCACTGCGCTATTACGGCGGCGTTTGCGGGTGTGCTGAAACGCTGCCAACAACGCTCGTTCACCGGCATCGCTGTCATTCTCCTTGCGCGCCTTACCTCTCAGGGTGATCATGAGCTCCGTCTCTGCTGCGATCTCACCTTTGACTCCCTGTTCTGGAAGATGCTCCCACCATCGTGGAACTGCCGATAAGAGCATCACCCGGCCGGCGGGTGTGTCATCGGGTAGCGGAGCGACGCACGACGGTGGGAGCGCCTCAGTCGTTAAAAAACTAACTAGAGATTCACTGTGAATCTGGAGCGTTCGATTGGAAGAGAAGAAGATCTGGACATCTTCGTGAAGGGTGCTGTGTTTCAATTCGTCCATATCCGCGACGTGAGGTGGAGGAAACGAACGTTCTGCAATCGCCTCGCGAGCAAGCTTCGCAAGACTTTCGATGCGCACGGATGAACCTGTGAGAACCACCTCCTGGATTCTTTTTATGGCTTGTGCTGCAGCAAAAGCAAGCTGAGGAAGATAGACCCTCAGCACATGCTTGTATGAGAGTCCTCCAGCTGTATCAAAGGTAGAGCTGAGCACCCCCGCTGCATTCGCCGTCATTATCACTGCCGTCGTCAATGCTGTTGAAAGGGAAAGAGTGCGCAAAATAGAGGGCGCCAGAAGAGCCCGTAGGGCAAATTCTATGTCTCCCTGTCTTAGCCCACCGATTGTAAAAGTAGTGGAAATGCCGAACAAGACCGCAGATACGCTGCGTTCTTCATTTCGTGTTAGCAGGGAATATGTCAGCGGAGTCGAAACGCGCTCACGGTGTTGTTTGATGAACAGTCCATCGTAGTAAACGAGTGCTCCCCCGCCCAGCAGCTCCGCCGCGCGACGTAGCAGTTCTTCTCGTTCCTGCAGTGGGATGAAGAGGAGTGCAGGGAAGGCCGTCTCGATACTCCGCAGTGTTATGTTCCGCAAAAATTGATTCTCCCGAAAAACTTTGAGCACCCACTGCAGCACACGCTTCTGGAGCAATGCGGCTTTAGACTGCTCATCACCGAGGGTGATGCCGGGGGAGCACTCGTCGAGCCAGTAGAAATGTGTAGCATCGACTTTGTGAAGTCGAAAAACGCCTGGTGGGCTTCGGGAAGAGAGCACACCCACGAGACGCCGGTGCCGCGAGCGGGCGAAGCGAAAGGCGATGTCAGTCGATAGTGCAAGCCTTGAAAACGTACCATCAGGGACAAGCCTGGTGAGGTGGACACTATCGCCACGCAGGAAAGCAGATCGCGGAGAGGTGCAACAGGCATGTTTCGCATCCCAAACTATTCCCGAAAGAAACTGTGGGAATCGGGCACCGCACGCGTCCTCCAGCGACGGAGGTGCAGACGCCGCTCTCCTCGAAGAATGCTCTACAAGGCGCTGCACTAGGTCTGCCGCCGATACACCACTCAAATGTTCCGCAGCATCTGGAGAGAACATGAGCACATGTCTTCGTCGGTACAGGATGCGGAGAAGGAAGAGTTTCCAACAGACTTCCTACCGGCAGCTGGGATATTCTGAAGGGGAAAGCAGGGAGAATCCAGAAAGATGTTTCCGATGAATCACTGGAGTTGGGAGATACGATCATGTATTTCGCTGTGGTTGCGGAAGAGGGGGGAAGGGGCGAGGGGCGAGGGGAGGGGGGGGAATTAGACGTGCGAGGAGCGGCAGAAACAAGAAGCGAACCGCACAGTAACCAGCCAGCCGCTAGCACCTCAAAGAAGTGACCGAGAAGAGAAGCACGGAAATGGAAATCGGCCACCCAAACCTTCGCAGCCTCTCGCCACCTCAAAAAGTGCCTCTTTTTAAAGTTCCGCAGCCGCTGAACACCACCACAGCGGTGCCCGCTCGAAATGTTGACACTCACGGCGCGAATACTGTCCTGAGCGTATCATTGCTGCAAGAGAAGGAAAGTACCAAATTCCATTTTTTGCGTGGGTACCGGCAAAGGATAGGCTTTACGTCGCGGTAATGCACATCGGGGAGCACCAACAGGAGTTTCTACGCGTGTACGCAGAGGTGCTCGACTTCCCCAGCAACCCCCATCATGGTTTACGATGAAAGCGAAATTCACAAAGCGGAACGTCGCTCACGAGCCGACGGAGGGAGGAAACGGAGTTCGACCGCATATGTGTATACACGCGCATCCAAATAAAACTTCAAAAGACGTGAGAGAACAGCAAAGCCGGTCAGCGTTCTGCTCTGGATACATGAAAAGGAGAGCGGAACTAGATGGCTAGCACTCATTGTGTGGATCCCCCGTATCGATAGTACGACGGGGGGGGGAGAGAGAAACGAGGTTTGTGTGGAGGAGCACCTTTCCCGGTGTTCGCTTACGCAGAATGAAGCACAACGCTGCTAACCAACTCAGCGGAAACCTCACGAGGAGACAATGGATTACAAGAATCCGTTTTGCGTTGCAACGTCACCCTTCTTCAAACTCATCAAGTATGCCAGTCGCACGCGGTTCGAATCTGCCCGACTGTCAGAACGTTTGATCGGTACAAAACGAGGCGCGTCACGGAATCCACGGAAAAGGGCAACGTAATCATCTTCATCCAAGGTCGCTCTGTGATACATGCCCGCCGGTAGCACAACGCAGTCTCCCGCGTGAAGATGAACTCGGAACCACTCATCTTGCTTCGAGCGGATATCCAAGAAAAAGGAGCCGTCCATAACAACGCGAAATTGCTCATCTTCTGTATAGTGCTCCTGATACCAGCGGTCGAGAAAGCTGTCGTCCTTCGCGGTCTGCGACACCCGGATTTCGTCCGTGTGTTTATAGTCCCGCTCCTTTATGATCTGCTTCACCACAGAGAAGTCATTGGAGCTGACGTGAAAAAGTACGACCCCCAGTTCACGCAGCATTTTCATGGTGATAGCAGGTGCACCCACCTTGCGCCCAGGCTTAAGGCTGGCGGTGCTGAGTGGCGCTTGCGAAGTTACCTCATCGAGATACCACATATCTAGCGCTTCTTCCTGCGAAACTGGGGGTGGTACCGGTGGAAGATCCTGGATATGATCTGATCCAAGGCGCTTCCACTCCTCCTGCAGACGCTTTTTACGCTTCTCTTCCTCGATAAGCAACTCTTCTGCTTCACGGCGTTTGCGCTCCGCCTCTGCTTTCTCCTCCGCAAGTCGACGTTCATAATCTTCCTTGTCCTGTTGGCGCTTCCGATCGCGCTCGCGGATCTCGGCTTCCTCACGCAGCCGCTGCTCCTCGGAAACACCCTCCATTGCCACGCAAACGTCCTATTACAAGGTGGATTAGATGACAATAAGAAGAGAAGAGATGTCGATGTTCGAGAGTAAGGAGGACGTTTGACCTTCACGATGAGAAAAAAGGGCGCGCGACAGGAAAACGGAGGCGAGACGCGAGGTGAGAGAGGATCGTTGGTGATACTCTAAGTGGAGAGAGGATATTATCTGGTGGGCAACAGCGTGAAACGAGCGTTGGTCCCGGGAAAGGATAACAAGCAGCGGAACACCATTATAAGAGTTGAGTTTTTTCAGGGGGGGGGGGCGAAGTCGGTGATGAGAAGGAAGGGAGGGATGACGCGAATGAGAGAGAGTGTAGCGATGGACACGCAAAGCAACCCACCGCGATGATAATCGAGTGGGAAAGTAATAAGGGCGTCCGCATGGTAGAGAAGGGGGAGTGGGGGTAGGGGCGTTTTGCCAGCAAGAGAGTCCAAGTGAGTCATACCTTCAAATACATGACCGCGCTACAGGATATCCCACTCGGGGAGTTGCTTGGAAGTTCCCTGAGACCAATACGAAGGAACGGGGAAGGGATTCATCAACGTAAACTTTCGTACTCGACAGGTCGCTTGGCACAGACGTTGGTGCATCTTTCCATTCTTTTGAAGTGCATTAGCGCTGCTCAGAGGAATGCCATCACCGCTATCATGGGCAGTAAGATTGCTCACTACGTACTTCAGCTCTTCCTCTCATCATGCTTTTCAGTGGGGGAGGAAAAGAGACAGTACGTCGTTCGCTCCTCTTCGTTATCCCCACGCTCTGAAACGCTCCCATCGCGACTCGCCTCGGACAAGTTGAGAATCAAAGCCGCACCGCAGGTGGAGCCGAAAATCTTTCGGGAGTATTTCTCGAAACACACGGAGGTGTAAGGCCCTCTGTGATGAAGTAGAGATTGGAAGATTTTGTCACGAATCTCTTCACAAGAACAGTGAAGATCTAGTGAGAGCTCCAACAACGTAAGTTGTTGACGGCACAGAGCTCCCTTGTGTCGGAACACGTTGACACGGTAAGGGGACGGGAGACGGAAGTTGCATAGAAGGTTCATCATTTTCCAGAAGAGCTGATGACAGTTAGGCACCCGTCGGCTGAAGTCATAAAGCTCCGCTTTGCGCTGAATGAATCCTGGGCTGACCTGCAACGTATCATGCGTCGTAAATCGCTTAGCCAAGACGGACAATTTGGCGTAGTCCCTGTGGGGTAGGGAAAAACGCTCAGCGTTGACTAGTGCGGCAAGCGCTGGGGAGGACAGTCGATTTTCAACAAACAGGCGACGCTGCCCAAAACGAAATCCTTGCGCCACATCGAATGGGGCGCGAAGCCGACCGACATCTTGGAAAACTTCCAGCACGATTGTCCTCCAACAATATCCCTTCTCGCGAACTGACCGACTGACGTGCGCAATCTCCGTGGTAGAGAGTGGACTCCGATCGCGGTGTAGCTCCTTATACTTCCGGTAGAGGTCAGCCGGCCTGATCGCCGGAAATCCAGCCCCTTGCAGCGCATCGCTCACAGCTTCCCAATGTTGTTCACGGTAGTTACAGAGTACCTTTGCACACGGGAGATCATCCGTGATCTCCCTCAAGGCATGTACAAGAGCGGTCGTCCAGAGAGTATGTTCAGTTCGATGGAACGCGGAGGGGGGCGTCTTCGCGGCTTTGTCCGTTTCTCTCCCCCGTTTGCGCGTGTTGCTCGGCGCAGCAAGAAGCGCGAGCCGAAGCGAGCGAAGACAATCGAGCTCGTCATCCACGGCTTGGAGACGCCTGCTCACTTGCGCGCGAAGTCGACTGTTTCGCTCTTGCAGGACGTCAAGATCGAGACCTGTTCGCATCGAGAAACATCTCAAATTTTTGCAACTGCGCGCGCGGAACCGCCTTGAGAATTCGAGATAGACGTGTGAAAGTGAAGGCACGTCATGTGGTGTAGGATTTAGTACGAAGGCAAAACAGAGGAGCAGGGGAAAAGGGGGGTGAATGAAGGAGAAGCTTCACGTAAATCGCGAAGCCGAAGTGATACAACCGCATGTCTCAAGACGACTCGCCGCCTCGACTGGAATTCACACACACACACACAGACCAGTATTGCACTCCCCCGATAACGGAGAGCAATCTTTCCGGGCATGTGTGAATGTCTGTGAGGAGCTTCGGGGAGCCTTAATATCCTCTCCTCGCATGGTCCACCCGAGAATTCTCTACCCCTGTCAACATAAGACTGCTCCTGGTCGGAGAAAGGGGAGTGGAAGAGCTCCGTTCACACGCCGTAGGAGAATCCGCACGGAGGGTTTGAAAGCTTGAGTCAATGTAAGTGAACGAGTCTGAGCACTGCCAGTGAGGCAGAGACTCGCAACAAGCCCTGCTTTCGGAATCACTCACAACACGGCAAGTCTACCGGGTTATCGTGCCGATTCGCTGAAACCGTCAAATCAACATTTGTTGGTTTCTCTTGGTGATCATAAGCGCAACGTGCGAGCGGCTTTGAGCCATATGCAGCGGAACCACAACAAATCAGCTGGTGCCTCGAGAGCTCTCCTTGGCGCGGCGTCTAAAGGGTAGATCGACGCTAAAATCAGCAACCATCAGGGAGAGGCCTTGCACCGCCATGGAAATAGGATTGATAAAAGGAGATGGGGAGAAAATTATATTGACCAGCAGCCAGCCGTTAAAGCGAGTAGTGCTGTGCCGACTTCGGTGGTTTGCTTGTATAGAAAGTGATGGAGCCACAGCTCGGGGGTTGAACAGGGAAAACATGAAAAGTGAGTGGGGGTCATTCATTCATGAATGGCTGCTCTTTCGAAGTGGATGGGTGAAGAACACGAAAGACAATTCTGAGCGAATGTCGTTGTAAAGGGGAAGAACTACAATAGCCAGGTATTCGAAACGAAGCCCACGGGATTTTGCACAGCGGTAGATCGAAACAAGCGGCACGGGATATACACGACGTGCGCTCATTCAATATCACATAGACATTGACGTCTCCACACGAACAGGAGGCGCTTTGCTTCTCGTGTACCTAAGGATGAATCCAGCTTGTTGACTTCGTTGAGATATAAAGGAAATAAATAAATCTATATATATATATATATATATATATGTATATAATTGGTAGAGAGAATGAAACTACACAGGTGCAGCATTGAAACACAGTTACGCGAGCACACGTCCGTGTACTCAAGCACATCAAGTTACATACAACATCGCACACACACCGACATACACACACGGACATGTAAACATAAATATGTCTAAATATACACAAGAAGCATGTTGCTTCTGATGTTCCTCTACTTGCTGGCTGTGAAGAGACTTTCACGATGTTAACAAGATCGAAAAGTAAGAAAGTGAATGTTGAGAAAAGAATCGACGTGAAGAACTGCGTCGCTATATATAATAATGATATCGGAGAGGCTTTGGCGCGAGCGTCGTACTCACTGTCGTAGAAGAGACCATGTTTAGGTCACTGTGTGTTGAGGGTCATCTCCAGCAATACACCATTTTTGCAACCAGCGAAGGCGCGCGAGCCACTGATACACATATTAAGAGGATGAGAGGCTAGCGGGATACGAGATAGAACCATGCCAGAAGATAAAGAGATAACCAGCATAGAGCTGGGGGAGCTGGTCAGGCACCACGCGTAACCTGTCTCTGGAGAAATTCGACAAAGTATCACTCGGTCAGAAGGGTCGAGCTGTGAGCATGCAACCTTTGAATTATCCTCCAACAGACGAACCGTAACGCTGTCAACGATTTGGAGGGTTTCCGCGGAATGCGGTGACGCGACAACTACAAGATGCGTGCCCGGAAGTACCTCGAGACAGTCAAAGCTGCCGTGAAGACCACACACCTGCTTGTTTGAACAATACGTATGGAGATCCCACACCTGAAGGGGACTTTCCCATCCGGCGCTGATTGCGACGTAATCAGTGACGAAACGAGCAGAAAAAATGCGGCTGGTGTGCGTTGAGCGCGACGAGCCGTCGTGGTTCAACCCTTCCGTCATCTCTGCGAGAAGAGTGAGTTTCGCATCGTAGAGACGTACGACGCGGTCGCTGCCAGCGCTTATCACTCTGTGTCCACTGGGGGACACATCTACCGTCATGACTTCATTCTTTCCCTCCTGTGCCACAATGCCTCGCTGAAGCGAGCCATCTGGAGGGTTCCATTGCCACAGCATCACCCCTCCCACCGAGCTGCAACTCACAAGCTGCCATGAGTTGCCAGTGTCGGGGGGTGACCAACGGACACAGGTGGCGGGCTCACTCATAAACTCTTTGCCAGGTGCGCCACGACCCACGATCTCGAGTGTGTGCGAGTTGAGAATACATACCGTCCCGTTTCCGAGCGCGCACGCGATATGTTTTTCATCAGGGGAAGGAGCGCAGAAATACACATGCTCTTCAACCTCCCGTATCGGATGTGACACCACCTCTAGTGACATTCCCGCGATGCTACGGTAGCACGAAGATGAAATGGAGGATCGCTGGTGCGCTTCAAACTCGTTGCCCGCCTTGTGGTGTCGTCGCCTTTCCTATCCATCCAACATCTAGAGTTGTAGCGGGATGCAAGGCGCGCGAGACGCTCTTTATGTATAAGGGAAGGGGGAGGAGGAAAAAGCGTGCTGATAATATCTTGGTATCACGGAGGGGGTCAATCCTTAGAATGGTGCGAACCAAAAAGGTAAAATGCAATGATGATACTAGAAGCGTTGCTGCACGGGACAATAACCTCTGCTATCGGGCGTGCAGCGTCTTGGGTTGCGCGCGTGGGTAGAGAGGATGGTGAGCTGTTCTGTGGACGCCCCACAATTATGCGGAACCTTTCGGACTCGGGATGAGGCTCGTCTATGGAAGATAAGGGAGAAGCTGGTGGGCTTGTAATCACTGACCTTGTAAGGAAGGGTGACCTTCAGAAATGAACAATAAAGTTTGTAGGGACAATCAGACACAACAGAATCGTGTCGATGAAGGGCGAGGGGAGGGGGATTGATTGTCCGTGAACAGCGAAAAGAGAAAACGGGGATGGGGAACGGCTGTTCCGAATGAGAAGAGAGCGTCGCGAATGCCTGGAGGAATAAAGCCCTATGATAGGTACATATGCGCTCAGCTTATCGTGACAGTGAAACGGCGAAGCATTAAAATCTCCAAAAAGCAGGGCCAGTTCTGCGCTCTCCATGTCCGATATGGCCTACGGGGATGTCTGCATTGTTCAGCGTGTCGGTCCGCAGGTGAAGCCCCTAGCGTCGCCGGTGGCTCTGAATAACGTGAGAAGAGAACCTCAGTTTCCTCTATCGTAGATGGCAGCATGATGTGGTGTTGCGGAAAACGTGAAGACTTTTTTTGGAGCAAATGTGTAGATTTAAATGCATTCCGCATCACCTGAACGAGAAGTTGCTAAGATGCTGCAGCTACGCAGAGCTGAGGAAGGGGAAAAAGAGAGGGTGATAAAGCTGCGATGCGTCAGCCGCCGGTCCGATTCAAAGCGAGTAGAGAATCGTTTTGCGGCCGCACGCGAGGTAAATTGTGATCGTCGTCATAATACCAGAATACATCACCATCTCCGCATTTTGCATGGGCTTTTCAAAGCTGACGAAGACCATGGATATCGCCAAACACAGCACAGACAAGGTGAAAAAAGCGTGAAACGCCCCCATCACGAAGTAGAGGACCGCTATAAGAAGCCATCGGGCATCTTTCAGAATAAGACGGCGACAGGCAAACAAGCCAAAAAGTGCGTACAATCCTCCTGTCGACATACAGGAAAGAAAAAGGAGCCGTGCCCAGATTGGTGCAAGGGACCCCGTATCTTCGGAGTATCCCAAAACACTTGATGGCATCCTAACTTACTCTGCTTCGATGCGCGAAGCCGAAGTACTACATCAACACGGCTCTTCTACTCTGGGGGGGGGGGGGAGGTGCGACGCAGAAGGAAATAAAAAGACGAGGAGGAGATGGAGACGTGGGGAAAGAAAACAACATATGGACGGCAAAGGGAATCGCACACGTCTAAGGGATGAGCGAGAAGAAAGGGAAAAGTGATACCAAACAGGAGTTCACCCATTCCAGCATCTTGGAAGACGTGTTGTGCAGGGTGACGGCGGTACGAACACGCCGAGGGGGGGGGAGGGAGAGACGACTGCCTTTGACCCGCTTCACAGCGCACCGAAGGAGAATGCTGAGAACATCGCTGTGATATCATCCAGAGTTCGCGTCTGTGCACGTCACCAAATGATCCGAGAGAGAGAGAGAGAGCCCAACGCTCTGTGCTTGACCTTGTGTCAAGAGGGCACATTATTCCTGACGATTCTGACCGCCTACCTGCAGACGCTATATCGGGGCAGAAGAGGTCATCATGAATCACCCTCACATATGAGGGGTGCGGCACGCGGGGCTCTCGCACTTCTTCACTCTCCTTGTCGAAGTAAGTAATGAAAGAAGAAGTTGTGGCCGAAAGTTCAATTACTTTCAAAAGGGAATGATGGCGAACAGTACCGGTCTCCTCATGGAGCTACGCGTTATGACGATCACCATGAAGAGCACAACATGACACAATCACCGTCACAACATCTGCAAAACCTGATAGCTCAAGTAGGTCCGTATTCCTCGATGACACGCCTCGACAGTGAACCCTTGACGAAGACCAAGAGACCATCTTTCATGGCTTTCCATCCATCGAGCACACCTTGGCCATACATGTGTCATGGCCGGAGAACGTCTTCTCTTCTTTTTTTTGGAAAGCCGATGGATCTCTGCACGAGCGATTCGCTCAACCGCAAGCACCGCCCTCTCGCCGTCGTACAAACCACTCCCCCTCCCAACCTTAACATACCGAAGTGAGGGTGAAGGGCGCTTCATAACAGGATCGCCTTGCACACGCCAATGCTGAGATGAATAGTGAAAACGGCGGTGTGAGCTACTGGCTGGCACATCGTCGGTGGAGCGTGTCGGGGAAGTAGGATGTGACAGGTGAACGAGTGTTTCTTCGGAAGGCAAGATGCTTCGTTATCCCTCCTCCTCCGCCCCGTTGTAGGGGAGGGAGGTCGAGCTCGGCGGAAGCGATGCGCAGTGCAGCACTCGACTGGCGCTCGGTAGCTCTTACAAGGGTGGTTCCCATGGGACTTCCTTAGCGTCTTGGGCATGCAATCCTGTTTTGTAAAACAATTCCTCATCCGCACAGGCACTGGGAGACATCCGCTGCAGTAATCGGATCCGATTTCGTGAAGAGCGAGCGTGCGGGTTCGGGGTACCCCTTTCCTTCACTAAGCCCGTTTGTGTGCTGGGCATGCTAAAGTCCTTTGGGAAATAACACGGAGGAGCAAGCTACGCGTAGACCCCAACGGCTAGAAGCTGCCCTGTCGGAAACAACGATCCATTCAGCTGCTGAACGACGAGGGCGTGTTTCGACATATCCCGCAGTCGCACAGCAATTCCGCCGTCGGCATCGAGTTTTTGCACCACCTCGACCTCTCCGTAGGATTGGAGAACGAGCCTTACCAGGTCCTCCGTCAATGGTGGGCCGCTAAAGTGAAGATCACCCTTTTGAGGGAAAGGAGGGGGGGCCGGGATAGGAACAGCGGCAGGTGCGTAAAACGGAGGCACTGCCTGGAATAAGGGCTGCGGGTAGACAATTTGCGTCGGGGCGCTGGTGAGAGGAGGCGTTGGCGGGTACATTACGGGGAATGCCACAGTGCTCAGCACGGGGAAGTTCTGCGGTGACGGTATCATCGAATGGGAAGGCGAAAAGCCCGAGAACGGGGAAGCTCCCGTGTTCGGCGTCGCTCCGCCGCGGTATTGCGGTGATGGAAGCCAGTGTCGCTGTCTGTTGCGATTGCGCTCCTGACGCATCTGACGCACCTCCGCAGATTCAGAATACTTAATCTCCAACTGATGTGGCCAGTCATCCATGCTAATCAAGTCCCGCGCATTGAGAGCAACGGTGGCTTCCTGCTCCGTGGCAAACTGCACAAAGCCAGAGCCTTTGCACTGCCCTAACGGATTCATGAGGACCGCGCACTCCGTGATGACCCCAAACGGTGAAAACATCTGGCGAAGGTGCTCTTTCGTAGTCCACTGTGGCAAGCCGCGAATGAAGAGGCGGTCACTGGGTTGATCATCAAGCCCCTCGTCATGCATCGCGATGGAAACATGAAGGATGGAGGTGCTGTTGGGCACTGGTTGTGTCAGGTGTGTTGCATTGATCGCAGCGTGGGCCGAATTCGCCCTACGAAACATGACAAATCCAAAATGCCTGTTCTTTACCACTTTGGTAGAGACAATTTCGCCGAATTCCTTGTAGTGGTCGCGTAGAGCATCCTCATCCCAGGTCGAAGGAATGCCCGCAACGAAGATGTTCGTAGATACATGGGGGGTGTTCGCTTTGCGTGATGTTCCTTCGTGGGCACCGAGCGCCTCGTCTTTAGAAGTTTCTATGGTGCCAACATCGACTCGCAACGACGGTTTGTAGCCCCCTGATTTGTACACTTTCGGCTCCATCAGCCAAGTTCACGAGAAAACTGAATGTTGTTGAAGGCCCACACCGCGGTACCCTTCGCTGTCTCTCATATATATGGATTCGTTGAAGGAGAGAAGAGGAAGGAGAAGGAGGGGGAAGAAAGAATATGCGTGGCAATTGTTGTGTGCGTTTGTCGTAGAGAAACGAAAGATCTTTCAAGCAGCATTCAAGTTGGCGTCAGACATAAGGACAAGGGCATGGAGAAGAAAACGTATGTGGCTGTGTGTGAAAGGGGCGCGACTAGCCCACCCGCACTGATAGCGCACATCCTCCCCTAAAGCATTCCAGTATTTCGATTCTTCCAGAAACAAGGCTGACGATGCGCTCCCACCACTGCAAACCTCCTAGTACTGCATCCCATACTTCGTCCGTACGGCGGTGAGATGTGCAACATCGGCATCCGCACGCCCACCGACTTCGGCGCGAGGGAGAGCGAAAGACTTTCGATGTCACTGGAAAGGCATATCTTCTTCGCCACATCGACTGCTGCTTACTGCGGGAGATACCAACCTGGTTTCCCTTGGAGAGGAGAAGGAGCCATGTCTCCCAGTGTGGCCTCAAACCCTCGAAACAGAGAAAGGCGCATACAAAAAAGCGCCATTAAAACAAAGGGCTAGCCTGACGCTCTAGATATCAGATGCGCGCCAACAGCATTGCGTCTGAAGCACGCAGAGACGCACATCGGTGATTAAGAGGAAACCTGATTTTCTAACACACCTGACCTGCGCCACCTTAATGGAAGGGCGCACGCGGGCAGGAGGATTCTCAGATCGATTATGTGGGGACACCAAGAGGCGGATTCCCCAGCGCACGAGATTTGTCAAACCAACAGCGGGGAAGAGGGGGTCGAAGCTGTCCCTGATCCCTCTACTGCATAAACCCTATATATATATATATTGACATAAACGGACAGCATACGGTACAGTCGACCGAACATCGAAAGGGGCTGCACTGTGGCTCGACGAAAGTCGCCATTACGGTTGTTTCGCTATCTCACTGATGCGACGAGCCCCTTCATCACCGGTGTTTACGAGAAGCTGCAAAAGCCATTTGCGCATGTTTACGTCTTCGTCCAAGTATTCCTGGAACGTATTGTTCCGCAAGTCTTCGGGCAGAATTTTCGGCAGAGCCTCTCGTGCACGTTCGTTTTCAGAAAGACGCAGGTAGCAACGGATGATGTGTTTCAAGAGGCGCGATCCGCATTTGTGATCGTTGCCAGGGCCTCTTTCTGAGACCATGCGATTCAAAACTGCCGCGACGGCCGTAAACCGATTCGGGTTCTGACAAGCGTAGGCAAGACCCTGCTCCGACATTAGCAACTTTTGAATGATGAAGGTGGAGATGATCTTTGAAATCTCGATGGGCTGCTCCATAATCTTCAGGCAGATCGGAAATATCTCAGTGTTGAGAAGATAGGTGATGATAAAAGGATCGTCCACCTTGACTAATGCGCCGATGACGCTCAAGGAGGTCAGGCGGAGCATCTCGGACCACTCTGCTGGCGGGGCACGGAGGAAGGGGTAAAGGAACAGGCAAATATTGGACTCTACGAATGGTCGCCGCGACGCGTCGTGCTGCACAATGACCTGTAGAAGAGTCAAGACATTGTTGACGCGGTTAATGATGGGCTTCACTGGGGCTGAGTAAAACCCGTTGAGAAGGGGATACATGGATACAATCTCTTGGAGAAAGATAGCCATCACCCCTACGCTGTACCAAAGCGTAGGTCCGAGAAAAGGGCACGACGGACGCCGCTTCACCAACGTCAATATGGCTCTCTCACGCGTTTCATGAGAGTAAAGATCTTGAATGAGGGCGACCATCTCTCGCATGTCCATAGGTGTCTGGCCAGGTTCAGGCCGTGCGGCAGTTTGCCCTTGCTGGTGGTGCTGTTGCGGAAGTGCGGTCGGTGGTTGCAACTGTGCCTTTTGTGGGGGCTGCAGCGGCCGTTGCTGTGAATGCATCCCTGGCACCGGATTATACGGGGTTTGTAGATGGAGCGGATGACGTAGCACTTGATTCTGGTCTGAGGTTTCCGCCATCCGTCGTTGTCGCTAACCTTTCTCTCAACACTCACAGCCCCAGTCGCCTTGAAAGAATGCGAGCGCTTCAAATTGAGAAATCACACCTCGCCGGAAGGAGTTGCTCCACTGCACGAAGCAGAAAGAGAGAGAGAGAGTGGGGAAACGCAAAAAGATGAAAGGCGACAGCTGCGATACCGTAGATGCCCAATAAAGTGTAGTTCGCCCGATCAATGCCGTAAGGTAGAAGGGTGGGTAGGGGAAAGGGGAAGGGAGAGACTGCACAAGCGGTTGAGGTTGCCGCTGAAACGAGGGTACGAAGGAGAGAGGCGATTCTGGATGGGGTGGATGCGCACATCGAGTAGAAGGAGCGCGCACACACAAACATTCAAGCAGATGTAGCAAATGGGGTAGCAAGAAGATGAAAAGGGGAAGACACGTAATGAGAAAAGAGGTGGGCGGCATCATGTGCGTGCGTGGCGGTTTGAAGAAGGGAATGGCGGAACCTTCGGAGACAGTCGACACCAGAAACCACGACGGAATATCCAAGTTTATCCGCTCGCAAATTTCTTTCTTGGCGACGCAGAACTGGAGCTGCCAAGCGACGAAGACCACCGTTTAGAATTCTCTGGAACGTCGCAAGGAAAACATCTGGTTTTCCAAGAAGAACCTCGACCGAATCGCGGCCTCTGACCCTGCAGATCACCAAAAGGAGGGAAGGAGACGAACTCTACTCCACAGAGCTTCCTTTTTTCAAGGATCACAGAGCGATCCGTGAAGAAAAGATGTCAGGGGAGGAAAGGGCCGCGATTTGCGGGTAAAGTATATTTCCCTATCAAACTTTCCTTACAGCGAGCCGCACGTCGGCAAAAGTGGGGCATCGTGGATCGCAGCGGGGATCGCGTGGTGATCCTGGTGGTGGCTATCTGAGGATCATGAAGATGAGGGGGCTGAGGGGTAGAGATTGCTACGCCCGGCAATCACGCAAGCCGTGTCGCCAGCACGGACGATTCTTCCTTTGCGGTTGAAAGGAGCTTTTTGGAGGCATCTAAGATATTTTTAAACGCTGAGTACGTCTCCGTTATCGTCCGTTCCAGTTCGGCGCAGGCTGCCTTCTTTTTTGCCAAACCTTCTTTCAAGACGTTTAGGCGGCCCTGCAGCTGCTGTAACTCCTCGACAACGCGCCCTTCCTCGACTTCTTCCGCTGAGATCTGCTCCTCCAGCCATACTTTTCGCTCTTTCATTTTTTCAATGATAGATACAAGCTCTACACTGGTTGCTTGCACATCTGAGCCGAGAGACGCCATCTTGTTAGTGAACTTACGCTTGACCCGCCAAGTGATATTGCTGTCAGTGAATGGAGCACCTAATAAATATGCAGAAATGTGCTTGCATGAAGCCGTGGTGCGAGAAGAGAAAACTTGGGACCGTGCTCCGCGTAAAGCTGAACAGACATGCTGCGCCCCCGAAAAACCCCGTCAGTAGAAGTGACTGATATGCAAAGAAATAGATAGATAGATAGATAGATAGAGATAGAGGGGGGAGGGGGTATTGCACAACCTCTCTCGTTTCCGGCAACTTTCCTTTCCAGGGCGTTGTTTTGACAAGGCTCATTTTATCGTCTTCTCTTCTCACGTCACAGCGCAGCGCTGGATCATTTCTCCGAAAACAAAAATAGTCTTCGCAGCTCTGCCGTTCGCCGTTGCGACTTCTCGGAACGGGGTCACACAGACTTTCGTTTATTCCATTGAAGAGTTCATGATGGCAAGTCACTTCTTTTATCTTTCACCCGTAGCTCCCAAGAGCCGCTGCGACAGCACATCCAAATCACCAGGACATTCTTTAAACACGCCCTCACTCAGTATGAAGGGAGAGAGAAGAGGAAGTCTCTGTGAAAGATAAAGGATGGCACACGTAATGAACACCCACAACAGACCGCTTCCGCTTGCTTCGCTTGCACGGTTCGCCGCGCAGAGCAAAGGGAGAACGGAATCGCACAAAACCCCCAAAAGCCCGAAGAGGGGCAAAATGCCCACGAAAAGCGACGAGCACAACGGAAGAAATCAAAAACCTCGAACCGGAAAAAGCGAGCACAGTGACGGGAGTCTCCTACCATTGCTGTGCGGTGACACATACGAGAAGCGGAACTTCTCATCGCTAGACGCCTCGACGACGGCACTGAGAGTCAACTGCCAGCACGGCTGAGTAAATCCACAGCCTGAAACGGGCACAAGCGCGCCGCCCCTCTGCCCCCCCCCCTCTCCACATGTTTAGGCTTTCGTGGAACGCCCTTCGTAGTAGGCCGCATCAAGGTAAGGGGAAGGGATGGGACGTATACTTGACGGAAACGCATTAGCTACACCGTCTTGCTACCAGAACGGGTACCATCCGGACCAGGACTGAGCGACATTTGTGACATCCGTCGCTTCCTCGATCAGCTGCCCCACCTGCGTTTGAGGATCGAGCGGAACGGTCTGGCTCGCTATAAAGTCCCTCCCTTTTAGCTTTGAGCTTAAGCGGTTGAAGATGAAAACACCTTGGTGAACAACATCGACCTCTTCGCCGAACAAATGTTTCGCTACACTGTGCGAATTGATACCGTGCTGGCCAACCGACCCACCGATTGAATCTGCATGCGCCGGAGAAGTCGTTTTCTCAATTTTACCGATGTTGAGTTGCTCCTCGATTGTCTTGTGATCTGTCGAGGATTCAGGCTCCTTTCCAGGTCGATTGACGAGACGCCAGGAGATGAGCGGATCCTGTATAAACGCCTCGAGGAGCGTGAGCATGCTGGGACTTCCTTCTCGGAGGACACACATGGCTGTCTCTGAACAAGCGCGGAAAGCGCCGTCTACGCCGGAAACGTCCAACGCGTATCGCAGCATGCGTGTAAGTCGAAACGGAACTTTCTCTGGAAACTTATCACGAGTCATCGCCACCTCGAAGCAGTCACCAAAATCGATGTGCACCACCAACCCAGTAGCGCGCTGCAGCATTATATTGTTTGGGTGACGGTCGCCGAGACCAAGAATGTAGCCCACAATACTCATGTTGGCCAAGGAGGTGGTGTACATGCACCGACGCTCGAACCAAACTTCACAGCTGGGCGACGTATTCCACATTGCCTTCCGGATATCCTGCCCCGATGAGTGATCGGCCAGATATTCCATGACTTCTACTTTAGACATGATGGAAAGATGGTCGTAGGCTTTGGAATTGTCGAGCGTGATCATCTGACCCAGCATCCGCATCTCCAGCTCCGGCGGGATGCACTTGCGCTCCCGAAAGTGCTTCACCACCTCGTGTAGAGTGTCACACCCATCTACCCAGCCGATGATACCGACGTTATCTTTCAATGGCGTGACGGAATAGCGCTGAATCTGAAAGCCAAAATTTTTGGTAGTCCGGGAGTCGGATCGCATGAGAATATTGACGAGCGAGAAAAGTTGCATTACGCGTTCATCAAGACGTAAGTCTTCCCGACCCTTGAGCAAAAAATTCTGTGCTTTGCCCTCTGCCGTAACAATACCGAGTCGCTTTGGTCGCTGCTTACTGGCGATGACGAAAAGGTCCTTTTGAAAGCGATGTACCTTGGCCACCGACTCCTCGCAAACAGGTCGTGCGTCGGGGATGCCAATCGACAAGTCCCGTGCCTCGAATAGTTTGGGGCTGCAAAATTGAAGTTCGAGTGTGTCGCTTGATTTAATCTGAGCATCGATATCACGGTACACACTATGATACAGCTTCCAGGCAGATTGAATATCGCCGGTGTTCCGTAGAGTGGAGTACGATCGCAGCCACTCTCGTGCTTCGGTAAGACGGTTGCTGTACTTGTAAAGAAACTCCGACTCCACCACGGTCTCCGGCACACGTGTCAGGGTTTCATGCATGGGCAAAAGAGTGCGTACCATTTCATCTTTACTGCGGCGACTAAAAAACGCGGTTGCTGCCGCCTCCAGTTTGTCGTACCACTGCTCGTATATGAGCGCCGACACCCGGATGAGTTCATCAATCATCAGCCTGCCCTGCAGAACGATGATGGGAAAACGCTCCTGCAACCTGGACAACACCTCATTTGAGTACCTCTTCCGACGCACCGCATCTGACATGATGCAGAGGTTCAGCGGATAGACCAAAGTGTGCGGAAAGTCGTAACCGACGTGGGTCAAAACATCCGCGACCAGACGACAGCTGTCATCGGAGCCGGTGTCTAAGCGGGCAACCAGTTGGGGGACCACAAGATGCCAAACACGCGACGGTACATCGAATACGCGTTCGCGCAACTCATTAAGATTTTGATCAGAGTCGCAATGTGTCGACCACAGGGTTAGCAGCTTCAGCACATCTTGCATGAGAGTGGAGTCCGCGGTCCCCAATTGAATGCTGCGGATGAAGCCTTCAATGGCGTTGCGGCATATGTCTCCGTCGGTTTCCGTTCGAAGCAGTTCCGCATTCGCCTCTGCCCACTTACGCCACGCCAGAAACCACTGAGGATCGTAAAGCGTGGCCACCTTGAAACACTGCACCGACTCCACCAGGTCCACCTTGCTGCCGAGCCGTCGGTATGCCCGAGCAATAATCGTCGAGTTCTCGGCTTTCGTGTGCACCTCAATCATTTTTTTGATGAGATCGGCCTCGCTACCAAAAGGACCACCCGGGAAAAGCGCTTGGGTATCCGACAGGTATGAGATGTACTGCATCACCACCCGCGGATTGACCGTGTGGCTTGTGAGTTGCTCGACGGTTGGATTGCGATAGCCGAGAAGCTCTTCGAGCGTAAATTTTTCCAACTGCCGCGCTTTTTCCTGGCGGCACAGTTTTACGAATTGGATGCGCGTCTTGACGTCATCGTGGGGTGCGATCAGCAACCCTCGAATACCTAGAACCTGCTTCCACGTGGGCACCGTAGCGTTCATCATGCGAATGCGCTGCTCCCAGATACGGCAGACGTGTGGAATATGCGCATCGGAAATGAGAGCCTTTTGAGTTTTCCTGGCGATAATCACCTCTTCCACCTCCGTGAGCTGTTGCGCAACTACGAGACTTTCGTAGCCACGCGCGTACGACTCATGCAGAAGACTCGTGAGATCCTCGAGTAGCAGCTTGCGTCCATCCGTCACGGACACAAGGGCGGTGTCGTAGTCGCCTCGCACCACCTCCAACGCTGCCTTGGAGACGTGGTAAAGAACCATGTTGGTGGGAAGCCACGCTAACACGTGCTCGAGGGTGTCCCACGATTGCAGGCGTATAGAGGCATCAGCAGCGTACTGGGCAACATACCAAAGTACCTGTGACCCCTCCGAATGCCGCTCCCGGTCTTTGCATTGACGCACAATCGAGCTCCACTGCTCCAGAACTTTGTCGTACTGCCCCAACTCGCTCAAACAAAGCATGAGACGTGCGCTGATCTCCGCGCGACGGTCACGTCCACTTTCGTCAGCTTTTGAGAAGGACGTTCCTAAATCGCTACTAGTGCTATAGTGCGGCATGCGCGACCAGCCTCGATTGCCGTTCGGACATTCAAAGCTCAGATGAAATTTCTCAGAACTACTGACCACTGACGAAGCCATCGCATCCATTTCTAGTTCTTGCTGTGTCAACTGGAGCGCCTCCGTGTATCGCGCAAGCTTCACTAGGCTGGTCTGCAAAAGGCTCCTGCGCTGTTCCTCGTTAGCCAAGTTAAGAATGCCAACCGAGGAGTCCACCATGTGTAGTTCACTAAACAAGGAGATGAGTGATTCAACGGTGCCAGCGGGATCATCACGGTACGCAGACTCACGCCAGAACAGCGCTTTCACCAGCATACCCCGTTTCCACGCACACTCCGATAAGTCGTCGTTCGATATAAAGAGCGTCTCTCCAGCGTGATCCATGTATTCAACAATCCCCAGCAGCATCGTTACCACCTCCGCCGGTACTATGGCGGAGGTAACGGCCTGTCGAAAGGAGTTCCTGAAGAACTCGATAATGGCGGACTGCAGTGCCGAGCTTGCGTAGTTCCACATGGACCGGAATGCGATCTGTAGGGTGTCCTGTACAAACTGAGGCGATTTCTCCACCAGCGGAGCAGCGTTGATGCCGAGAGGCACCGCCGTGCAACGAAACACTTCAAACGGCGACTCTTGCAACAGCGTGATCGAAAACTGATCGGCCCATTTGATCCACTCCTCCTTGGTAAGAGGGATTACTTTCATGGGCCCGATGAAGCGCTGCTCACTTATCGGTAGCGTACGCTCCTCTGTCATCGATGAAGTCACGCCCGCAGTACCCTCCCCAAGTGTACAGCAGCTCCATACCTCACCCATGCGAGACATGGTCCTCATGGCGTTCAACTCGCACGCCTTCAGGAGCGCAGCCACTTCTTGGCTTTGGTACTGAATCGCAGCCGGGCTTCGAGCGCAACGAAGCCCTTTGGCAACTCGACTGTTCATCACTGCAAACTCCGTATTGGCCACACGAAAGTTTTTCAACAGCTGCATAATGTAGTTAGAGTGCTTCAGAAAATTGCCTTGAAGCTCTTCCAAAAGTACGCACAGAAGGCTCATGATATTATTGAACAAGACAGTGCTCTCGCGTCCACGCACCTTGCGCGTCAGATCATTCGAAAGAGACATCAAAAGGCACCGCACGATAGCACCAACCAGTTCGTCAACGTAAAGCTCTCGACACACTTCGTTGAGTGTCACCACGCAAGAGCTTACAAATTCCAGTGGATTTGCAGGGTCTTGGATGGCGGCGAGAAGGTTATCCACGGCCGCTTCCGCGCATGGTTGGAGCGTGTCGACATGACGAACAATATACTCGAGAACTGCATACTTGAGTTCCGCTCGCATATCCGTGCGGTTTAGAGCGTCGAAAAGCTGTGGCAGTATTCGAGAATGCTGCTGGCCAAACTGCATGTTGCCGGAAGCCTCGAAGTTTGCAACAACGGAGAGCAGGCGCACTGCAAGAAACCGGTATGTCACTTGAGATTCCCAAACAGTATCGAAGACGGCATAAATTTCACTGACATCATCGATCACATCCGCGCCTGCGTACCTCACGATATTGCAGAATTCGAAGAGCACAGTGGCGTAAAGACGACCACCCGGGAGCTGTCGAATCACGCGGGCGAGAGGCCCTACAACACGGCCAATCTCACCCTTAGAGCATGGAACTCTCTCGAATATGCTCAGCATCGTCTGCACTCCTGTGCGCAACAGGCCTTCCCTAGCGCTTGCTGAGCGCTTGCTTTCCGACTCCAACAGGGTAATGATGGACCGCAACACAATACGACAGCACTTCACGTGCGTAACACGGTCCACCGCGACCGCGCTAAGCCTTTCTACTTTTTCATCATCGCTGATGCTGCAAGATTGAAAAATATGCGAATCTAAGGCACCAACAACGCCAATGCACCGTAACGTCTCCAGGCGAATCTCAATGCTCTCTTCCGTGTCGCGCAGAATACTGCTCAGCTGCTGGAACAGCTGCGGGAACAAAATGTAGGGTGAAGTGCCTTCCATAAGAGGTGCAAGAGTCGCAGAAAGGAACCGAAGGCAGGAAAGACGAATAGCGCAGTAAGAGCGGTCAGACGGGAGACTATCCAGCAGCTCACACACACGCCCCACCTCGCGCCTCGACGAAAGCAGCGCGCTTCCAAATTTGCGTAGTGCAGCAGCCACAGCGCTGCAGCAGTGCAAAAAGGACAGAAGAATCCCTGAGCTGGTCGTTAGCGTCGTGAAGAAGGGCAGGAGCACCTCGCGGATGCCTTCCGTGAAGTTGACGACCAGCTGCGGGGCCCGCATTGCTATCGCCGCCAGCAGGCGGAATCCGTTTTGCACCGTATCCTTATTGAAGGTCGATCCCATGAAGTGCAGGATGACCACCATTTCCTCCCGCAGCGCGGGCAGTATGTGGGACGGGTCATATTGAATCATCTGACACAGCTGCTCGATGGCGGCCACTCGGCAATTGATCGACTCGTCGCCGAGGGCGGAGTAGAACCGAAAAAGGTATTGCTGTTCGCTCAGATACGGATAAAAATCCTCCGTGAACGCGCTTAATATGGTTTGGCGTACGCTTGGGTTAAGATCCGATAGACCAACCACAAGCATCCGTGTGATGACCGTGTTGACACACATGCGGCGGGCAATGCTGAGGTCTCCCTTCTCTCCGGGGGGGATGAGGAGCTTGACAATGGTATAAATGGCGGCATTGCGTACAGCAACGCTACTGTTGTCAATGAAAGGCAGCACCGAAACACGAAGAAAGTCACCCATGAGTTCTGAATTGGAGAAGCCGAACTGCATCAACGCATTCAGCGCCACCGATATTTGGTACTCAGATGCACCACCGTCAGTAGTGTTTTCGCACACACGGGGTGTATCAACCTGTTGACGAAAGGGCAATCCACACAACGTGACGGAGATCATATCAAGCAAAGATTCCTCAAGCTTCACTCTATAGCACGCGCTTGAAGATTCGATGATGGCACGCATACTCTCGATCAGCTCCGCTGAGAGTCCCCAGATGAACACGTTATCGATGCACGAGTCCACGTAGTACTCTATTCTGGCAGGCTTACATTCCTTGCATATAAGCGAAAAACACTGGAGTGCTTTCCAGCAGGGAGTGGCGGAGCCTTCAAAGACGCTCTGGATCACTTTGCATGTGTCCTCAACATATGGGGCAAATTCTTTCTTTCTCACGAGGGAAATGACCTCCGAGAGCATTTGGAACGCGGTGTCCCGTTGGATGTTCCGCTGGATGGAGTCGTGGGCAAGACACACCGCGTCCCCCAGCTGCTGGGCGACGAAGGAGCTTGTGTTGAAACGACAAAGCACGACAAGGCAACGGAAGATGAGCTCACGCGCCTCGGTATCGGTGTCCCCTCCAGCTGCTTTTCGAGTCACAAACGGGGCGAGCAACTGGGAAAGATCTTCGTAGCGTACGCTGCTTGTGCCGAGAGAATTGATTACGATCGGCTCGAATGCAAGGAGTCCAGCCATACGTATGGCTCTTGATTTGCAGCGCAGACTCTCTTCCAGTCGCCGCATCAGAGACTCAATTATCTCCGAGCGTATTGAAGGGGATCGACTGACCAGCAATTTGGTGCACAGCGTGAAGAGGCTGAGAGCGCGTGACCGGACTTCTTCGTCGTTAACCGCGAGCCCATCCCACATTCTCTCGATCACATCTCGAAGCCGCGGAAGTAGTATCATGGGCACACGTAGCGCAGCTTCCGTCAGCACGAGAATGCCGCAAATTCGGCGTGGTAGAAAGCGCGCATCCGACAGCGCGGCCCGCTCAAGCGATTCCTCTATCTGATTCTTCACGAATTCCGTTGAAACACTGTAACTCAGTAACTCTGCAAAGGTCTTCGCGGCTGCCACAGCTACAGGAATCTCATTCACCATCATGAGGCAAAGTCGCAGATAGCTGTTGCATTGTGACACTTGAATGGCCGAAAGGTCAAGATTGTAAAGAATGTCTAGCACTGTGAGCTCGCACAACACATCGAGCGAAGTGCCGTGGACCACCTCAAAGCTTTCCAGGCATACAAGTAAGGAGGAAACTACTGCATCGTACTCTTGCACACTCTTACCTTGTAACTCCTTCGCCCTCTTTACACCCTCCGTCACGAAGGCGACACGTTCATCGGGATTGGCAGCGAGCGCTCGAATGGAGGCCGCCAATCGTTCAGAATCAGCTGAGGACATGCCGAGAAATCCCGCTACACCGCAGCAGAGCGGAGCGAGACGCAGGAAAAACGCAACACGAGAGAATGGCCGTCAAACCTCCACACGAACATGGCCCTATGCAGGGACTTTTCCTTTTCACCTGATCGTCTGGATGTCTGTCGCGTGGGTTCGCAGCAGGTGAAACGATAATACAAGTAATCTAGAAAAGCAGAACTCGTTCACGAGATAAAGGACTGCTCTCCGATGACCCTGACGTCTGCCTCTCCCTTTTCCTGGAAACGCTCGAGGTGCCGGTAATGGGCCCTGCTTTACCAGCGAGAAAGGGTAAGATCAGGGGAGGGAGGGGGGGTGGGGGTAATGATATCTGGTACTCCCCCTCCACCTGACAGCAATGCAGTAGAAGATGCGTTGCAGCTAAAAAAAAAACAGGAGCTGCTGGCACGGAGGCCCAACAGGGAGCAACGGATGCGTGCGACCCGCTTCTCACCCCCCAAGAGGATGATGCGCTATGTAGAATTCCTCACTTTGCTGTTCCTACTGTCTTCTGTGGAAAAGGTAAGGTGCGAATCGAACACAAAGGAGAGAAGGTGTGTACGCACTAGAAGCGAAGACTTTTTTTATGTGAAGGGAGTGTGATGGGCATACACAAAGTAAATGCACGGTTAACAAGAAGATTGAGATATTGCTGCACCCCTTACGGAGCGCAAGGGGTGCCTGCGTCGTTCCTGTTGTGCCTTCAAGCCTTCACACACCAAAACAAATGTCGACCCCGTCACTATGGCCAATAACGGCGAATCGCCCTAACAATTGCACAACAGCAACCGATCAGCATACGTAAAAGGGATCGAATGGAGACGAGAGTGCCCATAGTAAGAGAAAAAACAGTTCATAAAGCTGCGAGCAGTAGGGGAGGAAGACGCATGTGCATCCTCGGCAGAGCCGTTGAGGCACCGAAACACAGCGGTCACCTCTAAAACAGAGTATGAAGAGGTTGGGCAGCAGTGAGCTCGAAGCTACGCTACTCCTACTCACCCCGGTTAAACCCTTGTGATGGGCCAGGCGCTGAATAGAATGTGATCCTCGAGTATAAACGATCAGGGAAGAGGAAATTCGACCGTGGCAAAATATCTGGCGATTTTTCTCCCCGCAAACAACTCCTTTTCCGCGCACTTCGCATATAGAAAAGTGGAGGTCACTCGTGGTGAGTGCGCACACGGTAACCGCTACCAAAATTCACGATCAACAGCCGAAAGCACGTTTTCCGTGCTTCCGCGTTCCTCCTCGATAAAAGGTTGATCTTTAAGGTTCACACAAAACAGCCGTGGAAACATCTTTCTTCCGAGCTAAGGGGAACAACGCTACCCAGCGACGGGTACGACGCCGCTGCCTCCCCCACCTGCCGTC
>JASAOM010000931.1:0-34692 GCA_030849085.1 Borovskyia barvae | reverse complement strand
GGCAGGGTATAAGGTAGCGATGCAGGAACCAGAAAGACAGGAAGGAAGAACATATTCAATCCAAGCGAAGCCGCCGTCGTCATCCCCACACAGAGAGAGAGAGCGCACGCTACAACCAAAGAAACCAAAGACAAGCCTTGATCGCTGTCTCTCACACATCCCCCCCCCCACTAAGGCGCACCAGTGGTAGATGCTGGCCTGAGAGCTCTTTGATTCAGGCCACTCGCCGTCTGTGCGGCGCTCTCAGAGCACCAAAAAATCACAAAACACTCCCCTAAAGCCTTCCGAACGACAAACAACAAAGGATGGCAAGGGGGATACTATAGGAGAACCGCAACCAGAAGAAACCGTCACGAGGCCTCCATACGCACCACACCCCAGACGCCAATACAGAAGCGTCATATCTTCAAAAATGAAAATCAGAATTCACGCTCATCCCACACGAAACGATAGAGAAGTCCCTGTTCCGGGCGGTAATGAATGTATATGACCCAAGAGACTCAAATGCATCATCACATCGCACCCACCATCCCTCTCCTGGCAACCCTATGACCGGCACAAGCAGTTGGTTTCACCGACATGCTCCAATAAAAAAACTAGACAACGGTCTCACGAGTCGCCGTGAAGCAAAAGGAATGGATATATTTATATAAAGAGGGGGATGGAGGGACAACTGCAACGCAACGCAGGCACCGGCAGTGACAAAGTGCTCACGCTGACCGAAGCGAGGTGGGAAGGAAGGTTGAAAGCGAGATCGTCCTTCATGACACAGGGAGGTGGGAGAACGATACAAATGGCGGCGGTCGGGAGGGCGCACGGCGAGGAAAGCGCATCAACAAATAAGAAAAGGACGACGAGCGAGGGCCCGAATGAGGGGAAGTGGCTGCCCCTCTCCTCCACCCGTCCAACCAGAATTTTAAAATTGAGCGCCTCCGTCCTCATCGATCCATCCATCACTCCGGAATGAGACATAAAAAGAAAGGAGGAACAGCGACGGCTACAGGTATAGAGAACGAAAAAAAAAGCACCACGGAAACCGGTGCAATTGCGTTGAGCCGTTATGTTGATCGTCAACGAACATTTCCTTCTCAGCATCAGGAGAGCTTTTCTCTCCTTCCCCCGTCCCCTTCCCACATCCTCACCACCACCACGATCAGCGGCATCGGCAAAGACCTCATGAAGGCGAACGACACGTTAAACCTATTCCTACCTTTAAGCATTCGACAACAAATCGCCTCAGCAAATGTATGTATATATATATATATATATATTAAGAGAGATACATATGCAGTCCTCGTCGACATGCCGCCTTGATAAACGCAAAAAGAAGGGAGAGGCAGATACTCTCAATGCGGAATCTAAAGGTGCGCTGGATGCTTGAGAAGGGGGAGGATGTGGGAAAAGATAAGGTGCGGCGTAAGAGGACGGCACAATGCCACGAGAAAGAGCGATGCTAACCATATAGCAGACGCTAATGCTCGCGGCAGACCACAAAGATCCACCTCTTTGCAGAATGCACCTTCTTCACTCTATGTTCACTCTTCCTTCTTCACGTTTCCCTCTCATGCAGTACGCACACATGAAGGTCTCGGGGAGCTTCACCCAAGATGGGCATTTATCGACGGCCGGGGCCCTACGCCAGCACGGAAGCCTGCACCTACCCCTTAGAGATGGTGCTCAAAGACCTCGCCAAGAGGCCGACAAGACAGAGTCAAGAGCAAACTGCACGAGGGACGTGTCAACCTCCCTACTGCAGCAGCGCATTGAATGCATTGATGATCTCTTCGTTCTGATGCTTGAAATAGTCGATGTTCGCTTCCTCGCCCTCGATAGGGTCGCGGAACTTCATTTCAGTGAGCCCCGTGTAGACCGTCGGGATCTTCTCTCGTATGTAGTTCCACGTAATTTTGTGATCGCCCGCCGACTCCGCCACAACGCGCTGCGCCTCCTCGTAGAACGTCACAATGTTGCGTAGCATCCAGCACGTCTTGTACAAAGGACAGAATTTGTCATACGGCGTGAAAGCGTTCTGCTGCAGGAATTCCTCTCGAATCACCTTGGCCACCTCCAAGATAATTTTATCGGATTCGGAGAGAGAGTCCTTGCCAACCAGCTGCACAATCTCCTGGAGCTCCTCCTCCCGCTGGAGGATCTCCGACACCACAGCGCGAAGACGCATGTAGTCGGAGTCGAAAGTGTTAAAGAAGGGCTCCAGCGCGTTGAGATACTTCGAATACGAGATGAGCCAGTTCACAGACGGGAAGTGCTTACGTTGGGCCAGACGCTTCTCCAACCCCCAGAACACTTGCACAATGCTCAGTGTGGCCGATGTCACCGGATCGGAGAAATCGCCGCCGGGCGGGGACACTGCACCGACGATCGTGACGGAGCCCTGTCGCTTCGGCCCTCCAATGCACGTAACGAGACCAGCGCGCTCGTAAAAAGAGGCGAGACGGGCGCTGAGATAGGCTGGATAGCCACCATCCGCTGGCATCTCCGCCAGACGCCCAGAAATTTCGCGCAGCGCTTCTGCCCAGCGAGACGTCGAGTCAGCCATCATAGCGATGTGCTTACCCATATCGCGATAGTACTCCGCAAGGGTGATGCCGGTATAAATGGAGGCCTCACGCGCAGCCACGGGCATGTTCGAAGTGTTCGCTACGAGGCAGGTACGCTTCATGATAGATTCCTCTCGCCCATCGATCATGGTGGTCAGCGTGGGGAACTCCATAAGCACCTCCGCCATTTCATTGCCACGCTCACCGCAGCCCACGTAGATGACGCAGTCCGAGTTGGAGTACTTGGACAGCGCCTGGCTAATCACTGTCTTGCCACAGCCGAAGGCGCCAGGGATGGAACAGGTGCCGCCCTGCACCGAGGGGAAGAGCGCATCGAGCACCCGCTGGCCTGTCAGCAAGGGGTGGTTTCCAGATTCCTTCACCGCCACCGGCCGCGGCGTACGCACCGGCCAGCGGTGCATCAAGCGCAGCGTCTTCTTCTTACCGTTGTGCTCAATCTCCACCACATCGTCGTCCAGGGTGTAATTGCCCCCGGGCTGCACCGAGGTCACGCGGCCCTGCATGTTTGGTGGCACCATAATGCGATGGTTGCTCATCAACGAATTCTCAGCGACCGAGCCCAGGATGTCGCCCCCGGTGACGAGGTCGCCCACCTTCACCGTTGGGGTGAAGTCCCACTGCTTGTGTGCGTTGAGAGAGCGCACCTGTACCCCCTTAGGGATAAACACATTCTGCACCATCTGGTAGATGGTGTCCAGTGGACGTTGAATGCCATCGAAGATCTCCGACATGATACCAGGGCCGAGCTCCAAAGACAGTGGCTTGCCCGTGCAGTACACCGGGTCGCCCACCGTCAAACCCCCCGTCTCCTCGTACACCTGGATCGTCGCCGTGTCCCCCTCCAGACGAATAATCTCGCCCACCAGACGGAATGACCCAACCTGCACCAGCTCGTACATGGCGCTGCCACTCATCTTCTCTGCGATCACGACGGGGCCGGAGACGGCCTTCACGGAGCCCATCTGCTGCTCCGACTCGAACGCATGCTGATCACGGGCCATCCTGCTGTTTTGCCGCGATTTCGGTCACGGCTGACGAACGTTCCAGGATGAAGAGCCCCGTGCAAACACACTCGAGAAGAAAGAAATGAATGAAAACTTCAATCCACTAGAGCAAAGGGTACGAGGTAGGGGCAATCTCGCGATAGAAGCCAGTGATGCAACGTTGGGTTCAGCACCAGCGCAAACAAACCCTGAAAAAAAGAAGGACAGCAACAACGACAGACTCGTTCTGCTTTTCAAAACAAACGAAAAAAGGGGGGTGAGGTGGAGGAATGCCGAAACGCTGAAATCGCTTCTGGCACACACACACAAACACACAAGCCCATCACGCCGTAAAGGGGAGAGTAGCAAATGCGTATACATATTTATATATATATATAGAGAGAGAGAGAGAGAGCAGTGATAATGTTTTGGGAGGAGGACACCAAGTGATGAAGCAGGGAGAAGAAAGAACATCGCGGGAGGGTGAGAAGAAAGAAAATAGCGCAGGTGTCGGGTGCGTATGGCAAAGAGAGACAGATGAGTTTTTATACATGGCCTGGGGAAGGTGTTTATAGGAGCCTGGCTTACGCCCCTGACCACGGAGCTTGATGCACGCACACCCGAAAATTTTACATCGAGGTGACCCAGTCTATTCCTCCCTCAGCCTATTCCCCTCTCCTCATCCTGAGCCAACTCTCTTGCATGAGACGAAGGGAAGACACCGGGCTTGACGGTGGAGCGAGCCACTTCTCTCTCTCTGCTATATATTCGGGTCGTTCAATCATCCGCATGGGCGTGAGGCTTGGGAGTGGTGGGGAAAGAGGAGAAGAGAAAGAGAAAGAAGGGAGGGCGTGTCTCTCCTTCATCACCACCACCACCACCTCTCCCCTCTCCTCGCTACGAAATACTTAGAGAGAAGGCATCGAAAAAGTCGGATGCGGAAGAGGCAAGCGCGCATTTCACGAGAGGGGGCGACACCACATCGACACTCCCATTCCCCCTCGATGTTCGTTCTTCCCGTCCCCAGGCTGGTGGATACAGAAATAGAATGAAGCGAACGAAAAAGGCGAGGAGGGAGGGAAGGAGGGGCGGAGGGCGGAAACAGAAGAGGAGGGCAATGCAAGAAAGCTGGGGGGAGTGGGGACCAAAAAGACGGGACGAAACAGGCAAGGCCCATCTCTCCATCCCATTTTTCTTGCAATTTATTGCTGCTTCCCTCTCTTCTCTCCCCTCCCTTCCCCCTCCTCAGGGCCGAACATGCACCAGTTTGGCCCACGGAAGCCGCGCCCCTTCGCTTCTCTCTTCACAGAAAAATACTGCACCAGTTTCACCCCATCATACCTCTTTTATCTGCTCTTTCCACTAATCGTTGCAGGAGATCATCAACGTTTCTGTAAACATATTTGTAGGGAGAGAGAGAAAAAGAAATAGAGGTACTCCGTCAAATCGAAACAGGAAGAATCGCGGAAGTTAAAAAGATGAAACAGCACGCATAGCAAGGTCATCAAACCTACGCGAAACTCCAGGACACGCATCTTCCCTTTAAACCAGGGAAGAAGGGGGAGAGAAGGAGGGGAGTCTTGTCCCGTGTAACTGGCCTTTATGTGCTGTGATTCCGCATCATCACCTATCCTACCCTCTGGTAAAAGCTGCTTGACAAGAAGTAAAAAGGTGGGTATCCACTCTCTTATTTTCCGTGATGCTTTTTCTGTCGGACCTTCTCCGGCTCTTTTCTCCTGCTTTTCGATCGGCGCAACTGCGCTTGCTCTCCCTCTTTCCCTTTCCTGCTTCCGCTTTATCGTTAGCTCTCCCTATCTTTTATATCCTTCTGTTTTCTTCGCCTATGCCGCTCTTTCGCACCTAAATAACTCAGCCCCACAAGCCATTAGAGGCATAATACAATTCAAGCACCCATCAGCCCGACCCTAAGACCCGCTCTACCACCGAGAAGGAGGTCGTCTGGAGGTGATCGGTTCTCTCACAATAAGTTATTGCCATGTTCAAATTCACACAGCACCCACCCGCTCGCACGCTCCATGGTAAAGAAAAGAGCGGAGCCACTCAGAAAACGCCGCCTCCTCCCCCCCCACCTCCCTCCATCAACCCTTTCCTACAAGTTCTTCCTCCCTCCATCAGTCAGCCTTAATAGAACTGTACATCTTCTGCACAAGCCACAGGGAGGCGACGAAACCGATGGAGCCTAGCACCATGCCAAACATCAGGGAAGCGCCCATCATGTAACCCAAGAAAAGGACAATAGAAGAGAACGCGCGAATTCTAAGAGATTGCTTGAGAAAATATATACTGTATAGGAAGACGTACACGCCAGAGGCAGACAGGGACATGTAGCTGCGCCACCACCAACGGTAATCCTCGCAACGCAGCGTGAAGTAGGTGACGACGATGCCGACTTCTGCACAGAGGGCGATAAGGATCACCAGAAAAAAGCTGATGAGCCCATACAGATACAGCTGCTCCTCACGCCAGAAAGCTTTCAAAATAAACGACACTTCGACGCAGCAGGCGATGAAAGGCGTGAGACTGCCACAGAAAACGTAGTAGAACGTCATATGGCCCGCCTGCTCCGGTATCAAGCGCGGAATGCTGCTGACCTTCGCCGTCACCTCCACCGTATCCATCGTTAGCCCCCAGTAGATACCGGCACCGCCGAAGGGAAGCGAAATCAACACCCACGTCAGCGACAGAACGAGAACATTTACGAAGGGGATCGCTGCCGTACTGTGCTTCGCCCATTGAATGAGATTGAGCGTCATAATACCACAGCCCAGCGCTACGGGGAAGGCCATCGTGCACCCGAACGACATTTTCCAGGACGTGTAGTTGAACAACTTCAGCAGCCTTGACGTGACGAGTCCCGAGACAACGTGTGCGAAAAGGAAGAGACCGATGGCAGTCGTAAGAAAACTGCCGCGGTGCGTCGCATCCACCACGTGAAAAGCGCAGAGCAGCACCGTCATCACAATCGTCACAGCAATTTGAGCGCCGGCGCCGACGAGGGTGGCCAGAAGGGCTGCATGAGGGGGAGGTCGGAAGACATCACCACGTACTAGCTTCCAACCCGACTCCTCCCGCATCTCCGCTTCGTCCAGCTCTTCGTCCAAGTACATCGCAAGGTCTTTGCGCACGGTGCGCAACATCACAAACCCAACCACAATACCAGCAAGAACCACCAGCAGAGCTCCATAAACTGCCGCTATCTTATGCCCCCGCTTCTGCATTTTCTCGGCGACGCTTTGCTCCAAAAGGTACGGTTCCGCATTTTCCTCCCACGTCACACTGTACGTGTAAACAATGTTGGTCCCTTCATTCGCCTCCTGATTCAACAGTTGCATCGGTTGACTGGAGGGCTCGAACGTTGTTTCATTGCACGTTGTCACCGTCGACACACTCGACGGGGTGACACTGAAACCCACAATTTCGTAGGTTGATATCACGACGCTTTGACTTTGCTTGATGCGGATGTTAAAGCTGAGGTGGTTGAAAATAATACTCGCCGCCTGCTTCTTGTCCTTCACTGGCGTAGCAGCGCCGATCGGGTACCCAAGTCGGTATGCCGGCTCCGCAGAGTCACGAATCTGCATGACAAGTGGTACGTTGTCGATAAACATGCGCGTCTCGTAGTCGTTCTTGATCAGATAGACGGCTCGCTGCACCGCCTTTTTTGGAAAGTGAGCGGTACATAGGGTGGCGCACTTGACGTTTTGCCCCACTATGAAGTCGAAGTCGGTCGGCACAAGACGGTTCCCTGTTAGGATCTCTCCAATCAGCAGGCCTTCCTTGTTTTCCTTCATCACGCTTGCATTAGGCCTGCAGACGGGCAGTCGATAGTAGTTCACCGGAGAAATCATGCGGCGGCTACGATACGCGTTGGCTTGAGGTTTGATAACGTCCCCATAGGAGTAACCGATGATGTTCGCCGACACCGTCCCCGCGGCGCAGAGAAGTGTCAGCACCAACAGGGCCACTGACACTAGTGACCCAACGTGCCGCTTCATTGCTGGAAGATAGGAAAGGGGGAAGGGAAAACGTTGGCTTCCACAGCCTCTTTCTGGTGGTGGTGGTGAGGGAAGGCGTGAAGAAAAAGAGAGCGGGGGTGCGATGGCCCTGGTGGCCGCCACCCTCCTCTATATGAATCGAGTCCCCGTGGAGGTTGCGGTTGGGGAAAGCAAGGAAGCAGGGGGGAGAGTAAAGGTCTATTCCCACCACGCTTACACGTTCTCTCTGTTGTGTCGAGCAAATCAAAGAAAAAAGTTTCGTCTACGCTTTCAGGGGTCGTTCGTTTTGTCCTCCGGCGAGGAGCATCACAACGTCGAGAATCACAAGAACCCCAAGAGAGAAAGAAACAGGGTGGAGAAGTCACGTACCTGGATGCGATCAGCTCCGCGGTCGATAAGGAAGAGGAAACGAAGCACAACGCAAAGGAAAAAAGAGGAGAGCCGCGATGCATGGGAAAATGGACAGAAGAATGAACTTTTGCGTGCAATGGCAGCAAGCAAATGAAGGAAAACATGGAAAGAGAGCCACAACTGTAGAAGAGAGTGTCAGCTTCTCCAGAACGCAGCAGACGGCGTTTCATCCAGGGTGCAGTAGGAGGGAGCCACCTCGGTGGTTTTCATTCTAAAGGAAGCTATTTAGCGAGGCCCGTGGCTTTTCGTCTCGCGTCACCCCTCTTTCCACTGCCCCCTCCCTCTTCCTCCTTTTCGCAAACCACCGGCGAGCGAATTCGGGGGAAGAGGGTCTCGAGCTGCCACTGATATAAAAAAGGGAGAGAGGAGATCGTGTACGCACCCCTCTCCACTCCCCCTCTCCTTCCCGTCTCCTCCCTCCTCCTTCTCTCGAGCTGCCACCATCACTTGCCCCGCGTACACGCCATCGGCCCTTCAAATTGCCTCGCCGCTGGTTGCACAGAAGGAGGTGGAGGAGGGGCGCGAAAGGAGACAGAGGAGAGCACCGAAGGGTATCTCTGCTCATCTCTCTCCCTTTTTACGGGGAGGAGGAGGAGGAGGAGGAGGAGGAGGGGGAGGGAAGGGCAGGAAGTGGAAATTTTTTTTGTTGGCTGGTTGGTAGAAATGGAAATAATAAAATATTTAAAAGGAAAATAAGTCAGCGAACCCAGAATAAACACGAAAAGAGAGCTGTTTCACGGGGTCACACGCTTCGCCTCTTCGATTGTCACTCCCCTCTTATTTTCTTTTACCTTCCTTCTCGATCTTGTCTACTTCATGAAGCTTCAGGCAGCCACGACGGGTGCGTGCGGCGGTACAGGATCGAGAAAGAAAGACAAAAGAAGCACTTGATGGGAAACGGAGAGGCATCGCGAGAGGGGGCTTCTGTGCTGCACAGCCATTCTACTTAGTAGGGCAGCATGGCCTCATAGTCCGCCACACGACGAGCCAAGATCTCCACGCTCTTGGGGCGCACGATACCACCCAGACGGGAGCTCTTCTTCAGCGGTGGGAGTTCCTTACCGGCCTTCTTGGCAGCCAAGTGCGCCTGAAACTGGTGCTCTTTCGCCTTAAAGGCCTCCTGGCAGCGAGACTTGCGAACATGCTCGAAGCGCACGCAGATGCGCTTGCGCAGGGTGCGGGTGCGAACCGGCTTGTTGATGATGACGCCGACACCGCGGGGCGTCACGTTCCACACAATACCAGTGCGGCCGTGGTAGTACTTGTGCGGCATGCCCTCCCGCACGGCGGAGTCCGCTACGACATCAACGTAGTCGCCGACCTTGAAGTTTGTCAAGATCGTCGACACCGATGGCATGCCATGCTTGCGGAACTTCTTGGCGAAGAGGTGGCGGGTGCCGGACTTGTAGCCGTAGGAGTGGACCATCTTGACGTCTTCTTTTTTATTTTCGGGGGACGGTGGGTACTGTTTTCTTCAGATCGGAGACGAATGGTAGAGAAAGCGGACGGAGGTGAAATTATGTTGCGTGCGTATTTATAAATATACATATATATGTATATATAGAGAGAGAGAAAGCGAGAGAGAGAGAGAGGGAGAGAGAGAAAGAGAGAAGCGAATGCGTGATGGGTGGGAGAAGGAAAGGCACAAGGAGGTGCTGTGGCCACTGCTGGGGAAAAGGGATCAGCGCGGCCACGATCAAAGGAAGGAGGGAAACACGCACACACACACACACACATGCACAGAGAGAAAAACGAGACGCGGAGGGCGACTCAAAATCGTTTCTTTTTTCGCTTCTGATCGAACGTGCGCACACAGCCAAGAGTGACAGAGTACACAAGATAAGGGAGACGCTTGGCATGTCGATCCGACGGACACGCCTCCCAACAGCACCCCACCCGACCCCTCCTCTTCTTTTTTTGCCACTGAGAAGGGAGTGGGGGAGGGGGGGAGAAACTGAGCGAAACACAACAAACAAAAGAGGCTACAGAGTGGGGTGGGAACACACGCATGAAAACCGCAGAGGGAGGACTACTCAAAAAAAAAAGGGATTCGGCGCCATCGGGCCGCGCTCGGTGAAACTCTCCCCACCCCACCCATCATCCCTTTTCTTCCTCTTCCCCCTTCACCTTGCCACGTGAAGCTCCCCAGTACGATAAACAAGCGAGCGAAGGAACGTGCACGGGAAGTTGGCCGATCTTCTGTGACATGCTCACAGAGCGAGGAAGAAAAAAATCAAAGAGAGGCGAACTCCGCTATCGGCTTATCGCCAACACCCACGCAACGCTGAAGCAATAAAAAAAATAGTGTAAGCCAGTGAAGGTCTTCCACGCACATTTCCTATCGCCCAATGAATGACAACACGTAGATAAGTCGGGCTTCGTCTGTGTATATGCAGAGATATGTAGGTGTGCATGTGAGTGATTATGTTTTACCGCACCCCTCACCCCCCAACCACATATATATATACATATATTATCCCATCTTCTCTTTCCAGAGCTCCTCCCTTCACCCACCCTCCTCTCCCCCCGTGAAGAAGAAAGAAGTCGAGTGGGAACTTGTGAAAGAGATAGAGAGATGGACAGCCTTTTTAGAAGCAGTAGCAGAACGCGGAGCAGAAAAGAATGGGTTATACGTGCGCGTTTCACTATGAGGAAAATACCGAAGAGAAAACTCACAAGCAAAAGCAAGAGCGCTCGTTGCCTCTGCTTTCCATCGGTTTCGCCTCTTCCCCTCTACCTTCTTCAGCAATCCGTTTTTTTTCGTAGAAATCGCACATCCACTCCCCCGTTCCCTCCTCTCCTCTCCTCCCCAGTCCCCTGGTAATGAAACAACAAAAGGTAACTGGACAAGGCATGACATATCCTCGCACAAGACCTGTTTTCCTCGTCCTTTTTTACGGTCATTGCTTCATTGAAGAAATCCAAATACGCACTTGTGCGCCCCCAGATAAGGCGGAAAGAAGAAGCTGCAGAGGTCGACAAAAAAGGGAGAAGAAAACAAACAAAACGAAGCTGGGCAAAAAAATCGCCTCGATGCAGCGACAAGAAAGGAAACCGCATCGCAGAGATGGTCGTGCTACGGCGCCTTTGCTTCTGAACGGGTAAGGTGAAATGACGATCCACCTCGCGAGCGAACCAACAACGACAAGGGAAAGTGGGAGACCTCCCAATACATTCATATATATATATATATATATGTGTGTGGCAGGTGCCACTACGCCTTCGCTTGTTTTCTCCAGAGTAACGACCCTGCCGAGAGGATGAGGTGGCGTATGCCATGGGGCAACACCTACTCTCGACTTACCTCAGAGAAAGTCCCTCCCTCGCGGCGAGAGCAGGGCTCCAACTCATCGTGGTAATGCGCTACATCGATGTTTACTGTTCTCTGGACAGACATCTCAACTGCGCTGTCAGCCTTCGGAGTGGCGCGTTGCTTCTTCTCCCTCTTCGGGGGCTGGTTAAGAAGCTCGGCACGCCAGTCGAACTCGATCTTGCCGAGCTGCATCTCCCCGCTGCGAATTTTGGGGATGAGCCTCGAGAGCGCGTACGTCAGCGCAAGCGCAATCGACACCCCCATGATCAGCACAATGGTGACGATGTTCTGGTTTAGATTGACCGGCGGCATGGTGCTGCTGATGGCAGCGGCAGCTGCGGAAGAGTCGGTTTCCATTGCAGTGCCTGTCGACTCGAGCGTCGAGCCGATTCTGCGGAGGCTCCTTCTTCCCACAACTGCGTTAGCAAGCGACGGGTAACGAGGATAGGCTCGCTGAGGCACGGACAAGGCGCGGATACGCAGCACGGGTGAGCAAATTCAGGGCGATTCCAGAGATCGAAGGGCGCTCTTCTTTTCGATAGTGGAGGCAAAAACGAGATCACCACGCCGCAAACTGGGTAGCACACAAGCGAGAGAGACGGCTGTGGGTGGGTGCGGGCTTGGCTCAACGGCAGCCAGCTCAGAGAAGCATGAAGCGAACACGGAGGGTGGGAAAGGGGGAGATGAATGCATCACATAAGAAAGACAAGACAGGGGGAGGATGGGAGGGCAGGAGGGGAGGGGAGGAGGCGAGCAGGAGGCCGTCCATGGCAACGAGGCCCATCAGCTCCCTTCCCCCTACTTTAAGGCAAATTCAACGCATGGCCCCTGCTACCCAAGGAGAAGCCGCTCTGGACTACCCCTTTAGCTGCTTTTTTTTCGGCAGAAATAAAAGGGAGGGACAGTAGAGAAGCTCGACCGCCCATGGGCCCCGCACGAGTCGTAGCGAAGGCACCGACGCACACAAGAGGGGTGGACGGGGCAGAGAGGCGGGAGCCGTGGGCGACGATGAGGCCGCTGGCGTGTACTTTGAGGGGATGCATATATATATGGGCGTGAGATCTGCCTTGGATGAAGAAGGTAAACTCGAAACTAAAGATAAAAATTAGCTTTCCTTTGCACTTACCATTCTTTCGTGAATGTATATGGCCGATGTAGCCGCGTGACCCACAGCACACTGCGACTGCAATGGTGAACACCCCCACCCCTTCTGACGAGCATCGCGTACGTCCGTCTCCCTCAGTCTCCCCTTCCTCTCCCTCCTTCCCCACTGCTCTCACAGGAAGACCTCTCCGGAGACGAGGAGGCGGGGGAGAGAGGCGAGATAAGCCACATATTCCTCTCCAAGGACGCCACCCTGCAACCCTCCGTATCGTATGTAGCAGTGGTAAGAGGACAAGCGAAGGAACTCACCGACGAGAGAGAGTGAGATGGAGCAGGAGAGAGACACACACACCCGCAAGAGAAGGAAACCTTCGCTTTCGTATCCGTATATATCAACGATGACGGCTTTTCCGGTGTCCGTCCTCCAAGGCACGGATGAAGAGGGAAAAAAAATGCCCCATTTGGCCGTAGAAAAACCACTGTAAAGCACAACCACAAACTTGAAAAGGGGGAGAGAGAAAAAAGAGCGATTCTTGCAAACACATATAAAGAAGAGAGACACACATGCACGCTCTTGAGTCATCGGACTGAGAAGGGCGGGGGAACTGGAGCGACAAGGCAAAGTCAAAAGAGAGAGGGAGGGGCGTGAGAGGGACATGGGGTAGGGTGATAACACCGGGGTGGAAAGAAAGAAAAATGAAAAGGCGAAAAATAACAATAAAGGAGGGCGCAACGACAGGTTGTGAAAAACGCATATTGTCGAGCAGAGGCGAGGCCTTGACGCACAATCCACACCGTGAGCTTTGCGAATTCCGTTTCATTCTCTGTTAGTCTTTCCCTTTTTCTCTTGAAGGAAAAGACGCATCCTTTGTTGTTTCTTTACGTTAGTGAGCGTGTCAGCCTTAGAGCGCAACTGGGTGAGAGAAAACGTACCTCTCACGTTTTAGCGAACACATCAAAAAAAAATCAGATTTTCCTTCGGCGCTCCCTTCCTTTTTGCCGTTTTCTGCTGGTCGTACCGACGTTTATTAAATGCATTCGATACCGTCCCCTCTTCACCCCCCCCCCTTCCAGTGGCTCCTTTCTTTTTATTTCTCCTCACCTCCTCTTGGAAGAAACGAACGAGCATTACAACCAAATCCCCGTCCGCCTCGTCTTCCAGCTTCCCTTTCCGCATGCGCATGGCATCACTGCCAACTGCACGCGTGCGGAGTGCTCTACCGCGGTACGTCCACCACTGCACCCGCAGCGACAGGGGGAGAGGGAGGAAGAGGAGAGGACGATGAAAGCAACGAGCCCTCCGGGTATCGCGTCAGGCCCTTCCTCATCGCTTCACTTTTGCACTTTGCGTTTGCGTCTAACATGATGGCACGCACTCACCTGGTAGAAGCGGGGGGGAGAGAACATCGATGTAGAGAGAGTGAGACTCACATGGCGACTGAGGAGAGAAAAAAGAAGGCGAAGGGGGGAGCGGAACTTCGGCAGCATCACCAATGAGCGACGGTGGTTATCTTCTTTGTTTACTTTCGATGCAACCCCCTTGGGGAAATTCGCGAAAAAGGGGGTGTATCGAAGAAAAGAAAGAAGTCGATAAAAAAAGGCATGCCCTCATCACTGTTCAGCACGCTTTCCGCGCCCGCTCATGTCTCCTTTCGTTCCTGAAGCAAAAGAGCGTTAGAATGTCGGTACGCAGTCGGAGGATGACGAGCAATGAAATAGAGAAGAAGAAGCGGCTCTCTCTTTCAGAAGAAAAGCGCCGTCCTCTTCAGCAAAGGCACGACACAACTCAGGGGGGAAAAGGGAAGAGAAGCGTGAAAAGGAAAACAAGAAAGGAGAAAAAGATGCCGCCTGCAACGTGCTAATGGAGAGATGGAGAGGCAGATATGTGAATATATACCATCGCATAAGCAATATCAAGAATGCGTGCAGTCGTTGACAAAGGGGGAAGCGATCCTAATAGAAAGAGGGAGGGGTTAGAGGGACGCCCGCATGTTCGTTGGTATCACTCCTCTTATCCCTTTAGGAGAGACAAACGGGATGGAGATCGGAGAACAGGAAGAGCACGCAGCGACACCCCTCGTTCGCAGACACAATGGCTTTCTTCGGAAAACAACGGAGTGGAGGGGAGAGAGGGGGGAAAGACGGGGTGGTGAGGGTAGCTGAGCACGGCGAGCTAAGAGGATGTGCGCGCGAAGATCCTACTCCCACTTTTCTTCCATCCTACCACACGTGTCGAAGGAACAAAGAAAGCACAACACAAACATACACAAGCAAACCCCCTCCCCCCCAAAAAAAAAAGATGAGCTACTGCTGCTCCTGCACCGCGCGCGGTGAACCATGCCTTGGAAAGAAGACAGGTAGCAGAGACACCCATCGAGTCCACCTTCACTAATCCTATGCTAGCGCATTGAAGAAACGAAAAGAGAAAATCCGATGCATCACGGACGCGGATCTTCGTCTCAGCTGGTTTTCTCCCACTGTTCTACCACCTGAAGTCTTCACCTTCAACATCAAAAAGGAGCGTGTCTCCCGTCACGCGCCTATTCACGTCCCATAGCAAGGGCGAAGGGCGAATCCGCATCGCGACGATGACGGTCTTCAGCCGATACGGAGCCGAATTCCTCCTCGTCAGCACCGCAATGCTCCACTCGCGGCTGAAGCGCTGCATGGTGGCCACTGATCGTATCCTCTCCCGGATGACGGTCATCGCGGGTGGGGAGACCGGGGCTTGCATCGTCATCGGCGCGGTACTTCTTCTCCCTCTTCGGGGGCTGGTTGAGAAGCTCGGCACGCCAGTCGAACTCGATCTTGCCGAGCTGCACCTCCCCGCTGCGAATTTTGGGGATGAGCCTCGAGAGCGCGTACGTCAGCGCAAGCGCAATCGACACCCCCATGATCAGCACAATGGTGACGATGTTCTGGTTCAGATTGACCGGCGGCATGGTGCTGCTGATGGCAGCATCATCTTGCGCAGCAGTTGGAACAGCCAGAGTGATCATGGTGACCACGGACACCAACACCGAGGCAATTCTGGCGGGCGTGGACATGGGCAACCGAGAGGCAGCACAGGATACGTACTTGTGGCCTCAGAAACGGTCCAAGGGGTAGAGGTGGAGCCACGAAGGGTGCGTCCAGAAGGTGCTACGTTTCCGTGCAGTTCCTCGATCGCAGTGCGACGGCTGTACGAGAAGGCGAAAAGAGTTGGAGAGGGGAGGCAGAAGTAAAAGCGAGGGCAGGAGGGAGAAAAAACGCTCGCATGGAAAACGAGGAGTGGTGGCGACCGTACGAAAAAGGCGTGCGATGGCGGGAGCGTTGACGTGAGAGCTGTAGAGGCGTAAGACGTGTGGCACGAGTGCAACGCGTGGAGATGCGGAGAAGAGGGAAGAAGGTGAAGGAGTACAAAGAGGCGAAGTGGGAGGTGTGTGAAGACACTAGCGGCGTGTTGTGGAGCGTGATAAAACTATAGCCTGTCATACGTGCCGTAAGTGAGGGAGTTGAGAGAAGGGGGGACAGGAAGTGAACGAAACGAGCAGGGCTTTGTTTCTTGGCTGCGTACTCCCTTTGATATCATCGGTAGCGCTTATATACGTGGAGACAGATCAAGCCGCGCATGTTCGTATATATGAGGATCCCTTGCGATCTGATCAGAAACGTCTTGGCCACACCACACGTCCGGATCCCACGCGAGCAAGCGCAAGCTGCAAGATCTTGGAATGAGAAGAAGCGGGAGATGAAAAACCTACTTCCATCAGATCTGTAGAAATAAAAAAAATGCCTCGGACAAATCTGCTATAACGCACTCCTTCGCAGCAGAGAAGGTGCGACTTGTGCCAAAGGCGAGGCACCCCGTTACTATCGCGTTAGCTTCGTCCAAAAAAAGGCAGAAGGGGAAAGGGGTCCGTAGGAGTTAGATGCCAGCCTAACGACGCAACAATACCTTTTTTTTACACATTTTTTATAGTGGTACCCTCCTCTTTGATATCTAGCTACCGCCAAACAAAACAAAAAATTTGCATGGGGAAAGGAACAGAGAAACAAAGCGACAGCTCGACCTCGGAAGGAACGTGGCCGTAGGACTGCGACATCCTTGTGACATATCACTGCCAAGGGACAAAGAAAACGAAGGGAACACCCAAGGCGCTTGGAAAAAAAAAACACGAAAGTGAGAGAGCGGTGTCGAGATGGCTACCGATATATGCACATATGTGTGAATGAAACAAAAAAAGACCCATAGCAACCCTCTCGGCCACCTTCTTTCTTATCAGGGATCGCATTCCCCTTCCTGGATGATGATGATCACGCTAGGGACTCAGTATTATCTTGAAAAGGACCAACCGACTCCAGAAATGAGGGGGGAGGGGGGTGCGCCCGCAGTGCGTCCTGTTAACGGGCCAAGCGGAACAAGAAAGCCCTGAGACGCGTCCAGGAGTTGGTTTTCCTTCATTACCGGTCCGGTCCCCCCCCCCATCCTCTTACCCGACGATTATTGCACAAAAGGTCCATTTCCCATTGGAGACAGCATGTAAGACTCATGATTTGCAGATGTGGGCCGTGGTCGTGGTCGCAGTCGTGCACCATCATCGCCGCCCTTCGTTGCATACAGCAGACATGGGCGTCTCGGAGTATCAGCATCGCAGCAGAGCCCCTTGGCTGAACGGCGCACGGAAAATACACTGGCTCTACCCGGTAGCAAAACGCGCTTAAGATCGCCAGCCCCTCCTGCCCCCGCTAACCGGTGGAGAGCGCCGCGGCACTGCCCTCTGGTTTCACAAAAAGAGATTTCCACCAGGTGCTACTGGTCAGGTTGGACATTGTGAACGTCATCTGCCTCCTGTTCACCATCAGCAGCAGTACCGCATCCATCGCAGCCACTACAAAACACAGCAAGATGATAGTCACCGCGATAACGCGGTGAGTGTCATCGTCTTCATCATCGCCGTCGTCGTCATCGTTTTGTGGCTTCGCTGGCCACTTAGAGATGTACTCTGCCACGCAGCGCTTGATATCATCGTATTGGTTCTCGAGCATGGAGCACACAACAACGAAGCGGCAGCGCTGATCACATCGGCTACCTGGAAATACGTCCATCTGCGTGTCTCCGCCACAGAACATCGTGAGATAGCGCTCCCACATCGCATCATCCGTGGCCAACTGCATGACGGCTGTCCGTACTGCTGTGAACGATTGTAGTCCAGTGGCGATGCCCATGGCTGACTTCGCCGACAGACCCGATCGAAAAGCGGCACTATCGGTGAGATATCGAATGCGTACATCCTCCAGCATCCAGTCGTCCGTAAAGTTGGACAAGAGGTAGGAGGGATAGTTGTTGAAGATGGGCGAGATGGCGGGAAGGATCATGCCCAGCGCTCCATTGCGTTGCATAGCGAGGAGAGTGAAGCGATGGGTGTGGCCAAACAACTGTACAGCTACCAAGTCCTTGTATTCGTGAATGATGCTATCGTAGCGGCGCTCGAACCGCTTTTTCCAGTACATGTCCGTCTTCGCAGTCCCAAATCCCTTATCAACGACTTTGTAGACGTTCAGGCCAGGTGGAATGTGGCCCATGATGATCGCCCGCTTACCGGCCGCACGCACCTTCGCCAGCTCCATCTGAAGAAACGAGAATTGATCGCAGGGGTCCGTGACGTCTCTGGAGAGAACCGGCACCAGCCGACGAGACCAGAGAAGCGTGTGTAGCACAATGACATGTAGCTCCGCCAGCTCATGGGTATAATAGCCACATCGGGCGATGGTGCCTGCCTCGGCAACAGTCAGCAAGCCTGCGGCTTGCACTGCTTCAACGCGCTGAGCAAGCTCCTTATTTGACGTCTCATTCTTCCAGTCGAAGTAGTAGTCTGGAACAAAGTCATTGTTGCCCAACGATGTGGCGAACGCCTTTTTCCCTAGCGACTCATCGATGCTGACGGCGCCGAACCAGGCTGACATTTCTGAGAAGACTTGAGCTGGTTCGAGCCCGCTCGAGATGTAGCGATGACGTTGCCAGTCTCCCGCGTAAAGCACAAGACTCGTATTATGAGCAGAAACGTCCTCCAGTGCACGGGTTGCCAGCTGTGCGGACGAGTCGCACCCCGGCACCCCCCACGCAGAGCTAGAACTGCTGGTACACACGTACGCTTTAGCAGTGCCGTACAAGGGGTCGTAGTGAATATCGGATATGAGCGTGACAGTGCGACAGCCTCCTTCAGAAGGGAGGACGCACAGCAGCAACACCGCCGTGATCGCCAACTCGGCGGAGAGAAGCATATCTGCGTTCTTAAATCACACCGGGAAGATCGTTACTTCTTTCCGTGTGAGCCTCTGCACGCAAGTTAGAGATATCCCTCTTCACTTCATGCGCTGTGCCGCAAGGATAAGTTCGCAGAGTTAACTGGTTCAGAGAGGAAACCAGGAAGTTACAAAAGTTGTGTTCAACGATTATCACAGAAATGCACTGGCACACCAAGAGAGAGAGAGAACGAGGAGGGAGAAAGAGAGCTCCGCAAAATGGCATGCAGGTGATGCTGTCGGCACGGGGTGTGTATGTGTGGGTTCATTTCGAGGGGAAACCATCGGGATTGGGGGAAACCCAACAAGAATGAAGACGAGAGAAGAAAGCAGAAGTGAGGCAAGTGAAGGGGAAGTGAAGGGAGGCGAATGGGGTCAGATGCATCCAGTTGTGGCGGAGGGGCGCGTAAAACTAGAACGAGCTCAGTCGCTGTAGTGAAAGGCCAGCGTAACTTTTTTTTGCGTATCGCAGCTTTCATAACCTGTGACGAGCTCCACCGTTCGCTCCTCTTCGTCTTGCTTGACTCACATTTCATGTGGCTTGCAGGCGCTTTTGCTTCGCAGTTGCTCTCCTCCTCCACAGCCAAAGTGCTAGCAGCACCGGAGACTGCAACAGTCTCGAAGATATGTTCCCCGAAGCACAGTCCGAAAGAGCAAAAGAAAAGAGGGAATGTCAGCTCGAGGAAATCCTACTACTTCGGTGGGTGGGGCAGCAGGTAAGCCTCCTTCGCGTAGCAGCTTGCGCCGGGGTTATAAATCTGGAGTGGCAGGTGTATCGATACAGTAGCGGCCAGGAGAGACACGAGCTCCCTCTCTCTCCTGCACCTTCCCCGTCTCTCAAACACCACCACACCACCCCTCAAAAAAAAACCGAGTCTTCGGCCCCACTCGAGAGCGCGGGAGGTAAGGCCGAATCTGAGGCTGGCGCCGTATCCTCCCCTCCCCTCAACATTTAGCAGGTTCGCCAGCATGTCACGCGGCTATATCTCCCAGGAGCGCGTGTCGTACTCGCCGTCCTGCCACCTTCCACGGAAAAAAAATGAGGTGCGCGAGGGGGTTGAAAGCGATGCCGTCACCACTTCGATAAACCCGCCCCGTCTTCCCTCCTTCTCCTCACTGGCCGCTAGCCTATCGGGGGGGGGGAGAGAGGAAGGAGGGCCTGCCAAGCGTACAGAACGAAGCGATAGAGAAGCAGTAAGGAGCATCACTTCCGAGCCTGTAGCCGCTTCATTGTAGCTGATAAGACTTGCTCTACTGAAATAGACATGCGCAGCTGCTCCAGCCGAGGCCACACTTGCCGCTCCGCATCCTTCACTAGCACTTGCATGTTGGAGTGGGTCGGGTTGTGCCACAGGCGAAGGTACGACCACAAGTTCGAGATCGGATACAGCCGCATATTCTCCCCCTCGTCGTCTTCGAAAAAGGTGTTCATTGATGCTGGTGATGGGGCAGTGATAGTTTCATAGCCCAGAAAGGCGAACGCGAGCAGCGCGACGTTGGCTATGCTGAACAGCACCAGGGCAAACGTGTAGTGGAGCAAGTCCCACATCCCATAATGCTTCCGCAGCCTGTTGCCGCGGGCGCTTCGATGTAGCAGGCGCCACAAGTAACCATGCAGCGACGCGTCAGAGACGAAGCAGAACCGAACGGAGAAGAGGGCACGAATCCGCTGCGTGGGGTCCAAGACACCGTAGCCAGGATGGTCGCCACACGAGGTTGCATAGCTCTGGCTAACCACTGGAGGGTCGTAAACCACGATAGATCCCATCAGCCGTGTCCGCACAAGAAGAGTTCGTGGAATCGGCAACGAGCCTGTCCCAGAAAGGGAGATCGAAAAGGTTGCGGATGACATCGCGCAAAACACCGCAGAGCGAATAAGCACGTTGGGGGCGGTGAGGTAGTTCAGCAGCTGCTCCTCCACACCCAGCGGGCAACGCATCTGCAGCGGAGGGGTCGCTGTGTAGGGGATGTTCAACACACGGCCGGTGCGCGCATAGGCCTCTTCAAAAGTGATGTCGCCGATGGCTCGTTGGAGGTAGACGGCGAGTGCCTTCGGATCGCACACCTTACCGACCTGTTTGAGACGGCCACAGCGCTTCCAGCGGGAAATCCCTCTGGACAGTGATGTGATAAGCCCGTGGATCTCCACCACAATGTTGTGCTCGTCATCGGTGTTGAACAGTGCGGACAAGTCTGTGCGACAGGCCACGAGCGTCGCCACTAAGGCACCACTACCACTACCATAAAGAATCCGCGGCAGCAAGCCCGCTTCATATAAAGCCTTGGCGACACCGAGGTGCGCCGAGGAGGCCAAGACACCTCCTTGTAGGAACAAGGCGGTGGAGCCGTAGACGTGGTGCATCTCTGAAAGCACCTCACGAGTCCTCAGAGCAAGCTGCCGATCTGCGCGGGCCGCCTCCCCGACCCGGCTCAGTAAGAAACAGACTAGCGAGGTATAGGAATGGATCACTGTCTTTGTGCCTGTGCGATAGAGATACAGGCGCCGATGGCTGATGCCGTAGAGGGAGCGATGCACGTGTTTCTGCAGACCATCGAGTAGAGCATCTACGCTGCCCGCGCTGCGCAGTTCCAAAAGTTCCTCGATGACCCGCATGACGCCCTCGAAAGAGAAAGAGGTCGACGCCTCCTCGGTACGCCACTTCTGAAAGCCATCCATATCATCGAGCATGGAGGCGATGGGCAGCCACTCTTCGTAAGAGTTGGCCTGGCGGGCTTGATGAAGAAGGGCATCGTAGTGCGGCGCGTCCGTGGGGATCTCCAGCACCCCCGCAATGACCTCGCACACAAAGTACAGGCAAGAGTACACGACATAAGTGATGTAGATGACCCAGCGATACAAGTTAGCAGCGTGTAGCCACAAGATATGTGAAGCCGAGCCCATCCTGTCGCATTCGTTGCCTTTCGCTTTGGGGGTAGCGTACCCTTGTATCACGCTTGGTTTCATCGACACGCAGACACACACACACGCACACACCACAAAGTGCCGAAGACAAAAAGGCTCTGCCCACCACGCGCCCGTATACTTCTTACCATCGACGTACTTTCACTCTGAGCCCCCCCCCCTCCCCGAGCTTCCGTTTTTGTGTAGGAGAAGGGGGGATGGGTGGACGCAGAGAACACACGGGAAATCACGACGTGGAGTTCCCCTTCACAACGCTCGCCTTCTTCACCCGTCCGCTACCCGAACTCTGCGATACCAAAAAAAAGCAGCGGTTGTAACGACTAGGTGCTGATGGAGGAAGCGGAGCAGGGGTGTGAGTAAATGGCAGAAGAGGGATCGATCGACCACCAAGCAGCACACAGACAGCGCACGGAGAGTTGAGAGAGTCCGATGTTTCTTTTCCCTCTCGCTGTCCCTGGTGAGGGAGGAAAAGAAGCGGGAGGCAGGGACGCCTCTCGCCCGACGGTACGACTTCGACCGGAAGAATCGGGAGATATTCGCTTCGGCCGAGCAGGAAAAAAAAAGACGTTCGGATATGTATACGTCTCTATATTCCAAAAACTTAAGAAAGCAAAGGGAGGGGCAAGGAAACGGGACTGCGTGCAGAGGACCAGAAACCCTCACGTACACACTCCACTAATTGGCCAGCGGAAAAGACGGAGGAAAGAAGCCCGTGGCTAGCGACAGGAATGAACATGCGCGAGAGAGAAAAGTTTGGCCCTCCGTTATTGGTGGAGAGAGGAGAGAGGGCTTGGAGGATAGAAGTAAATGTATAGGGGGGAGGGGGGAGTTAGGGACAGCGGGACTCGGTTGGTCTGCAGCAGCCCAGATATGGGGATGGGGAGTGGAGGGAGGACAAAAGAAGAAAGAAGAAAGCACGTTTGCCGAGCAAACCCCGCAGTAGCACCTGCACAGAACTTCCTCCCCCGAAAAGGATAGGTGTGTGTCGAAATCTCAATACGAAAAGAAAAATCAGTCAGCGTAATGGGTCAGCACCAACGCGTAGGCACTTCGCATTTGGAGAGAGAAAGTGAGAGAGAAGACAGATGCCGCTCCCTTTTGTGGTGAAACAGGGGGGGAAGAGGTCCCCCAAAGCCCCTTTCTTCCGTAATAAATACGGAGGTTGCTATACACTACAGCGTATGCCGCATCTACATACCCCCCTTAACCCTCTCCTCGAACAAAGTCAATCCAAAGGACTAGGAAAAATAATATGTCCGTGACCGTATCGTCGCGATTTTTGGTGTATTTAAAACTTCTGAGGTGTTCTCACTTTGGCTGAGGTCTTCTTGTGCAGGAGGAAAAGCTTCAGCGAACACAAACAAAAAGCGGGAAGAGAAGCAGAAAAGACAGAGAGAGAGGCCCGTTTGGCAGCCCCTTTGTTGCAAGCTTTCTTAGCGCACGGAGAGATACATTGAAGTATGGGAAGAACGTAAGGAAGATATGTGAGACACGCAACGACACACTCACTCACACATAAATAGGCGGAAGATGGAGGAGGTCAACGGAAGAGGGGGGAAGAGAGAGAGCAGTCGCAAAAAAGGAGACACGTTTGTCATCATCATCATCATTAGAAAGAGTCACCCATCCATGTGCACGCGACGGCCACTCACCTATCGTGCACTCTGGGTGGGAAGGGAAAAGTGGCCGCGGTCGAGTAACATAAAAGTATCACAAACACTATGATAGTTGCCACGCAAAGCCCCCACGTGCTTCTTACATGAAAAGTTTTCTGGCCTGTCTTATTTTTTTTCCCCCATTGCGCCGGTTGAGCAGACGCTTAGATATCATCAAAAGGTGAGCAGCACCGACACAGTCGCCGGCGTATACTTAGGGAGAGAAGGGAGGGGCGTATGAGTGTGTGTGCGTGTGTGCGTGTACCTCATGCTAGCAACCCCGCAGAGATACCACTAGATGAGCCGGTACGAGAAGGGGTAGGGAAAGGCTGGTAGAAAATCTCGTGAGCGTGGGCTGTTGTCGCTTTTCCAGGTCTCCCGCAAGGAAGGGTCGTGCCTCACCCGGCACACCAACTCCCTTGCCCCCTTACTCTTCGCGCGTCGACACAGCACCCCCTCATCACCTTTCCCGCTTCGGCCAACGAGTTAAGCGACGGAAGTAACCTCCTGCTACTTCCTCGATTCACCCACCAAAAAAAAAACTGGCACTACCCACCAAACGATACAGAACGGGAGGAGGAGGGGGGAAGGGAAGGAGGAGAAGCGCAACTGGAATGAGCTGCCCGCTGAGAGAGATCGATATCTGACGAGTCAAGCAGGTCCACTACACGACGGCGAGCGTGTAGGGTACAAAAAAAGGGTCCGCGTACTCCTCATGAAGAAGACTAGTCCGTGGGATTGTCATGCCGGCGAAGACGCTTCGTCATTCGCACCGAGGGCTCTCGTGCCGCTGAAACATCGCCAACTCAAAGTTCTCCAAACGAGCCGAGGAGCAGGCGGGGAAGAAGTGACGAGGGCAGAGGACCCTGAAGCTGACCAGCTCTTAGGAAAGTATTTCACATCAGCGAGCGGTAGAGGTCGGCTCCCCCTCCGTGTCGAAGGGATCGGAGCGCCCTTCCACATCGGCGAACCCCACGATGTCCTCAAAGTAAGAACTGGACTTTTCCGCACCGCCCATCAGACCCAAGCTCGAACTTCCTTCCGTGTTCACCCCAACGTTGGGATTTACCTCGTGGTCGTAGGCGGAGTCGAGGTAGGCTGCATACGGCACCGCACTCTCTTGGAGAGCACCTTGCACCTTATGAAAGGGCCGCGGGTAGGGTGTGCGGTAATGGATCGCCATCTCGTAACGCATCTCCACCTCGCGCAACTTCCGCGTCACTCCATCCAAATCTTTCAACCCGCGATTTTGGTGAAAAAGACGACGTGTCTCTTCGAGGATGTACAGGGCATCTTCGTCGGTACTCCATGGCACCGTGAAGGCTGCCCGCAAGCACCGCCGGTACCACGACAGCACCTGCGAACGATAGGGATTCTCCGCCACCGTGCGGATTTCACGAGCGGCGTAGCGTGCAGCACACATTCTGGAAAAAGTGAGCGATGCGGGAGGGCAACGGAACAGAACAAAAAGATTGCACCAACGAGAGGGTAATGGGGAGCACCGTGAACGTAGTCCACTCCCTAGATCACTCCGTAGAAATTCAGACAAAGGAAGAGAGGAGAGAGGGGGGGCAAGAAAAGAGAATGAGAGTGAGGAACGAGTATGCGCATCAAAGCATCAAGCGCGACACAGTTTAGGTGATTGAAAAGAAAAAAAATCTTCGTGTTTCGTGAGAAAGAGGGACGTCGGAGGACGAGGAACGTGGGGAAGAAGATCGGATTATGGCAACAACAAGTGCAAGTACCACATATCCGACGAACTCTCCCCTGCAGTCCGTTCCCTTTTTTTCTGTTTCCGCCCCTTTCTCTCTTCATTCCGTTCGAGTGGCTCGTGTGCCGTAGCGCCGTTGTAGCCTCTTCTACCGTATCATCGCCCTCTTTTCACCTCCCCAGCCATAAAGGGGGGGGGAGGAGAGGAAGGGAAGGAGGGGAGGAGGAGGGGGGGCCGCACGATGCGGACCTGACCTCTCCTTTTTGAACACGTTAGTCACCACGACACGGGTGTAGCTCTCGCTTTGCTTCATGTTCACTTTTTTTTCTCCCCTTTGCTGTTTTTTGTCGGTTTGATGTTCGGAGAGAAGGGACAAAAACTCGAAAGAAAAGCGGTACTTTAGTTTACATGTACGATTCCCTTTTCGTATGTGTGCATGTGTGTGTGTGTTTTAATGCCCTCTCTTGGTTTTCGCTTATTTGGAGTGGCTCATTGCGGCCCTCCTCCGACACCCACCGCACTTCTCTCCTTCATGAAGAAATAGCTACAAGGCAGGTGTTGCGCACAACGTGCATCGTATACGCCACAGCCAGCGATGAGGAGGGCAGCCGAGGGAACAAAAAAGAAACCTTAAGAAAAGCGAGGGAAAAGGAAACCACAGAGAGGGAGAAGTAGTGAGAGGCAACATGTGATAGCAGGAAAAGGAAGAAAAATCAGAAAGAGCTCGCGAGAAAACTCCCAAGAAAGGACTCGTTGAGATGGTAATAACGCTCACCACATCCTGCTCACAGACGAGAAGATGGATTTATTGGCAGAGTGGAAGGAGAAGCGAAAAAAAGAAAGCGCACAAATCAGCAGAGAAAACCGAAGCGGACATGGAGAGGCGGTGAGGATGATGAAGGCAGTTTTCTCATCGCCCTATGGGGGGACTTTTTCCCGCGGCAAACACACACACACACATACATACACGCTTATACTAAGGCAAGCACAACTCTCTGCTGCTCTTTGCGTGGGTGTTGTCGTGACAGTGGCACCAGGTAACCACTGCATTGCTTTTCCTCTGTCTCCATTTTTCTTGGATCGGATTGTAGCCCCTTTTTTTCCCTCCCCATCCCCCTCCAAACATTACCCGCACGAAGTCTAAAGCCTCTAACTTTTGCTTTCCTTTCTTAAACTCTCATAAATATATATATATATTCCCCTCTGTGCGCCTTGAACGTTGTGTACATGCATGTCGCAGCTTTTTTTTCCTTTCCAGCCATCGTTACTATACATATATGCACACAGATGTGAATGGAGACATGCATATATATATATATTCACCAGATGCCATGCGTCGCCAGGGTCGCCGAAGCACACCTTTTATTAAGGGAGAGATGTTTTGCATAAAATGTTTCGCATTACTTTACCCTCCACACCGAAAGATCCAAAAGTCAACAGTAACAGGACTGCCCTTCCACCTCTTCCTTCCTCGACCCCGCCCCTCTTCCTCCTCCTCCTCTACCTCCCGCACACCAACGGGACGCATGGAAACTAATAAATAAAAAAGCGGCGACAACATTGCAGAAATCGAAACATGCACACCTACATCTATATATATATATATATAAGGGCAAAAGAGAATATAATCTTCAACACATTGCCCCTTGATACTTCATCCACCTATCGTGCGAGGGGACGGAGACCTTTTCAGCCCCGTTTCACATCGCAATGCAGACAAACCTTTATATGCGCCTGTGGGCAAGTGAGGTGGACTTCCACATCTTTTGTAGTCTAGAAGGGAGGGAGGAGGGAGGAGAGAGGAGGGCTCTGCGTGTGTGTGTGTCTTTTAGAGCACCTTCAGCATCGGGGCAGTTGAAATGGACGGCCTCACCGCCTCAGCCACCTTTCACCCCGCATACACACACATATATATATATATACGTTTGTATGTGCTCCGTACTCTGCCCCTTCATCTTCCGTCAAGATGAGAGCTGCTTTCTGCATTGCGCCTTAAAAGAAAGAAAGAAAGAAAGAAAGAATCGTATTCATGTTTGCTGCTGATGCTCGCCGTTGGCTTTTTTCCGTTTGCATGAGGTGGAGAAGTTCTGCACGCTTCTCCATCTCGTGTGCAAAAAAGGAAGGAACAACTTCAACTTACGTTGCGTTTGGTCGTACATCACGCTTCACCAAATCGTCATCGGAAAAGTAAAATGGGGATCTCCAGGAGGAAGAGGAGGAGGAAAAAAAAAAGAGAACCGTGCCACTTTAGAAAAAAGAAAAAGGCGAAGAGAAACCGAGACTTGTCGACCACCTTGACGCCCGTGAACAAAAAGCGCTCTTTGAAAGACAGGTGCATAAAAGTAAAAATCTCAGACTTCACAGAGAGAGGCGGAGATGGAACCCTGTGGAATACGGAAAAAAGAAAACCTGAACCTCACCTGCATGAAGAACAGAAGGGAAGAAAGCACAAAAGATAAAAGAAGAGAGATCCGTCACTAGTATGTACAACAACTCACCGCGCGAGGGAGAAAGGGGGTGAGGCAGAAAAAAAATGGAGAGACCCATACAGCTCAATGGCGCTCCAACAAAGCCTCCTGAAGCATGGCCGGAAACCACAGCCTATTAAAAGGTTAGGATGCGAAGGTTGGTTCCAAGAAGAGGTTGGGGAGAGACGGGGGGGAGAAGGAGGAGTGCAGAAATAAAATGGAAGCAAGAGAAATCAGGGAGAAAGTACCAAAAATATCGCAAAGGAAAAGGCGCCAAAACCCGACAAACATCAGGAGGGAGGGGGGGGGGGGGGGCAAAACGGCAAGACATGCCACCCATCTCAGGCTTCCGAACAAAACCAAAAAAAAAGAGAGATCCTGTAGGGGGGTGAGAATCAACAAGTGAACCGACAGCAACGGGGAAAAGGGGGGAGAGAGAGAGAAAAGAAGGGCGGTGCAGATAACATATCATCGCTGCCACCCACATACACAACACTCAACCAACGGTTGCTGGTTTTTGCGTGAAGCCAAAGCAGAGGAGTTCATACAGCATCCTCTCATGTTTTACCATCGAAGGGGAAAAAGGCTACCTAGAGGCCTTCCCTACACCCGCCCTCTCTGCGAGGTGGATTTCAACACGGATCCCACCCTTCATTTCCTTCTCTTGCCCGCTACCCATGTTTCGTGACTTCTCGCGACGTTCCTCGTTCTCTGAGGGAGAAGGATATGAAACACCAAGAAGGGGGGGGGGGGTAAAGGGGGGCGGGGCGGGCAAATAGATCAGGAAGTAGGACGAATTACTTGGAGGAGAAAAAAGCAGACGGAAGTAGAGAGAGAGAGCGGACGCTCGAAGGGGAAGCAGCCGCTGGGGAAGAGAGAGGGCAGCAGAAGCAAACATAACGAAAGGAGAGCCTGCTGTAACCGAAGACAGCCACGGCTTGGAGAGAAAATGAAAGCAACGCAAGGATGGCAGAGAACAAACAGGAAGAGCACAACAGCGACCACAACAAACGGAGTGAAGACGTCTCCCCGAATCAGGAGACTAGTGGAAGGAAGAGGACGAGGAGGACGCAAGAGAAAAACGAAGTTCCGGAACGTCAAAACCATACAGGATTACAAAAAAGGAAGACGAGAAAAAAAGAGAAAAGGGGGGAAAAGACACGGATGTGAGATGCTCATCATCTCTAACCAGCATCGAGTCCGGGGAGACGACTGCAACGTGGAATGGAAAAAGTCCAAAGAGAGAGAGAAATTATATATTTAGATAGAGATTCGCATCAACATAGAGTATAGTATTCTTTTCGTTTGTTTGCCTTTCAGCACCACGGTTACAGTTCCAGTCAACGATACTATGAAAAGGGGAGGCTAATTAGTGAGCGTGTAAGAAGGATGGAGAGGAAAACGAGGGAAAGATATAGAGGACGACAGCACCGTCGTTCAAAGTGTCGGCAACGACGTTGTCCATCTATTTCTCGTTTCTTCTTGTTTTGCAGCCCCTTCTCACAGATGACTCCCCTCCGCCTCCCTGAACCGTTTCTCTAAATAGATACGGACGGTGCCTTCTTGGAGATGACAGTGGTCGAATGTCGTTGCGATAGAGCCGGTGGTACACCGCTTACCACCGCACCATTGTGGCGGATGCAGTTCTGAGCCGTCGCGTGGCCGACGAGAACACTCGCTGACTCGTCACGATTCATGTGGTACTGTGCAAGAAAACCGGCCACAAAAGCGTCGCCCGCTCCATTTACGTCGATCATTTCGTCTCGTGCCATGGGTGGGACAGGGTAGGAGCGGACACGGTCGCCGCAGGCAACGTACGTGTCATGCGACCCGCATGTTGCCACCACAATGCGAGGATGGCCGGCGGTGACGATCGGCAACATAGAAATGCGAGCCAGTGCTCGCACCAAGGCAGCTTGCCGACGCGAGTTCGCGCGCACAACATTGCCCAGGGTACTCAGGTCAAAGTCCCGGGGCCACCGCACAGAGGCGTAGGTCAGTAAGTCTTCATCACTGCCGAAGAGAATGTCCACGTGCGGCATTAGTAGCTGAATGCGACTGAAGAACGCCATACTAATATACGGGGCATTGAGATTAAAACAGAAGAGCTTCTGGTGCAGGTGGGCGTGCTGCGCGACCGCGAGAAGATTATCGGGGCTCGAAGTCGTGTTGAGAAAAAAGCCTTCCGCATAGTAAACGGATGCCTTCTCTATGGCTGCTTGCACCATATCGGACTCCATGTGTTTGAGAGACAGCGTGACAGCAGCACCGAGGTTGGCCAGTAGAGCGCGTTCCTTATCCACGATAAGACCTGCGCAAGTACCTGTTGGCTTGTCCGCACACTGCTCGAACAGGGGGTTTACTCCAGCCTCCGTGAGGGCATCCTTGAGGACGTCTGCAAACCGGTCATTGCCGAGCGCCCCAACGTAGGAGATGGAGGCTTCCGGCAACATCCAGGCCAGCGCCCGGGAGGTGTTCATCGCCGCACCACCCGGCAGCAAGCCCACTTCACCTTCGAACTCATCCAGCAGTTGTGAGAATATCTCGAGCTGCTCGGGTGTAGCCAAGGTGACGCTACCACGCTCCACATTATATTTTTCCAGGAATGACTCGTCGACGGTGGCCATCATATCCAGCAACGGATGCCCAAAGCACAACACAGAGAACGGCTGCTCCAATCCGCTCGCACAGCACATCTCTTTCCCCATGATGCTGATTCTCTTTACTTATTCCCGAGGTCTTACCCACCTAACCGGTGCTGTGACGCACATACACAACGCTGTAGAGAGACAGAAAGAAACCACGCGACGACACAGAATCCAGAGAAAGAGAATCTGTGGAAGATGCGAAAGGGAACTCGTAGCAAGAAGCTCTAAAATGGCAAAAAGGGAGACAACAAAAGAGAAACACAGAGCGCGTTATGCGTGTATTTATATATGCATATATCGCACGAGAAATAAAGGTTTGGTGCAGAACACTGCGCACGTACCTTCGCGCGTACCTGCGTGTCGAATTCTGTAGGAGGGGAGCGAGCAATTGCTTTGCCGATGAGTACCTTTATAATTGTGGGAGGCAACAGCGAGCCACTTCTTACACGAGTAGCTCCCCGCAACACGGGAGAGTGAGTGAGCAGACAAAGGCTTTAAATTCTCTTCCCCTTCTGTTTTCTACCGAACAAAAAATCAGAAGTGGGCGTGGCAGACTACACTTATTGGTGCGGCGTGCAGGTTTGCTGAAAGTGCATCGAGGTTGGTGAAGATGGGGGGAGTGATGACGAAACGGACGAAGGAAAACATGAAAGAGTAGGGCGAAGGGGAGAGGGAGAGGGAGAGAGAGCAGGAAAGTTGGATGCAGAGTGCCTCCATTCCTGTAGGACTTCCCTACTTGACAGGACCGTCAGGAAGGAGATGTGACTGGCAGAAAGGGGGGGGTCGTTTTCTTTTTTGAGGGGGATGGGGCGATTGGGTGCGCACCGCACAACACGACCTCCTCCCATTCTTTGCCCTCGAGCCACAATGAAGAAGAGCAGAGCATATCTTCAACGTTTTCGAGTATTTCCCTCTTTCAACAGCCCCTCTGGCGCATCTCACGAGTACAGATCGACAGTGGGGATGTCACGTGGGTGGCGATACAATAACAATTTGAACCCAATGTAAGGCGTGGGTGCACCATCATTCACGTGGCAGCGAACCTTGACATCGAAACAAGGAGAGAGAAGAGGAAAAGGATCGATTCTGTCATCTGCGGCCGCCCGCGTCGCGCATTCCTTTTAATGCATCATATATAAGTCACACTTCGCTCTTCGTCGGTAGTGGCGTCACCTGCTACGCCATAGCTCCAAATGGCATCTCATTCATCGGGCAAGCCGTGTGCATCAATCGAGGCGGCGCCACGCCGCCTGCCTCCCGCACCGCCACGCACCCATCGGCAAACTCTCTCCCCAAAAATTCCTCGATAGAGAGGTTGCTGGGCTACTCGCACCAACGATAGGACAAAAGATCAGCCGCATGCTTATTTCATTTCCCGCGGGCAGTTTAGCGGACCGGGTCTTCACTCACACACACCCGCGCTTTCATGCCTACGGAACAGTGGTTACTTCAGACCTTGCGGCGAAATCCTGATCGATGAGCTCAAACCGTCCACCGTCGTAGCGCACCATGCGTCGAGCAGAGGGATTCAAATCCTCCTCCGCCTCTTCTCTGCGACGCCTTCAATCTAGCCAATCCCGTCGGGACCAAAAAGATGACGATAAAGTCGAAATGAGGGGGGCAGCCAGAGCCACAGGGGGATCGGGGTCAGCAGGAGGGTGGGAGTGGGGAGAGGGAGGGGGCCGTGGACAAACATGTACCGCCTTACAAAACACTCAAACGAGTCCGTGGAACTGTCGACCCGTTTGCACGGGTCCTGGTAAGCTGGTTCAACCGTATGTCTTGCTGCTGGTCGCTTCAGCGGAACGCCAGCTAGGACCTGATTGCCGCACCAAGTCTTGCATCCTAACCCCGGCTCATAAGATGCAGGCGCTTGGCTTCCCCACGTAGTGGGTACCAGACCCGGATACCACGCTGAGGTGGCCGGCATCATCAGGACAGCCGCATGTTGAATCGGAGAAACAAATTATTGGCGTAAATCCAGAGATGGCTCAGGTACTGTCCTCGGCCAACACCTCTAAACCCGCTCTCTCCAAGCTGCGCCAAAGGAATCAGGTAATGAATCGTCATTATCACCCTCACGTGAAGCAGACCATCGGTAAGCGAACAGCACTTTACCTGAGAGAACCAACGCTGCATACGGCTCTGCGTTTGCGGAATATCGTGAGTGAAACGACTTGCGTACTCCACTGTTGTTCGTCACGCCGCGGAGCACGGTTCGGTCGTGGACCCAGCGCTGCTGGAAGGTTCGTGTGCTGCAATCCTTCATCCCGCGATCGCTCACCAACCAGACACCGATGCATCAGTAAATATGATGGTGTTGCAGGCCGAGTCGTTGTAGGTCGCACCGATGGGCTCCGCAATCGACCAGAAACGATTATCCACCCGCAGAAGAGCGTAGCGCTCCAGTGCTTGACGTGTGCGGCTGCTGATGTGTCCCTACAAAGGACATCCCAGCTTCTCCCTCGGGCCGCCTGTTTATACAGGACTCGGTGCATTCTAATGATCGGGAAGAGCTCCACTAGAATCAGCCGGTTAGTGCGCACCGCGTAGCTGATCAAGGACTCCAGCGAGGCACAAGACCGGGTGCTACAGCTTCCTAGGCGGCTCTTCAGGTTCACCTTCGTCGCGGTCTCGACGGAGCACCTCCCTCATCGCTGACCTTCTATCCACGCTTATCCCTGCTCCAGAAATTCTTAGCTCTTCTCTCCCTCAACCAAAAGCTCCACGTCAAACCAACGAGCCACCTCCTCAAAGTCAGGGAAGGCGGGGAAGGAATTCAGCACGTTCGCCTGGCGAGCTCACTCTAGAATAAAGCGAGCGAAGCGCAGGGAATTGGCCACTTTTCCCCCTCCAGCCACCATCGTCGGGCGTTGTCGATCATTTTCTCCGAAAACCACGGGTATGTCGAAGTCCGCCTATGGGGCTCGTCACTGCTTAGCCGACTGCCACGCTTCACCCTGCTCTCGTCGGGAGAGTCTTCCACCAAGGGCATACTTCCTTCGTCGGTGCGTGAAACTGAAATGTTGCGTACGTCAGCGGGGAGAGGAACTGAATTTTATACCGGTTATTCGCCCCTCGTGTTGAGGCTACCTCAATCAATAGTCAGAGCATTCTCTTCAAAGAGAATGCGTTGCATTGAATGAATAAAATGCCAGAACACGTCACCAGTGAGCACACCGGGAGTCACTTCACAGCGACTACGGCCCCGAGCAAGGCTAAGAGACACACGCATGTGGCGGACAGACTCGTCGAGCCTCTTTATCACCTCTGTAGTCGATCGCGCCGTGCCTTCAGGGATGAGGCCACGCCAGACCGGGGTGAGATGCCCGACTGGTGCCTGTATCACGGTGCAGAGAGCTCCCCATCACATGATTTCCTCTACTCTTCCTTGAGGGGCATGAACGACCGTAGAACGGACAACGGCACTCCCCATCCACCACCTTCGGGACGGCCAGGATTACCGCCCGCACAGTGCGTTCGCAAGACATGGAGTGAACTCGGCACCCCATCAGAAAAGGGGAAACTTCACGTGTGAATGCGACGCACCACGCGATGAGGGGCGGGTAGGCTCCCCCCACTACCACCACGTTGGCCCCGGGCGATGTCGCACATCCGCTCAGTGATACCTTTCTGTTTCGGCTANTAAAGTGCACACCAACACGGGCTCTCCGAATCCCCCACTACCTCCCTAAAAACAAAATCTGCAGAAACGCGGGTACGAGCCCGACACGCATTCCAGAGAGATGCCACCGAGCAACGAGTCAACCGTTCCCCCGATAACAAGTCGTGCGAAGACAAGTTAGAATATCGTGGGCCTAAACGAAAAAAGATTACGGTGGGTACCCCGCCGCAGTTGTCAATGCCACTTCGACAGGAGTAAAGGTTTCGAGAAGGTGCACAGAACCACAATCCATATTTGGTGAATACTGAGAGAGGTATATACACCATCTGCTGCCGCGGACGGTAGATCCGCGTACCGTACCACTCCATTACATGGCACGCCCGCATTTGCGTCCGCATATCGCACATGCATCTCCAACCTCGCGGTCTCAGAAACAGCAGCACGGGTCAGCTTCCGCTCTCTGCCCAAGAGCAGTGCCGAAGCCGCCTCGTAGACGAGGCTGACCGGAGGGACTGGCTGTCGAGATTCGCTTGGATCCATCAAAACAATTTCAAAGATGGAGCAAGAACTGTTGAAGGCCACGCAGCACGGCAAGACTCTCCCGCGGTTACTGCGCATAAGCGCACAACAGCCTTAGGTCAGCGCGCGTAGCACGCCCGAATGAAAGGGGTTTCGCAAGCAACATGGCAGCGGCAACAGAGCAATGCTCTGCGACGTTGAAGCTGCTGTCCATTGCCATGACAAGCCGCCCTTCCAGGAGTTCATAGTGAGAGCGTCCATAAAGGCAATGTGCTTCGCGTAAAACAGGTCATCATACGCGTGAACGCGTGAGCGAGCCAGTGTTTAATCCGCACGAAAGGCCCCCCTTTGAGAAGGCTCGACAGGTCAACGGAAACACAAAGGGGGAAGCAACACGAAGGAGCCCCAGAATGAAGCGAGGGCGAGAGCCCTGCACCCTCTCCCAAGGCACC
>JASAOM010000930.1:0-34476 GCA_030849085.1 Borovskyia barvae | reverse complement strand
ATGGCGTTGGCGACAGAGGAGCCGAGTGAGGAATGTCTGCGCCGCGGCCCGGTAAGCCGCAAAGCTCCGCTGGTGTCGAGGCGAATGAACACCACAATTTTCGTCACGGCAGCGTACATGTTGGCTCTGACATTGTCGGTGCAGTTGTACGGGTACCGCTGGTTCAATGCGGGTCCCCGAGACGGTGTTGAGCATCAAACGATCGTCTTTAATGTGTTCGTGTTGAGCACCCTCTTCCACATGATCAATTGCCGCAAGCTGTACGAGGAACTGAACGCGTTCGAGGGGATCTGGACGTACTCGAAGCCGTTTGTCGGCGTGGTGGGCTTCTGCCTCATCTTTCAGATTGTGGCCGTGGAGACGTTCGGAGACTTCATGCAGGTGACACGGCTGCGCAGGGAAGAATGGTTTGCGTGTGTCATGGTGGCGTCTGGTGTTCTCTTCACGGGCTTCGTGTCTCGGCTGCTGCCGGTGCAGGAGCCAGTTTATGAAAAGGGATTCGAGGTCAACTTGTTAGATGATGAGACGAAACCGATGCTGGTGAAGCTGGACTGTGCGGTTGCGAAAGCCCAAGAGTCTAGCGACGAACATGCGGCCGGTGTACATCTGCAGAAAGCATGCCGGCTGCGTGCCCGCGCGCTTTGGAGTGAGGCACGACATCATCATCTGAACGTAACACGGATCGTCAACGCCTTTCGGCGGGCGCGTGCGGAGCGGGTCGAGGAAGGCACGTATTATAGCGTTATATAGGTATAAATACACATAGGTATCTATCGGGCGGAAGGGTGGAATCCAAAAAAAGCCATGGAGGGCGGAGGTACTATGGAAGGGGGAGAAGGCGATGACGGAGGCTTGTGCGCAAAGGCACTCCTCTCTTCTCCACACACACACACACACACACACACAGACCCTTATGGGCCCGTATTACATGAGTGAATGGGTGGGAAATGGGGAAGACGGGGAGGTAACGAGAACAAGTGCGATCCGCAACAACGTCTTGGTGCCTTCCAGAAGGACAGGAGCACCAGTGCATATGCGAAAAAAAGATAAAACGAGTATAGCAGGAGCACTGAGAGAGACGCAGAATAAAGGTAGCTCTCCCGTGCGAGGTGTGTGTATGTGTGTGTGTGTGAAGGATACTGTCCTCGGCGATGATGATGAAGGTGACGCTTTTGAAAGCGTCGAGGGTTTAGGAAGGGGGAGGGATTTGCGATACCGCTGACCCCCCCCCCCCCTCTCCAGTGTTGAAAGGCCGTGCCACGTGAATAGCGCCACGACCCTCTCCCTTCTCCTCACCCATCTCGATGTAGTCGCCCATCATCACATTAGAGAGCAGTGAGAGGATTATCTTTCTTACTTTTAAGTTTCCTCCTTATAAGCTTCTTCTTGGATAAGCCAGTAGTTGTCTCGTGGGTGGGGAAGCGGAGGCGGGGGGGGGGAAGGGGAGGGGAGCAAGGTCCGTGCGTCACCGCTCTCATTCCTTGCCTGCCTCTCTCCCCCTCTCTCCATGGTGCGAATGCCTGTGGATAGCTGGCTACGGATGACTCGCCCCCTTCTCATCTCTCGAGGTTCCCGCACCTAATGCTGCTGCATCTCTCTCCCCCTTTCTGATCCCTTTTTTTTCGGCCCCTTCCCTTATCCTTGGTGATCCTTCCTGAGGATTTTCATACACACACACGCACTCTCATATCTCTCTCACTCTACATATACATAAATAAATAAATATGTATACGCATGCCACCCGTACACTCATGCAACGCTCCTGTATAGTTTGACTAGTATTGTTGCTGTTTGAGAGCTGTTAAGTGTGGCGTCATAAAGCTTTGACACGCTTCGTCTCAACGGTGCATCCTGCTTCCCTCCCCGTACCTGTTTACCTTCACCAGCGCGGCCTCTTCTTATTTCCCTCCTCACCATGTTCGTGCGTATCCGTGGCAAGGGTGCGAGCCCCGAAAACTCGCAGGCCGCTCTCATGCACCTTCGCGGCTTCCGTCACGCGAACAGCGCCGCACCTGCTGAGGCTTGCTACGCTGGGCTTCTTCTGCCGCCGTACCCCTCTGCGGCTATGCCATCATCACCACCACCGCCGTCGACCTCGACATCTCCCGCAGCCGCTGCCGTCACCAACACCGCGAGCAGGGTGGAGATGCGGCCTTTTCGCTTCTCCCTTTTCCCTTTTGGCATCCACGCAGCGGTGCTGACGAAGTTGCAGACCAGCGGTGGTGCTGCGCCGTACTTCGCGAAGGCTCCGCAAGACGTCTCCACTGCCGCCTCAGCCTCCACCTCCGCCAGCTTTTGCAGTGATGATGTGATGCGCATGGTGTGGAAGGAGACGTGGAACTTGTATGACGTTCTCTATGATGAAGTCCCGCTGCTACCGTGGACCGAGTCTGCGGATGATGTCGTGGTGGCAGCCGTGACGAACGCTGTGGAACGCGAGTTGGCCATCATCGCGAGTGGCGAAGCCGAGGCTGCGGCAACGCTGCACCCGTTGTCGGCCCTGATCGAGACGACGGATGGCTTCGTTCTCCCTTCTGCCCGCGCTGGCAACCAGAAAGCGGTAGTGTGCGCCCACTACTACGCCTCCGCTGCCTTGCCCGAAGAGGCTTTCTGTCAGGTGCCACCGCAGCCGCAGCGCGGCCGCGATGGCCTGGTAAACGACACATCCTTCATGGAAAGCGGTCCTGTTATCGTGCTGGATTTGACCGAGCTCCCGCTGGGGTTGGCGGGTGGCAAGGCCATGCTGAACATCGCCTGGTATGTGGCGCTTGCGGGGATGCCGTCCGGCAGTACACCGCCGCTGCTGCTGCGGTGTCGTGCCGTCGTCGTTCGTCTTCCATACGCTTCCGTGCCAACATACGATCAAGCACGAACCTGCCGTGTTGCCCCGTCGGCATCGGCTGCAGCAGCAGCGCCCACCATGGCGGACGCCTTCTGTGAGGCGGTTGACTTCATCGGTGAGCACATCACGGCGGTTTACCGTGGGCTGTTGCTGACGCTGCAGGCCGCGTCCGCCGAGGCGGCAGCCTTCTCGGATGCCACAGCACCACCGCCACCGGTGGTTGTTGTAGGGAGTACTCCCTCTGCTCTAGGTAGCTGCCTCTGTGCTCTGCTCAGTGGCACCACTGCCTCTACGTCGGCGACAACAGCGACAGCGAGGGATGGAGAGACCGGTGCTCCTGTGGTGATCATCTACGGCGACCACCTTGGCAGCTCCTTGGCTGACGCCGACACTGAAGATGGTAGGATGAAGGAGGACGTGCAAGCACGTCAAGCGCCCTCGGACGCGTCCTATGGCTGGATAGCAGCGGCTTGCGGATTCCCGGTGCGTGTGGAAACACTGGTGGCGCCACTGAAGGCGCTGCTGGACGACGGGGAGGAGCCGTGGGATGCGTACACGCTCCGCGAGCGCACCCGTCTCAACTATTGCCCCTGCTGCGGCGACTGCGCGCATGCCCATTCCGATAGCGTCGATCAAGGTGATGCGCACGGCCACGGCCATCATCACCATTGAAGAATCTGCGGCGTTCTCCTTCGCTGGGTTGAGGGCGTACGAGGAGGTGAGAAGAGGGGGAAGGGGGAGAGGGCTAAGAGATGGAGAGAACCGGGCAGGTAGAGTCTGCCCCCCCTTCACTAAATTGCCTTCCCTCTCCCTTCCTCCGCCTTCTACCCCCTCTTCCTCGTCTTTTCCTTTCGTTGTCCGCCATCCGTGCATCGCGTTCACTTCCCCCGTTCTTTCCTCCATTTGCTGCCTCCATCCTGCATTGTGGTGCTCTCTTTTTCTCGCGGAGGAGTGAGGTGCGGCAAGGAAGTTTGCGTAGTCGTGCGCGAGATAGAGGAAATAAAAATATATTCATGTGAGAAGGAAAGCAAAGGTGCGGTCATTTCGATGTCACTTTCACTTCTCCCTCCATTTTGTTTTGCTCATCATCAGGTCGAGCTTCCAGCCATGCCCGTAAACACATCGATAAGTGGGCGCGTGTGGGAGAGTGTGTGACTACATGTTGTGGAGAAATATTCGACTTCCGAAGCCGGCAGGTGATGGGCGCGCTGCGGCACCCACCCACCCACCCACTCACCCACCACAGTCGCGTCGAAGCAAATGAACCTAATATATATTTATCAGACGAAGTGGAGGACGCTTCCGATAGTTGATTAAACTCCACCTTGAGAAGGCAAGATGGAAAAAACACACACATAGAAAGAGAGTATTGATGGTTATCGAATAAGGAAAGAAGGAGGAGGATGGAGGGGGGGGACATCTGGAGGAAAAGTGAGGGGACAAACATTCGAGGCATGCCGACTGCATGTAGGTGATGGGCTCCTCGTCGGCAGTAAAGGAGAAGGGAAAGAGAAGACCGAGGAGTCAAGGGAGATCGGTAGTACTTGCTGCGGTGATCTCTCTCTATCCATCGATATATATATATATATATTTATAAATGGAAAGATCCTGAGTACGTAAGACCTCCTTCGTTCTCTCTCCTTTCTTATTCTCCCCCTATCCTCTTTGAATAGCTCCGCATTGCCATGCTTTCCGTATGTTGCTTACTTCCCTCCCTTCCTAATCCTGACCTTGCTGGCACCGCGTATTCTGCTCTTCTTCTTCTGCCCCCCTTTTCCCTTTCACGCACATCGACGAAGTGCATGAGAGAGGCTCTCCCTCAGGTCTACCTCCTTTTTTCTTTTTTCCCTTCACATATTTTATCCTTTGAGCATTGCCCTGCTGCACCTTTCCTCAGCCTTCGAAGGGGGTGCCTTCTCTTCCTTTATCTTTCGTTTCGTCTCCCTATTCTGGAGCGACTCTTGCTGTTAAACACAGGCACAGAGACGCGTGTGAAACTCACAAAAACAAGCACAACACGCGGAAAGATCTGCGGTGAGTTACCAGGGAAACGAGGGTTGAAGGAGGAAAGGGGAATAGCTGGGAAAGAGGACGAGGAGAGGAGGACTTTCGTAGGCACCGAACACGACTTTCGGAAGTGCTGCTTCACGGGGGTGTTACGGCGTGTGTGGGAGTGCGTCGGTGCCGTTTCTTCGTGTCTTCACGTTTCATTCCCGTCCCCTTTCTTTTGTTCATCCCCCCCCCCTCCCCTCCGTGGCTGGTTCATATCTCCGCTGTTAACGCTCTCGAATTACGCAGTGGCCCTCCCCCCTCCCCCACAGGAGGCGCCTTTCCCCCCCTTGACATATCTTCACTCTTCCCTTTCCTTCCTTTCCGCACACACACACAAAACATCAAGAACACACACCCTCTTTTCTTCTTTTTTTTGTTTTGTGTTCATTTTCATCGCATCACCAGAGCTGCGTATGTATGGAAGTAGAGGAGGAGTGTGCGTAACGTATATATATATACACGTATAGGTGTACATGTATGTACCCAATTCTATTTCCAGAACTTAATATACAGACACACACACATATATATATATATCTTTATTGACCTCTGTTTGTGAAGAGAGCGGCATCGTGTCTATCTGTGTGGGTGCGTGAAGTGGAGTGGAGTGGAGTGGGTGCGTCCCTGATATTGCCCCTCACCTTGTGTTCATTTACTCCCTTTTTTGAGAAAAAAATCCCTTTCTCCATTCCTTTCGTGCTGGCTACTGCCTGTAGCCGAATTGCCGGTCTTCTGGATCGTGGTTACCATTGGCTTCTCTCTGTTTTTGCTTATTGCTCTCCTCCTTCCCCACCCCCCACCTCACCCTTTTGTGTGTTTAAATACATTATCTTTCGCTGTACGTGCACGCCATCTCTTGCGTAACCCCCCCTCCCCTCCCCTAATCGTAACAAAAGTGCGTGTGGGGAAGTGGGGGAGTGTCTCCCTCCCCTCCCCTCCCCTCCCTCTTCTTCATTTGTAGACACCCACGTACACTCTTCACATCTGCACCAAGTCGCTCCAATACGCAACACACACACACACACACACACACACACAAAAGCATTAATTCGCTCTCCCACGTGGGGGACCACGAAAAGTCGCGTTGGCGCTTCTTTTCCTTCGCATATCTTTTTCTTCTTCCTACTCTTTCACTCTTCTATCCCCCCCCCCCTCCCCTCCCCTCCCTTTCCGTTACCTGGACGTGCCTGGTGAAGAGGGTGGCTGCTGCTTGTCTTTTTTGAGATTCCTTTCCACTGATCTTGCCGCCTTCTTCTCGGCCTTTTTCTCCCCAGCGTATCAGCAGAGAAAGAAGTGGGGTGAGAGGTAGGCGGTATTTCTCTGTGAAAGACAGTGAGGTCAAAAGAGAAGCAGAAAAAGAGTTGCTCCTTCAAAATAAAAAAAAGAGGCTGTGCTAGTTTAACCAGAGACGCCTTCTCCCTTTGGTCTAAGAAAAAAAGGCGAGAGGAGGAAGACTTTGCTAGAAGGACCACGCTTTTGGAGGCGGTTGGACGAGGTGTGTATGCGTCCCTTCTGAATCGCTATCTTCGATATTTGTTGGTTTGCTGGTTTGGCGTTCGCCGTTTCTCTTTTTATCTCTGCGGGCGCGTCTTTTCCTTCCCCGCGTTCTTTCCGGTATCGTGGCTGGAACGATTGGAGTGCGAAGCGTGTGAATTGGGTCTCTCAGCACGTCCTTTCTGGTGCTTTTCTTCCCTCTTTTTTTTTCGGAGGGAGGGAGGGAGGGTACGGATAGCGTACTGCTTCTTTTTCTCATCTTTTGTTGCTGCTGTTCGCGCTACCCGTGAGGGGTTTCTACCCCCCCTGCTCGTGGTTGCGTTTTTTCCTTCCCCATCTTTCATTTTTTGTCTTTGTGGATGTAAGTAAACGTGCGCTTCTCTCTTCTTCCTCCATTTTTTATTTTCTGGGTGTTTTGCTCGAGTTGGAAAAGGAGAAAGAGAGAACGCGCATTTCTTCTTCTTTTTGACTTGGCGCTGCTAATTTCTGCATTTTCCTTCTCCTTCCCCTTTCCCCTCTTTATTTATTTTGTGTGTGTTTTTCCAATCATGAATGCGCTCACCCAATTGGAAGAGCGCGACGACTATATCAATCGCTTTGCGCTCCGCGAGCTTGTGGAGGACTGGCTCGATCGTGCCAGCACTGAACGGCCAGAGGATCCTTACCAGTTCTTGATCGATGAGGCAACGGATCAGCGCCGTAGCGGCGGTGGCATCGTCATTTGCCCTAACAAGTGGTGTAATATGACGATGCCGGCCTCCCAGTTCCCATCCCACCGGCAGCTGTGTAATGTGGAGGAGAGCTGGGTGCGTTGCGTTAGATGCAATACTCGCGTGGACGCTCTGAAGATGTCGCAGCACCGCGCCTACTGCCGACTGGAGTGCTGTGCGTTATGCGGTGAAATTGTCTTGCCGCGTATGCTGCCAATGTGCCCGTACCGCATCATCGCCGAGGCGGAACGGAATAAGCAGGCATCCATGCACCGGTTTGATCATCGACGTGAGCGGCATGACGCGGATCCCTCTGTGGTGACGGTGACGGTGCCAAAGGCCGACGCCGCGGATGCCTCGATGCCCTCCCGACAACCACGTGAAGCTTCCACCGGCTCCTCCCTTTCTGCCTCAGCCGCTCCTCACGGCAGAACGAGAGGCTCTTGTTCTCCTTCAGAGGTGACGACGTGCAAGAATGGAAGCCACGACGAAGCCACACCGCCCCCACATTCCATGAGTGACCATACCTCCCACACGCAGGATGGCCCCCGCAACGACGATGCGCCGAGCATGGACTGCGCAGAAGTGCGACTCTCTAAGCTCAATGGGGTCGGTGCTATCCAGAACGGCGGTACCACCCCGACGCTGTCGTCTTCAAAGCCACCGCAGCTAACTTCCTACCACAGTGCGAGCCCGTCTGCGGCGTCAGAAAGCATGGTGTCCTACACCGCTGCCCCTTCCTTTTCAGCCTCCCAACCATCCGTGGTGTCGCAGCTGACGCCGCCACCCTTCACCGTCTCCAGCAGTTCGTCTATCAATCAGTGGCGTCGCTTTGGGGGTGGTGATGCCAGCCACACGGCATCCAGCTCTGCGGCTATGCGTCCTTCTTTCCCCGAGATGGTCGCCGCAGACAACGTGATTCGGGAGCTGCTCGACAACTACCCCACCGAACTGCTACCAGCGATTCGATCCATGCAACGAATGTGGCGACGCAACTTGTTCCTGCACACCTTTCGAGAACAGGTGCTGGGGGGTGTGTGGCGGCAACTGGATACGGCGCATAAGAACCTAACGAGCAAGGACTCCGTCGTCAATGCTCTTTTTCTTCTCAGCAGCCGTTTACGTACGCGAAGGAGTGCCATCAACTTGGGAAGCCTCAGCAGCGGCGCTGGAGGTGACGAGGGGGTGTCTCGAGTCCGAAACGGCAGCATCGAAGGAGAAAAGTCGAAAAGCCACTTCCTACCCTTAGCGCCGCCGCTGCTCACACTCACGGACGCCCAGGTGATGGCTGATGACGTTGTCAGCCCCTCCTTCAGCATAGATCCGGTGAACGTCGCTGATGAGGAGCTCGCTGGCGGGGGTGGGTACATGACACCAGATGATCTGGCAGCGTTCACTCGCCACTGTGAGGCACGCGAGGTGCTCCCGCTCTCGCTGGTGTTGCGCATCGTGCGAGCAGCGACGAAGCTCCTGCGGAAGCGCTCTGTGGTTCAGCACATTTTGATTCCCCGTAACGGCTCCCTTATAGTAGTGGGCGACATCCATGGGCAGATGAAAGACCTCGAGTACATTCTGACCTTTATGGGTCAACCAATGGCCGAACGCTTCTATCTCTTCAACGGCGACTTCATCGATCGCGGCCCGTACGGGTGTGAGGTGCTTGTCTTTATTTATGCCCTCCTGTGTACGCATCCCCAGTATGTGTTCTTGAACCGTGGCAATCATGAGAATCAAATGACGAACACGGAGTACGGGTTTGTCGGGGAGCTCTACGCGAAGTACGGGGAGCGGTCGTCGTACCTGCTCAATGCGATATCAGACAGCTATGAGGTGATGACGCTGCTCAGCGTCGTGGATCGCCGAGTGGCGGTTGTGCACGGTGGTGTGCCGCGGCTTTCCTGCACGCTGGCGGAGATCGAGAAGATCGGCTATGTCCGTGACATCCCTGTACAGCAGCAGGTTACCCGGGAGGAACAGCTGCTCGCGGAGCTTCTTTGGAACGATCCCGTTGAAAAATTTCGTTCTCGGCAACTTGGGATCAACCACCAGGGTGAAGGATGGCGGTCCAGTAGTCGCGGCTGCGGGGTCGAGTACCTGTCTAACATTACAGAACAATTCCTTTCAAACAATGATCTGAGTCTTGTCATTCGGTCTCACGACGTGAAGATCGCTGGCTTCGAGCTTGCTCACAAAAATAAGTCCGTTACCGTCTTCAGCGCCTCCAACTACGGCGGTGTTTCTGGTAATCGTGGTGCGGTAGCGGTGCTCACGCGCGACACGGCGCAGCCTGTCTTCCATACCTGGTTCGTGCGGGAAGACTTCCGCGAACGGCAGACCAAGATATCAGCAGAGGAGGAACACTGCTTGGCAAGCATGATCACGATACCGTGCCCAGAGGAGGCGGAGATGGAGCGGGCTGGTGCTGGCGGTGAGTGGGATTCTAGAGGTGGCGACGCTACGGCAGTGATGCTGCCCGCCTACCCTGCTGCTCCTACGTCTCCCCGAGCGAGTCTCGTGCCGCAGCGCCGAGGTAACATGGTGCTGCTCACCGAGTCTGCCCTACTCGTGTTCGACGACTTTATTCAGGCCTACTACCTCCGCAGTGACTGCGTCGTACCGGACGAAGAAGAGGGGCTGAGTGAGGGCAGTGCGACCAGCAGCCGCGCCAGCGCCTTCTCCGTTGTGGGGGAAGCACCAGAGGAGAAGACGGCCTTGTCCAGTTCCTTTGGAGAGCGGTCGACTTCGCTGGGGGGGCGCCCCCTGCCGTCAGGGGTGATGAGCGAAGGCGCCGGGCGTGCCTCCGGAGGGTGGTGGGCGATGCAAGCCGTAGCGGGCGAAGCACAGCGACGGCGAACCCACATCAACAGCGCGAGCAGCAACAGCAATAGTGTGGGATTTTCAGTCAATATCCCTAGTCGCCATGCACACGGCGGCGCTGCACGCGGCACGGTCATGTCCCTGTTTTCTCAGTCGAGTACTGGTAGCACGCAAGTCGTCTCTCGTGTCGGCTGTGAGCTCAGTGAGGACATCTCCATCACGGTTCAGCAACAGACCATACAGCAGATCCACGAACTCGTGTACTTCAACCGCTACGCTCTGCTTGCCGCTTTCAATCGAGTCGACGAGATGCACGCCGGCAACGTGTACAAGGCGGAGTGGTGCGTTGTCATGCGCGACGTCTTGAATCTCGATATTCCGTGGTACTATCTCTGCCAGTACCTGATGCCCAGCTTGGAGGTCGATGGGGTGCCCTCTGTCGAGTATGCCCGATTCCTGCGACACTTCGATGTGCAGTTTGCGCTTGAGTCCCGTCTGAGTTGGCAGCGTGCCACGGTGCTGCGCATTTGTAGTGGCCTAGACATGCCAGAGGACATCATCAGTGCCTTCTGCGAACAGTCCAGCGCGGCGCGGAAGAGCAAGACGAGTCGCCCTGATAGCGACACCGCTCCACGGTTGCGAGGCCGCCACCGCGGCAGACAGCAAAAAGATATGATGCAGATGTATTCTCCGAGGGTATTTTCGCCTTCGACACGGGCGCAGTCTACGTCCATCGAGGGAACAACCTACTTTTCTGGGGCGTCACCTTTGCGATGCTTGAGGGGCGGCGCAGTAGCGCCCGCGACTACGGCGACCGCTTCATCCTCGCTGCAGCCGTCTTCATCAAAGGGGGCCGGCGTAGCGGGACCTTCGGGGTCTCCTCATGGAGGATTATCCGGGGACTGTCCTCATAACCATGACGGCAGCGCCGGTGATGGTGGATGCAGCACTGCGGGTTCAAAGGTGACGGCATCGCTAAAGGACGAGGGTGGTTCCCCCCGCGATAGTCGAGAGGGGAGGGGGTCTTACGCAGCCAGGCGCGGCAGCGACAGCGGTAGCAGCACCTGCAGCTCGACCTACTCCTATGGTTCCTCCGCAGGCGATGGGGAAGAAGAGGAGGATGATGGTTGGTGGCTCAACGTTCAGATTGGCTTCAACACGTTCGCCAACAAGGTTCGTGTGCTCTCCCCGGCCGCCGCCGCGATGGAGGACAATGAGGTCTACGCCCTATTCTGTTTCTTCGATGTGGCGATGCGGGGCTACGTTTATGTGGGCTTCATGCTGGATCGCATGGCAGAGTTGATGAAGGAGGAGGGTGGTGACGAGGAGGCGGTGTTGCTGATGAGCGGGGAGCTGGACTTCTCTGCTGTGCGGGGTGGACAGCAGGGCGGGGATCGCGACGGTGCGGATTGTGGCGTGCCGCGCGTGCTCTCACCGAGTGACTCCTCGTCCTCCTCCGAGACGAGCGAGTCGAAGGAGGCCCGCAATATTCGAGACAGCAATGGGGGCGGTGGCGCGTCCTCCGACGGTGCCGACAAGAGTGACAGGCGAGCACAGTTGTTTTCCCGGTGGAACTCCTCCGCTTCACAGCGTCGCCTTCCACTAGAGGACCAGGACGATGAACCTGCTGGTGTAGCTGCAGCAGAAAAGGGAGGAGTGGGCGAACCGGCGAAGACGGCTACCGAAGAAGTCGCGCCGCCGACGGTTATATCGGTGGAGTCTTCCGCATCCGTGACCACCGACGATGCGTCGAGCAAGCCGGGCACGTCTTCCGTGGTGGCTGATGAAGACAACTGGACAAGTGGACGCAAGGCCAGCTCCTTCCTTTCCGCCGCCACGGACCGCCAGTCCACCGAGAGCGGTGCTGTCTTCAGCCATGGCTTGCAGAAAACATCGACGGCGAGAGGATGTCTGCGGCGAGAGCAGTGTCGCTGTGTCACGTTCGGAGACGACATCGGCAGTGGGGCAGCGAAGTCAGGGGAGCAGATAGCAGGAGCTTTTCGAGAGTCCTCTCCGACAGCTCCCTTCGCCAGCGAAGGTGAGAGCAACGCAGAAAATGACGTCGTTCGATCCAGCGTAGATGAGAGGTCACCTGCGGATCACGAAACCAACGCGAAGAAGCCCTTCACACATGCTGCCGTAGAGGGGGCTACAGTGGTGTCGGCCGAGGCGCCCGACCACTGTTGCCATCAACGCCGCAGTAGTAACGCCAGTAGCAGCGCCAGCAGTGGGGACGGAGACGCGGATGGAGGGGTGATGACATCCGCTATTTCCGTGGCGGAAGAGCGCCGGGTGCCCTCCCAAGCTGTGAAGGCGACGATACTGGACGATGATGAAGACCCGTCTCCTCTTTCTGCAGAGCATCGGTGCAACATAACCGGTCTCGTTCCCTCGTCACACAGCCTTCAATCCTGTGCGAGCACTAATGAGCTTGGGGTGTCCCGCCCTTTTGACGACTCAGTGTTCACGGATCTCTGCCGCCGCAGTAATTCGGAGGGAGGTAACACGAACGAGCTGCCGCCGAGCAACCCCGATCAAGTGCCCGCATTGCCTCACTTTGAGAAGCCCCGCAATCCCCACCCTTCGTCTTTCGCACTTTATCAAAAGCGGCTGTCCCGGCCGCCCTGGCTTTATTCAACTCTGCTGCGGATGCAGGAGCAACTCTTGGGCGGCTACTCGAACCTTCGTATGCTCTTCACCGCTCTCAATCAAAACAAAACGGGGCGGCTCTCTCAGGAGGAGTTCCATTTCCTCATCGAATTCATGAACAGCTTCCTCGAACATCCATTGCCGGAGACGAAAATGGCAGAGCTTTTTCACTTTGTGCATGACTCCGCCATCGCCTGTGTGCAGAAACTCCAAAACCGCCTGCAGCGCACAACGGATGCAGGGGGTCGCAACTGGGGTCACCGCACGGGCACCGATAGTTCGATGGAGGGAGCTGGTGACGCAGGCTCCAGCGGGAGAGCGGTGGGTGACGTGCGCAGCAAGGTATCGCCGTTGCTGGCGCGCCAGTCCTATGAAATCAATGCGGATTCGTACACGCAAGGGCGCCTGCAAGCAGAGCAGATGCGTGGTGGCCCGTACATCCTCGTCATCGAGTTCATCGCGTTTTTCTGTGTCAAACCACTTCCCTATGAGGAGGAGATGGTGGCCTTGGAGGATCTGCTTACCTCACCACAGGCGACGGAGATGGGCATGCATGGGGGGGAGGCAGCAACCGCAGCTGTGGTTCATCACGCTGGTGGTGTCGATGCGTCCGCTGTCTCGCCCACACTGACGGCTTTCCTTTCCGCGGAGCATACTCGGGCTCGCGAGGTCCACCCCGGCAACGAAAATGTGGCGACTGCAGAGGAGCATCCCTTGCCAGGGGCGAGGTCACTGTTCGACAAGGTAGTCCATGGAACGCTTGAAAGCCCCTTCGTCGAGCCGGCTCAACAGACTTCGACGGTGATGCCCACTGCAGAATCATCGGAGGCGCCGGCGATGTGGTGTAGTGGAGGGGGTGCGCGTGCGACACTACTGACTTCGCGCAGCACCGGTGGGTGGGTGCACCGAGCGTCAAGTGCAGATCCTTTGACGAGTGCACGCAACTCGTCTTCGCCGCTGCTCCACCAGAACCTCTCCACCACCAGCGGCGCTAGCAGTGCAAGTGCCGCCTCACCAACTCTGCCGATACCGATTCTTGCGACCACCACGATGAACACCGCCTCCAAGGTGGAACGCCACCTCTACTCTTCCTCACCTAGCTCGGTTTCCTCGAAATTCCACTCGAGCATCAGGGAAGAGGTCGATCATGGCAGCTCCTCCCCAAAGAAGCAGGACCCTGTATGTGACATCTCGAAAAGCTTTGATGCGCCTCTACCAGCTTCCTGTTTTATACCGGTGGATCCACATGAGATCGCGCGGGCACGCACGCCGGTGCCGGCTCCTCCAAACTGGCCGGATGTACTCGACGTGGTGCAGGCCCTACGCCAGAGCTATGGGGCGGGCGTTACGTTGGAGGAGTTGATTCGGAAGCTGCGTGGATCCCCGCTGCCCTCATCGGAGCCTGCTTACCAACTCCAGTCATCGTTGGGATGGCACCGGGCATCCATCTCGACGCCGTACCAGATCGGCTACCCAGCGCACACCTTAAGCAATTCCGGGATGCTGAATGGGTTACCTCCGGCTGTCACACCCAAATCTTTGGCTACCGTGTCTGGAAGTGCCATTGCCCCAGCGCTGAAGCCGGACGCTCTGGAGGTGACTCCGCTTCAAGGGCAGACCTTACAAGATCAAAGTCCTCCAATCGGTACGGTGCACTCCCCTGTAACCCATCCGAGTCCTTTGGGAGCCATGTTGGGAGGCGGTGCCGCTTCGCGTCGGCATCACCACGACCGTAACTCGAATAGCGTTCCCGAAACCGACTCTTCCCTCGCCTCGCTGGGCATCTCTTCCATGAATCTGACGCGACACGGAGGTGTGCGCTCGCATCACTTCAGAGAGAAGTACAGCCTAAGCATTTCTCCGGTACAAATGCTGCACTCCCCTGCACATGTCCCACTCTCCCCCGGCATGCACTTGTTGCCAGGCGCGGCCGTCAATCACAATTTCATGAGCCCCTCAAGCCCGTTCGAGGGGAGTACGATGTCCATGAATTCGGCGGTGCCTGCACGTCCGTACATGCTCAACCAGCCGACGGAGCGGCGGGTGACCCTCATGACATCGCACTCCACTACCCCGGTCGTGGTGTCGCTGGAACCAGCAAACAGTGCGGGGTCGACCGCGACCCACTTCGTCAACTGCGGGGACACTGTCGCTCTGGCTAGCCCATCTCTCCCAGCGATGAGCCTGGAGGGTGCCTGGCGACGACCCCATGTTTTCAACCAGGGAGGAGGTGCGAGTCACGGTGGTGGGGATGGCCGTCATTGGCAGGACCGTGTGACGCAGGTCCCTCAATCAGTGGATGGGGAACTACAGTCGGGGTCTTCCTTCTCCTCGAGGAGCGCATCACCGTGCCCACGACAGTCGACGACGCCGCGGAAGGAGAAGCGTGCGATGGGCATGCTGACATCCGCCACTGTCAGCGCGATCGCGACTACACGAGAGGGCGACGACATCCTCTTCGCTACTGTGCCAGCCACAAATCTTGGAGGGGCAGGGCCCCATTCACAGCGGACGACACCGATTCCTTCGGTACTGCTGCCCGGCGATGACCGCAGTGATGCGCACACGCCACGTGGCCATGTCGCCAGCAATGTGCAGGGTGAGAAAGCCCCCGGTAATCCTCGTAATTTGCTGCCGCGTCGACGTGCAAAACAGCTGCGCACCCGTAACGAGAACAGCGAGGGGTTACCGTCGCCACAGAGCTATCCCTTACATAGTCATCAGCTGCCGCAGCGTGACAAATTTGTTTCTAAAGCTCCGGCGCCAGCCAAGACACCATCGGCTATGGCTACCACGAGCATCACGAGCACAACTACCGCTGCCACGGCTACCGCGGTGCTACTTACTTCATCCCCCCGGCCTGGTAAGAATAGTCCTATCAAGGTACCTCCGCTTCCTCCTCACTTGGCACGCGTCGTGGACTCTTACTCCTGCACCCCTCCTCCTCTTCACGAGAGGGGGCGCACAACAACGCCGGAGGTGTCAGTGGCGCATGATCGAGCCTTGCGACTGCATCGAAAAGGATCAGAGTCTGCCCCCGCATTCGGGACCGCAAACGGCGGCACGTCTGGGGGACCCCCTCCTACCTTGGCCCCGCTCCCCAACGTGGCTACTATGTGTAGTGCACTATCAGATGGCGCCATCACAGCCATTCCTTCTCCGCCGCAACTGCGCACCTCTACACCCGCGACAAACGGTGACGCCGCTGGATCGATGCATCCTCCCCCGCATCAACCTTCTTGCGGTGGCTCTTGGGATGCACAGGAGGATGGCGTCCATGGAGCTGCGGTGATGACGGAGTCAACGGGCACATTAGCTCCCGCATACCGGGGCTACACCGTGACGCTCCTCAACGCGGGAAATACGAACAGCTTTTCTGTGACTGGCGGGTCTGCTGCATCGATATCCGCGAACGACTCTTCACTTGCCCCCCCAAGCTCGGTCAACACCATGACGCCCGGTAGTCCTCTCCTTGTGCCGCTGATGTCAGCCGGCCCTATGGGCAGCAGTGGCGAGGCCATGTCGACCCCGGCGACGGTGCCGTTGGGGGCTCTGCGCGCACCTCGACACAGTCTTTTGTCAGAATCACTCATGCCTCACGGCCACTCATCCACTGCTTCTACGCCGTCCACTGCGACCTCATTGAAGTTGCAAGCCGAGGCACCTCGAAGCGGCGAAAGCACCCATAGCGGCTGCAGTCACCAAAGCGACGCTGAGGAGGCACGCGGCCCGCCTAAGCCGTCCCCACAAAAGCGACCAAGCTTCGACGAAAGCGCGATGCTCGATGTTCCAACGTCCGCGATGTCGACGAACCGCCGCGTCACGCACCCCAGCTTTCGCAAAGGTCATCGCATCAGCAACTCCAGTACTAACAGCATAAGCCAGACCTCAAAAAGGCACACCAGTATGCACAGCCGCGGTGAAATTGCCTGTAGCGGGGCGGCTTCAATGGAGATTTCCTTTCAGCCCACCTTATCGTCGTCGATAGGGTCGTCTCTGTCGTGGGTCGGGGACGCGGACCACGGGTTGGGCTCCTTGCCCGTGTCTTTGGCGGCTGCCACTGCCGTCGTGGCACGCAAGACACCCGAGACGAGGCGGGAACAGACCCAACCCCCTCCACCGCGGTCCTCGCCTGCTCTACGGAGCCACGAACGCCGCAGGTGCTCAACGTCTGTTATCACGGCGGGAGTAGAGTCACTCTCGCCCCATAAAATAGCGCATGGGGCTCACCGAGGAGGGGAAGCTGCCAAGTCCTCCCAGGTAGCAGCCGCAGCAGCCGCAGGGACGGCAGCGTCGGCCAGAAAGGGGCGAACCGGCTCAACATCCATTATCACCGCCACAACCACGACCGCCACTACTGGTGCTGCTGGAGGCACCTCCACCAAGGCAGCGCATCCGCAAAGTAATGCCCGACGGCAGGTGGCACGGAAGTCCTTAGAGGATCAAAGTGGGCCACCGTCGTCCTGCGCCTCTCCTCACCCCCCGCGGCCCTCAAAGAGGGACGGGCGGCAACCGGGGAACAAAAGCCACCGCGATGACCGGACGCGCAGTGCTGTTACCCCGGAGGCTTCCGCGATGTATTCCGTGAAAATTCCACCGCTGATAGCCATCGTGGATGCGGCGACCACAACGGCAGGACCAGGAGAACGCACCGATGTGTCCATCGCGGACTACCTTAAAAGCGAGGGCAGCATGGACACGACGTCGAACGATATCCCAGCGACACGGGCGTGCAGCCGTCAACGAAGCGTAACTAGTAGTAGTGATGCTGTGGAGATGGGGCAGCAGATGCGGGAGCGTAAGGCTGGCGATTGCAGTGAGAGCGGCGATGGAGGTGTTGGCCGTAGTGGCGGGGCTCGCGGCCGCGGCCTGGCATCGTTCAAGTACGGTGCTGTGGAGACTTCGCGGAGTGTTTCGAATGCGCTGTCGTCGCCTCCTGGCTCTCCTTATGCGAAGACGATAGGAAGTATCTCACTGAACACGCAGACGCTGCTGCCGCCTCCGGCCTCCGGTCCATCGCAGCTGAAGTTGTTGTTAGGAGAGAACTTCACGACCGCGCCCAGAGGAGGCCCCGGGGTAGGAACGAAGGTAGCGTCGTTGGACAGTGCTGGTGCCGTTGAGTACGGCGGTTCCCACGTGTCTAGCGAACACGGCGAAAAGTGTGCAGGCAACAACGGCGATCGGCGAGGCAGTAACCAAGCATGGCGGGGCCGAGTGACCGGTGAGGTAGCGGTAGGGCGGATGCACCAACCCCTCGATCGTGCCCATGGTGGACTCCTTTCGCCGACAGAGGGTGGTACCGGGGTTAGCCCGGTACGGCGCTTCAAGCAGTTCCCATCCAATGTGCTTCCCCCGGCGATTCATAAATTTCACCCGTTGACATCGGTGGTGCCGCCACGCAGCACCATAGCATCGTCCCAGTACGAAGCGCTACCGTCCATTGATAAGAGAGATTCCGGCAGCTCCGCAGGGCCCTTTGAAGAGACACCACCACCGCCACCTCAGATCTCTTCTTTCCCTTCTTCTGGCCTCAAGTGCGCGCCATCCGAAGCGCACACGGCAACAACAGCGAAGAAGCGGTGAGGCGTCGAAGAAGCGTTGCCCCCGTTTTGTGGGGCGCAACGCGGTGTGGCGGCGTTTCACCCACCCCCTTCTCTTTCCCCTTTGCGGTGTAGTCCTCGCACATGCGAGTATGCGGAGGTTTTCGCACCCCCCCCCATCCTCCGCTTTCTCCTCCCTTCCACTGCAAAAGAAAAAGCGGTGTAGAAAAAAGGACGATCCTGAGTATGGGTGACCGGACGGCGACCTTGACGTGCAGCGGGGGGCGGGGGGGAGAGAGAGAGACGCGGAGGAAACAGGTCTCCTTTCTCGATCTCCTTCTTTTCTTCTTCTTCAAAAGTTTATGTTTCCTCCGTGCTGCTCTTTTTAGAAGTATTATCACTTCGATGCTCACTGGACTTCTTCCTCTCTTTCTAGTTTTCTTTTTTCATCTCCCTCTCCCGCTTCTTTTTCTCTCCTGTTGGAATAGCCTTGAACATATATATGTATACATACTGTGACCCTCTTTTGGGTTGCTTTGTTACTCGTCATCCCTTCCCCCCCCTCCTCATGTGTTGTATGCGCGTCTGTGTGTCTGTGAGCTGTCGTCTTTACTTTCTTGGTGCTCTATCGGGGATGTGAGGGGGTTTTCAGGAATAGGCTTTCGTGGTTTCGCCGCTGTTTGGTTTCCCTTCTTCTTCCATGTTGCTCAATCTAGTCCGGAGGACGAGTCATTGCTCTCTTCCTGCTGCGTTACTTGTCCTCGTCTTTTTTATTTTGAAACCTTTCTTCCGCAGGCACGCACCCCTCTCTTCCCCCCCCCCCCCCCACTTACACACACATGCAGACTCCACCTGTGCTTCTTTATTATTATTACGCTGTAGGGGGAGGGGGAGGGGGGTTATCCCTCTCATATAGGTCGCGAATGGTTCGTTCGGCTGTCGGGATGAAGATGTGCCTTCTCCTCCCCCCACCTTTTTTCTTCTGTGTGCCCCAGGACGTTCTTTTTCTGTTCTCTCCCTCCTTCTTTCCCACAATGGTTCTTGTGTGTGTGCGTTTTCCTTTGTTTTCTCCCCTCGGCTTTTTCCTTCTCCCTCCCTCTCCTCCTCCACTGCCCCCCCCTCTCCCCCCTCTCTCTCCCTCTCTCTCTCTCTTCGTTTTCTTTTGTGTCAAAGCGAGCCCGCGTCTCATGCTGGCTGTCTTTTTTCTCTCTCCGTGTGTGTACATGTGCGCTTTGACCCCTTGTCTCTCTCTCTCTCTCTCTCTCTCCGTCTCTTTCTTTTACTTCTCCTCCCTTTTCAACATTCTTCCGTCCTCGAAGAATGTGGAAAAACCAGAACGAGGGAGAACACAGAAAGGATGACGACCACAGCAACATCTTTGTGCTTTAGAGTTGGAGAGGAGGAGGGAGGGAGTGTAGGAGACAGCGTTTGGGCATACGGGAGGTGGCTCATCTGCTATTTAAGGGTAGATGCTTTTGTGCGAAGCGTGTGTTCATTTTGGGAAATACATCGGCGAACCCCCCCCCCCCCCCTCCCCCCGTCTTCTTTTTTCCCCTCCTTTTTTCATTTCCAAAAGGAAGGCGTTATTCAATTCGTTTTTTTTGTTCTCCGACGCTTCCTTCTTTGGGTACATGTATACGATATCTCTTTCTATATATATGTAGCAGAACAATCTTTTTAGAGGAGGGACAAACAAATCCACAAACCAGAACCACTTTCGTAACCTCTCCCAAACCCCCTTCCAGAACAGCAGCAACAACAACAACGACAGCGAACCCATACGTTGGAAAAATAATGGAGTAACATAATGGTGGGGAAGGGGAAAGAAGGAGGATAGTGAGGTAGAGCTTACGCTCATGTTTCTGTAAGAATGAATGTGTATCTTATGCCCCCCTCCCCCCCCAGCGCCTCCCTCACACGACTCTGTTTTGGACTCTGCTGGATTCTCCGCTCTCCTGATCCCTATTTCTCTCTCACATTTGTCTTTTCCCCTGCATTGAGAGACGGTGGTCTCTTTCCCTCTTCCCCCCCCATACCCGCCATATCGTTCACCCTCGGGTCCCTCGCTGGCCACGAGCTTCATGAATTTCTCCACGCCTTGTTTCCTCATACTCCCTGTTTCGCTGTTGTAGTTATGCCGTGCAACTTCTTCGGTTCTCCCCTTTCTTACCTCTCATTTCTTCTTCTTCTTCTGGCGCGAGGCTAGTCCTGCTGTTGAGCGTTATCCTCCGCTATTTTTTTTTTTACACGCTTCACGTTTGGTGGTTATCTGCCACGTGTAGCTCTATTGCTTTTTCTTCCAGCCTCTGCTTGCGACAATACGGAATAATCTTTGCTTTTGGTTCGGTCTACTGCCGTCCTTCGCCACTTCACTCCCCCCCTCTATCTATCTATCTATCTATCTATCTATCTATCTATATATATATATATATATCAACCCGCTTCTTCCTCGTCGGCTCTTCAGGGTTCACCAAAGCGAAAACAACAGCAACGGTAAGAGCATTTCGTGCACACACACACTCGTACACACCTCATACCCAGACGCCCATCACATGGCTTCTAGCGCGAAAGAGCGGCCCGGGGAAGTCGGCGCCAACGGGCTTATTGAACACATGAAGTTTTCGGTGGGCCCAGCTGCCGTATCTGCCGGCGGTGGGCGCAGTGGGTATAGCAGGATTGGTAGCGGTGTAGGGGTGGCGGTGCCCTCCCCAAATTCTACTGCCGCTATTTCCTCTTCGACAGCGGCGCAGCAGACACGCGAAAACCTCGAGCGCGCCCTGCGAATGAACGAGACGACCAACAGCTCGGGCTACGCCACGTTGCAGTCGCTAGGAAAGCAGCGCGAGGTGATTCAGAACAGCCTTAATACTGTGGGAGCGACGCAGCAGCATCTCAGCGACTCACGACAGGTTATTCATGACATTCGTATGGGGGTGTATCGAGAATGGCTTATCAAGGCTGGTGTTATCGCCTTCCTAGTGCTGCTGCTGTGCGTCATTATATACTCGAAATTTGTACGGTGAGAAGAGGGATGTCCCATTCATTTCTTTACTATTTGATGCGTGTGTGTGTGCATGCGGTGGTAGTAAGAAGGGAAGAAGCGAGCGATCGAGAGAGATGCAGGCGCGCCCGCGCATAGACAGGCGCTAGCTGGTGGAATGGGATAGAGTGAGGAAAGGATGAGAAGCGATAGGGGGGGGGAGAAGCTGACCGAAAGGAGGGGAAGGGAAAGCCAGGAAGCTGAGTAGGGACTCCGCGCCGTCTATCTCTTCTCTTTTTCCTGCCTACTTCGCTGTCTCGCGCAAGATTTTTGTACCCTTTCGTTGGAGAAGTTTTACTTCGAGTGTGCCGACTGTATGCGATTGTTGTTCCTGCCTCTTACTCCACCCCATTTCTTTCCTCTGCCACTGCATGTGTACTTGTGCTCAGGTAGGGCAGGGGAGGAGGGGCGGGGGTGCGTGCACCTACAATTTGCAAAGGTCTTGGCTTTTGATTTTCCGATGAGGATGGGTGCTCTCATCTTCCCGGCATTTCCTCTCGTCGTATCCGTCTTTACCCCCTTTCGCCCTTCCTCTTTTTCTGGGGCTTGCGGGGGTTTTCACGCGTCGCCACATCGGTCGCGGAAGCTCTCCCCATCAACGAAGCCCACATATGATGATGAGCTTCTTCTCGTTGCAAATCATCCATGTCTCCTGCGCGCTCTCTCTTCGATTCCTCCCTTCCTCTTATTGTCCTTCTCGGGTTGAATCTCTTTTCTCCCGCCTCCACACCTCTCATAGAAAAAAAGAAAGAAAAGACGCCTTGCATCTGTGCGTCTCCACTTCCCCTGAGGAGTGGAGGGTAATGGGAAGGGATGACGGACCTTTTTTTGTTCATCCTTCCTCTTTGCTGGTGGTGTTCGCACACACAGGAAACGGGAAGAGGGATACCAACACGCGCGCATGCTCGAAAATGGACGCAATGCTAATTTTTTTTTGTGTGTCAATTATTGAATTCCAGAGACGACCTACCACGTCTGTTTTGGATTCGCCAATGACCGACGAACCATTCGAAAGGCTCTGGGGATCATCGTGGCAGTAGAGGGAAGGAAGGAGGGATAGAGGCAGGAGCGGAAAAAAGGCGGAGGTGAGTTTTCTTCAGCGATATTGTCGCTTGTCTTGGCCCGCCTCCTTTTTTCCTAACCTCGTGACCTCCTGCGTGCTACGCTTCTCGCGTACCTCTTCGCGCGGTGGCTTCTCCTTCAGCTCCTTTCCTCCATCTCCTCTCTCTTTTTTTGGTATTTCCTTCCCACTTTCTCCGCTGCTCTTTACTCCTCGTTTTTGTTTTTTTAAACGCTCTTTCTGTGCCCTCTCCTGTGCGTCTTTTGACGTTTCTCCTGCGATCTTTTCATCTCTCTCTCTTTCTTCCTCTTCCGGATACACTCAACGACGACATCGCCATTGATGTGCAACAAACGAATACTCTTTTCGCTCTTTCTCTCTCTCTCTCTCTNAGATGAAGCTGTGCGGTCAGTACGGTCTGCGCTGCAAGCGTGAGATCTGGCGCGTGAACATGACGCTCTCGAAGATGCGCCGAACGGCTCGTCTGCTGCTGACGCTGCCGGAGAACCACCCCCGCCGCCTGTTGGAGGGCTCTGCCATCATGCGTCGCTGCCACGAGTACGGTTTTCTCGATGAGGAGAAGGACAAGCTCGATTATGTGCTGTCCCTGACGGTGCCCGATATTCTCGAGCGCCGTCTCCAGACCATCGTGTTCAAGGCCGGTCTTGCCAAGTCTGTGCACCACGCTCGTGTGCTGATCCAGCAGCGCCACATTTCTGTCGCCAAGCAGATCGTGACGATCCCTTCGTTCATCGTACGTGTGAGCAGCGAGCGCCACATCTCCTTTGCCGATGCCTCGCCGTTCGGCAACGGTCGCCCCGGCCGCGTTAAGCGCATGCGCGCGAAGGCGTCGAAGAAGCGTGCCGCTGGTGGTGGTGATGACGAGTGAACCTTGTCATGAAATGCAGTCGAGCGAGGCGGCGTGAGGGAGATATAGCGCGAGACACCGCGTCGTGCACCCATCTCTGAGCGCACACGTACCCACCCACGCACACATGCACACACCTTGTTCTGGATAGCGCTTGTTGGAAAGGCGCGCTCGCAGGACGTGTGTTGCTTCCGATGTGTCCTCGGACCTGCTTGTAAGTGTGTGTGTGTGTGGGTGATGTGACGTGTGGTGTAGTTCGGCTTACCACCCCTCAGTCTTTAATTTTTTTCTCGTTTGCCTCGTTTTTTCTTTTCATTTTTCTGCCCCTCAATACCGAAAAAAATATATATATATATAGATGATATCAATACGCCTAGTGAAGAAGGAAGAGGATGATGCACCACGCACATCCGCACCGCCCATTACGACAGCAAAATGTGGTGGTGGTACCAGCCTTAGTAGTGGGAGCTGATGGTGGGTGAGCATCGACGCAAGCTTGTGTGGGGGTCATCTTTGCCCCCCCCCCCCCCCCCCTCCCCCCTTTCTCGCATTTTGTGGGGCACGCCAACGCCATCATCACCGCTTCAGGTGTCCTATGGGAGCTCTTTCTTTTTCTTCATCTTCGTTCTTCTCTACCTTCTTTTTTTTTTCATCATTCTCCCGCCCTCCCTTCCCTTCTTCTCGTCTATTTCTGAAATGCTGGCCTCTCACATGGGTATAACGATTGTGTTCACCAAAACACACAAGCCCACATATTCACACGAACGCATACCTGCATTTCATCTCTCACCGTTGGCGGTAGCGGTCTTCTTTGAGCTCTAAACCTCCACTTCCCCGCGGGTTGAAAAGGAGGAAAGCCGGGTGAAAGGAAAGGGGACGAGCTATTTTCTCTCCCTCGTCCCAATACCTCAAGATTTCCGCCTTACCTCTCCATTTTTGTTCTTTGCTGTGTCTGTCGCGGTACGAGAGAGAGAGAGGGAGAGGGTCCGAGACAGAAAGGTAAGCTCCATTTTCTTTTCCTCATTTCGAGCGGTCTGCTCCTCCTGCCCCCCCCCCTTCCCCCCGCTTACACACCTCTAAGCTGTTTCACTCTCGCCTCACCGTGTAGAGGATCACGGAGTAACTGGTTCTCGTGCCTACGCTAGCACACAAGAAACATATCCATATCTACATTTTTTTCAAAAAATAATAGTAGACAGTTGCACCGTTGATTTTTTTCTGAGCGCTCTTGCTTCCTGCCCCCAACTTTCTTTCTCTTCCCATACGTATAGGGAACGACATTAGCGCCTCCGGCGGCAGTAGCGGCAGAAATGACACCGCCGTGGTTCACCACGTCATCGACGCAATTTTCTGCATCGTGGTGGGGCAGGCTGACGGAGCGTCGTGGAGGTCAGGACGGGGGCAAGGGTGGCGTTGCCCCGGCTGTCGACCATGTAAACCTCCGCAGCCCTGCTGTGGCATCCACCGAGTCGTCCGCTTCGGCTGCCGCACCATCGGCGTCAGGGGATGTCTCGCCAGCAACCTTTCTCGTAGTGGCTGCGCTGACTGCGGTAGCGGGCTCGTTAACGTTTCACACATACCGCTCACTGAAGCGACTGGACCGCCGTCGCTCCCGCCACGGAGAAACGCGATGGGCTCCGATGTGGCCGCGTTGGGGGGCAGCGAAAGGTCATGCTGGCGCAGAGGTGAACATCCCTGCTCCCCGTCTAGGAGACTCCACAAAGGACACCACCATCGGTCACGTAGACGTTCACGACTGTACTGCTGCAGCGTGCAACTTCGTAGAGAGCACTCTAGTGACGGGGCAGCACCGGAATACCTCGCGCGCTCCTCTGCAGTCAGGAGCTGACGCCTGCGAGTCGATGCCTTCACCTGAGGTTGCGGCATCTCTGGAAGAGAGGAGTGATGTTAAGACGTTGGCTGCTGCTGCTCCGCCCGTACCCCCAATGGTGCTTCACAGCAACTTCTACGATTTGGAGCCTTATACCAAGCAAGGCCTTGCTGCTGGTGCACACGGCTGGAGGCGTGTCTTCGGTCTGTTACATTCGCAGGCCGCTCGGGGAGACACCGTGGCACGCACGTGCCGAAAACAGCCCGAAGGTGGCGATGACGCTGCCACGGACGTACACTGTTGGGCTTCTCGCTCTCAGACTCATACCTACGACGGTACCCTCACTACCGCCGATCTTTATACAACATGGGAAAGATGCGATGGCGGTGATCCTGCAACTCCGAGCTTCACACCATCGGCTGCGCAACACGCCGGCTCTGTCGCCTCTCCGATGTGCAGCAGTAGTGCTGATGGAGGTGGCGCGCGTGACGGCCGGGCTGTTTCCTCGAACAGTAGCGTTTCTGGCCGACAATCCACTGCCGCGACCACTACCTCTATCACTTTTGCCCATCTCCCATCTTCGCAGCAAGACTCCGCCGCGGCCCTGTCGAATGCCTCGGTTAGCTCGGAGTCGCGTGCTCACACTTGCTACCCCCCAAGCACTGTTGTCATCCCACAGCCGTTTGGCGCTCTCTCGCTTCCCGTATCGCACCACGTGAGCCTCACCGGCGGTTGCCGAACATGGAATGACTCTGGACGAAGGAGCTCTGCCACATCTGCTGGCGCTTCCCAAGCTGCCTCCAGCGCGATAACGTCCACCTCACCAGTGGTGGTGCAGCGAAATCTGCAGCGCAACATTTCGAGCCTGGTCGCCACTACGGTGTCAGCTCGGCCAACGATGGCGTATCCGACCACTCCTCCGGTGTCCTTGGCGCCTGGCATATTTCGCCCGTCAACGGAAGACGGTGTCACCACCTCGCCCTCGATGACCGCGTTCGCAAATACTGATCTGGGTGCTTCAAAGCTCCGGTGTTGCTCATTGCCGAAGTTGTGTCGTGACTGGCATGGGGATCGATACGCACTGTCCTCCCGGCCCTCATCAACGAGTGCATCACGTACCGAAGGCGACTCCCCTAACGAAACTAAAGAGAGATGGGAAGGGTGGGTAGAGGAAGCTTCAGCCTCACGGCAGCAACAGCGCTCTGGGCGTGCAGGGGATTCCTCACGCTGGCCCGTCGGCGGAGAGCGTCTCGGTGAGGGCACGGCGGGGAAGCTCTCCGATGGGCAGCCTCCATGTGGTGCGCCGATGGGCTGTCTCGCTCTTCGTGAGATTCGAGATGACGTTTTGGAGCACATCCGACTCGGCGAAGGTAGTCTGGTGTCTCCTCTTGGCTCGGGAGGGTTACCGTCCCATTTTGAATCTCGTGCACCCGCATCCACATCTCCACAAGCGGCGATGTTATCTGCCGCCTCGTCGATGAGAGAGGATGATGTGGCGTGCGAATCGAGTCTGCCGCAGCCGCACGCCGCGGCTGATGGTGTCTCACGATGCTCTTCAGGTGCCCCTCTTGCACGTCATGCACTAACTGAACTGACCACGCCGCTCTCAGAGCAGCCGATGATGCAGTCCCCGCCTGAGATGGGTATGCATCACGGCCCCGAGGACAAGCCCTTCTCTCCCACTAGCGTAGCACGTCGTCGCACCATCGCTGAGCAGTTGACAATCCTGACGAGCCGTCGGGAGCAGCAGCGTCGAAACGCGCAGGCCCTCCTAAATGGCAGACACCTTCGTGACCACAATCTAAACTCTTCTACGGCAACACGGTCACCACCGAGTCTGTCTTCTAGTAGTGTCTCAGCAGCGGGGGCCTACCAACATGATCTCGACCTCACTGCGACCACCTCCGCCGCTGTGCATCACGCGGGGTTCCTTGGCCGTGGACAGCGGGAGCGCCTCCCATCCTCGCTGTCCGTTACGGGAAAGGCGGCAGCGGCGTGGTGGCAATCCCACACAGACACGGCAGCTGGTGCTCTCTACACCTCGCTGCGGCAGGCCGAAGACATCGAGAACCGAGCCTACTCGGACTTCACGAATAACTCACCGCAGCTCCGGCAGCGATGGCCACGTGATCGCCTAAAAGATCCACACGCTTCAACCGATTCCCTGTCTCCCACGGACAATGGAGGCTTTGCGAGCTGTTTGCCGTGCCTCTCGGACCGCGTAGCATCTCAACGGCTGCGAATTGGCGAACGGGTGCCGTTACCGGCCGTCTCAAACGCGCCCGCGTCTCGCTGCGCTGTTTCCACCGGGCCCACCTCAGCTTCTGCTTCTCCCCCCACGACGATGCTGCTCTCACACGATCGTCGCGTGGACGACCTCACCGTCAAGTATCAGGATGGAGACTCCGCCACCTACTCCCTTTCCCTCACCTACCACGACAGCGAAACCGGAAGGTCGCGCACGGTCAACACGATCGCTCTCCCCCCCTTACGCCGGAGCGGGGATGCCGTGCCGCCCATTCCAGGTCTTTCGCCGTTGGAGAAAAATATGGAGGGGTCACGGACAGCGCGCACGAAGTCGCCGCAACCGAAGCAGGCGAGTTCCTTCCCTTCTCCGGCGCGAAGCCTCACGGATGGAACCGCTGTGATAAGCGGCACTGTAGCAGAGCGAGGCTCACGGCAGCTCGATGTAGCAGAGGAAGAGGAGAAGAGGTGGGTAAGTACTGAAGCTGAGCCAACGGACCTCGTCGAAGGCTTGAAAGCTGCTACGCAGCGAAAGGGTAGCAGTTGCTCGAGTCGTGATGATGGGGATGGGAGGGCTGAGGAGGATGATCGCCAGAATCCACTGACAGCAGCCCGTACAGGAGGCATCACCACCATCGCTACCGCAGCTGCTGCTGCCGCCACCGGTCACCCTTTCGCCGCACCGCTACCCACCGCGGAGCCGCTGCATGGCCCGTACCTCCAGGGGGTAGCGGGTCGACGAGGTGAAATGGCCATCGGTGCGTTCCTTGGTGGCGGGGCGTGCGGCAAAGTGTATGAGTGCCTCAACACAGAAACTGGGCAAGTTCTGGCTGCCAAGCAGATCGTGTTCGATGCGAAAGATCGGAAGCTCCGGACCCGACTGAGGCAGCTTGAGCTGGAGTTGGAGGTACTCACGCTTGCGGCACGGCATCGTGTGCCGTGGATTGTGGGCTTCTACGGCGCGGAGAAGCGCGGTCACTCGGTGCTGATGTATCTCGAGTATTGTCAGCGGGGATCACTTCTAGATTATATGATGATGAACGACGCCGACGAAGCCACCGCGGAGGTTGGGGAGGAGCCGGATGGTCTGGCCACTCCAGCGACCTCCTCGCTGGATGTGGGGCCACATCACCCTAGTGGATTCCTTCGTGTGAGGGACCGCACCGCTTCCCATGGGATGCCGTACGGGCCGCACGCGGGCTGCCGAGGTTCCTCAACAGTTCTGGCAACTCTAGGCTGCGATCCGGGCACTTCCGGTGTCACCGCGGCTGGAGTTCCGCTTTCACGGCAGAAGAGTGATTGCAGCAGCAAACCTAAACGAGGGGCCAATCAGAGACTTGCTGGAGAAGCCGCTGTCGTGGAAAGCATCCCAGAGCGCTGCTATGACGGTGGCAGGAGGGAGGAGCTTGCACCATACGTCAACGACTCAGCGGAGGCAGCGGGATCATCTTCATCGCCGAATGATCCCCTCACCTATCCTGATTCCCCTCAAAGCACAAACACCACCTCCGCCGAATGCGACGACAGTGACAGCCGGGACGCACGTTCGCGCACACAGGCGTTGCCGATAGCGCAGATACAATGCTTTACTCGCCAGATGGTCGAGGGCCTCAACTTTCTGCACGAGCACCATTACGCCCATCTGGATGTGAAGACGGCGAATGTGCTGGTGACTGCAGACGCGCAGTGTCGACTAGCCGACCTCGGATGCGCGATGCGGCTTCAACTAAAATCGTTGCCCACCGCATCAACAACTTCCAGTGGCACAGGAGAGGTGCGAGATATCAAATCGAGCCTGAACAACAACGCTGCCGCTGACGGTACCTCTCTCAAGGGGTATCCCATATTGGCTGATCGTGGGGCAGTCACGGAGCTCCGAGGTACGGCCCTTTACATGGCACCCGAGACGATCCGGTTTGAGAGTGACGCCATCGGAAGCCCAGCGGATGTGTGGTCGCTAGGCTGCGTAGTAATGGAGATGGCGACAGGCTGTGCGCCGTGGCGGCACTTGGCGAAAGACAAACTCCGTGTGCTATACTGCATCGGCTCGGCACGCAGCGAACTGCCCCTCCCACCAGTGATGCGAAGCTGGGCGGAGGAGGCCGCTGCAAGTCACGACCGCGACGCTTCCCCGCTCCTACCGTGTGACTGTCAAGGCGAGAGTACTGCGCCGTATGTGTTGCCACGGGACTCCACGTTGGGGTGCGACACGCAGTCCCAAACTGGGAAGCGCACTCGAAGTGGCAGCTGGTGCCGAGTACCACGAAGAGGGGTGGGTGTAAAACTGACGGAACATGGCGAAGGCGACGGCACCGTGGGAGACGACAGCGACATGATGGCTGCTCGAGTCGACGTGGATCTCAGCTTGCGATGTCGTCGCCGCGTGGATGACGTACCGGTATGCGACCTAAAGGGTGCTCCTTCTGCGGCTGCAGCAGCTACGCCACATCCCTGCTTGTCTGCTGGTGTGGCCTCCTCCTACGAGGAGCGCTCGCCCGCCGATCGCGTCCCTGCTACGATATCCAGAACGTTTGGCGCCGCTGGAAAGTGCCGCCAAACCCATTCTGACCTCCCCATAGCGAAAGCAACAACTCATGTACCATCGCCACCGCCTCGGCAACCCTCGTGCACGGGCGAGGATACGGAAATCTCGACCCTAGCGGGGGCAAAGGAGGCTCCGAACCGTACCCCGCTGTCACACCAGCTGAGTCTGCGCGCAGCGCTGGTTGACTTCGTAGCTGCGTGTGTCAGGCTACGACCAGAGGAGCGCAGCAGTACCGCGGAGTTGCGGCACCATCCGTTTCTAACCCTGTAACGGAGGGTGTATGTGTGTGTTGGGTAGGTGGGTGGGCAGGAGGAAGCTGATCGAGGCTAGGCCGGAGGTAGAGGATGTTCGGGAGAGAAGAACCGGTGGCGATAGCGACATGCGAACGAGGGGAAATTGATAAAGCACAATCGAAGGTGAGGGGTGGAAGAGAAAGAGAAACAGTGGAACGGTGGACACTGCCAACGAAGGAAGCATGCGCAAGCAGGACTTGAGTGAAAGAAAGTAAGGGGAAAAGCCACTGATCCAGAGCCATCGTACTTCTACCCCCTTCTCCTTGTTGCCTTCGCCGCCGCTTCCTTACTCGCTCTTTTTCCTTCCCCTTCATCTCCCTTCCATGTACCAGTGACACAGGCACACGGGCAACAGACATCATGCTCTCCATACGCGAGCCCTGACAGCACAGACGAGTAATAGCTGACGCTTTCCTCTCCGCCTCGCTCCCTTCCCATCAGACGAGATCAGCACCCCCTCCTTTTCTCTCTCTTCCCAACGCCGAGCAATATTTTTCAATAAGACTTGTTTACACCTTCTAAAAACTGAGCTTATTATCATAAGTAGATCCATTCCTTTGCTCTCCCTGATCATTGATCTGACGAGATGGAACAGACTGCAAACGGAACTCCGATCTTCTTCCCCCTTACCCACCACTTACAATTCTTTACACTCATTTCCTCTTCTTCTCCTGCCCCTCTACCGAGAAGAATCTCTCAGACCAGTAAAAGCGATGCTGCACACCCCCGCACACGTACACGCGCGCGAACGCCCATCTGCACCTCCCTTTTACTTTTCTTGTGAAAAAGGATCAGCGTATCTCAATTGGTACATTTTGCTGTGCTCGCCCCCTCGCTCTCCTCTCTTCTCCATGAGTGCTTCTCCTTCACGCTTGTCGGCATCTCCTGCACATACTCACTCAGGTTTCATCATTGCTGTCCGATGCGCCTCTATGAGTACAACCTGAATGGTGAGATGTGCGATCCCACATCGAGCCACTAATGCAAGTGACTTGGAGGCGCAAGGACCCGCGTGCATCCAAAGCCACACTAGCACGGCTGCACCATGACAAGCGTCACGACAACGCTCTTCCTCCAAAGGTAATAAAGGGGAATGTGAGAAGACGGATGACCATAAGGGTAATACAGAGCGGGCTCTGCAGCTGTACCGGTTCCTCTGCTCCGACCCACCCCTTGGCCTTTCTGACATGTCCTGCAACCCCACCCCGCGATACTTTCTTTCCTGCCTTTCCCCACTCTTACCTTTTCCATCTTTGAACTCCTTCTCCTCACTCTACACACGCTGCCGGTGTCCCCACTCCAGCCTTCCGCTCTCTTCTGTGCACGACCTCCTCCTTTTCCCTCCATTTCTTTTTCCCTTTTCTGGTCTGGTCTGGTCTGGGAGGGGGTGGGGTGGGGGCTGGTTGCTCTCTCCTCTTTTCTCCACCCACCCGCTACTCTTCTGCCTTGTCAAACCATCTCTCTCCGAACTCGCTTCTCCCCTCCCCCCTCCCGCTGCCCCCTTCGTCACACATACAGACACACGTATCTCAAGCATCTACCCACACTGCTACCATGCGGCTTCAGCATCACGTGAGCTGGTTCTACCCTCGATATCCTCCACCGAGTCTCTCCTCCTCTCCTTTTCCTACGGACACAACAACGATGTGGGAGATCGGTTACCACCAGGCAGGCCAGTGCGGCAGACAGAACGGCTCCACGCTCCAGAAAATGACCAATCATTAACGTGCGGTCGAATTGATATCTGCCGCGCGAAACTGAAGGATGTAAAATGAGGTGTAAGGGATCCTCACGAGGGCACGTACGATGGCGAGCACAATTCATCACTCCCCATCATCTCTGGCCGTGTGGGTGCTGTGTGCTCTGTGGTCATGACAACTATACCGGGAGCCTCGCTTTCTCTGCTAAATTCACCCAGGAAGTCCACCACAAAGACGGCACCAGTCACAGCCACCACCTGCCCCTTCTTTCAGGCCATCTTCCCACTTTCATTGGGTTTCCTCAGTTCTGTCGGTCTCTCGGATCAGTCCTAGCTTCGGTACACCTCTTACTCGACCTAGCTGATACGTCCTGCTGACTTTCGGCGCGCGGGCCTCCCCTCCTTCCCCCCTCTCTGCGGATACAGCCTTCCTGGTTCACCACTGGTGCGTGGGCCCAATACTGTCTCCTCATCCCTCGGGTTAACATACCTTTGAAACACCCGCCCCTCCTACTTCTGGGGTGGGCCTTCAGTCGCGCCCTCATTCTCCTACTGCTGGCGATCGGTGGGGTGGAGTGTAACCCCAATCCCAAGCAGCAGGACCACCCCCCACAACCGGTTCAGCACGTCTGGGCGGAGCTCTCGCCTATTCTGCTACCCCCCGCAGCAGTGGCCGACAGCCGCCTGATCAGGGGCGTCTCCCGACATGATAGCGCCAACCATGACCACCCCATCTCGGGATCCGCCATGCTGGAGAACACCATGCCCCTTTTCACTACTCAAAGGGGCCAGCGAGCGGCTGCGGCCTCTCGCACTGCATCCCGGCGCCTACCCTCGCGTCTCCGGGGATGAAATGAGATTTCGGCCTGCGAGCGCCACATTTTGTTTTGCCCAAACAAAAACATGCCGCCACGCAGGGATGACCAACTGGTTAGCAGCAGGCGTCGTCTCCGGAGTACCTCCCGGACCCCGCCATCCAGGACAGTGAGGATCCCTCGTTCCCACCGGGCCCGCTCGCAGCGCTGTCCCACACCCCGCCACGCTGCCTCAACCCAGCCTGTCCAGATCCGCGTTCTCAACGCAGACCTTTCTAAATCCCGGTCGTCCCAACCCCCGCTTGGTCGACCTTTGCCTCCCTCCCCCTCCCGTGTGCCCTTCCGGCCACACGTCCCCCCCCGACGCGGATGAATCCGTCCTACCCGTGACTCCCACGGCCTCGGCATTCATCGAATCGTTCGGGGAATCCCTCACGGAGCAGCGTCTGGTCTACCGTGACTTTCTCCGTGCGTCACTCCACTGGCAGAGCATCTCTGCGAACCTAGTGGAGACCTGGATGGGCGCCCAGGAATCGTTGTGGCGCGCCGCTGCTCGGGGGGTCGTCGCCTCCCTTTACGACCCTCCCCACAACCGCCGACTGGTTTTCTGTCCAGTCCCCCGCTGCAACCAGTGCAGCTCCCGTCCAGGCTGGGCTCCGTCCCACGTCTTCCACCACCACCGACGCTGGCTCCGCGAACAGGAGCCGCCTTCGGACCTGGTGGTGACAAAGGAGTCCCTCGAGCGGCAGGTGGAAGAACACCGCCGGCTCATGGAGGAAGCCCTGACGCGCATGGCCTCACTCGAGACCACTGCGCTTCAGTCGATGGTGGTGCGCGCGAGGCGCCTCACCAATACCATCGACGCCCCTCCCCCTCCCTCCCCCTACGCGTCCATGCTGGACCGCGAAGACCCCCCCACCCCCCAACGCATAACGGCCACCCAGGCGGAACCCCCCCCAATGCCGTATCAATTCCTGCCGCGCCAGCCTCGGGCACCCCATTCCCCTGCCCTCCAACCTCCGCGTCAGTATCCTCCCTCCCCCATGCCAACTCAGTTGTCACTAGAGAGCCCCACGCCCCTGATTTCACTCCCCCACTTCATGGCAGAGGAGGATATCCCGCGTTCCGAGCCCTCCCGTGCCCTCCCCACGGCGTCTACCTCGGCAATGCAGGCGCCTCCCCAGCCGCCTGCACCGCTCCCTCCACAATCGGTACTTCCGTCGCCGATGCCACCTCCCACACGGGAGCCGCTTCCCCCACCGCCGGAAGGAGTCCTGCGGCAATCACCCCCCAGGATTCCCTCCGGCTCTCCCGAGTATCCTCTCCAAGGTGCTCGACAGACGCCCCTCAGGGCTGCCTCACGGCATCGTCGCAAGACGGAAGTTCGCCGCGTCATCCCTGCCGACGCACCGGAGCTCGTTCCCCCATACACAGTAGATGTACAAGGGACGCTCCTAACAGTGGGCTCGTCCCACTCTCCCTCGTCGGGAGCGTCCGTCTCCCCCCCTACCCCAGGCGATCACGCTCCGGGTACCCCCTTCAAACGCGGCCGAATAAGCCGCTCTGCCCCCCTCCAATCCCGCGAGCCCTCCCCCCCTTTTCGGGAAGGCGCAGCAGAGGGCGCCTCCCCCCCTTGGGACAGGCCTCTGCCGCATCCGCGCCACTCTCTCCTCCCGCAGCACACCGCCTGACTACTACAGCGCCTCCGCATCCCCCAGGCGCCCCGACAGTCCCAGCGGGTAAACTGCTCCCCCCTCTCCCTCGACCCAACCGAAGGCCGGTACAAAACCCATCCGGTCCACCAGGGTCCCCGTGGCAGACCCCTGCGCGCAAATCCACTAACACGGCGAGCCTCATTATCGCCTCTCAAAATATTCGCACCCTGACAGTGCCAAAGGTGGAATGTTTACGTGCCATTTTGCGCGGGCCGTAACCGCTCCCATGTCCTGGCTCTACAGGAAGTGGGCGCTCTCGCCC
>JASAOM010000929.1:0-34152 GCA_030849085.1 Borovskyia barvae | reverse complement strand
ACGGCTGCACCCGCAGCGGGAGGCGCTTGGTGCGTGCGTGATGCACCGGCATCGCCAGCACCGCCGCCATGCCCAGCGACGTGTTGTGCTTGAGGTGCAGCGGCCAGCTTCGCACCACCGTCGGCACGCCCTCCATCGCCCGGATGAACCCCGCCATCCGGGCCACCATCTCGCGTGTCAGCTCCGACGGCACCGGGTGCGGGTCGCGCATCTTGGCGCCCTTGCCTTTCCGCACCGTGATCGTCATGGACAGTCCCGGGTCCGCAGACGGGCGTTCGCGGCGCGATATCGGTGGTGCACCTTCTGGTCCCTGCGGCGCCCCGTCCGACGGGAACACCGTCACGTCCCTCGTCTGCAGCGTCGTGATGTTGCACGCCCGCACTGCGAAGCCGCACATCATCTCCAGGAACAGCGCAGCGTGCGGGTGTGGTAGTCACAGGCGACCAATCGCCGCGTGACGCCTTAGCGCGACACGGAGAGGGCTCGTTCGGCCCCGGCTCCTTTATGCACGGCTGCACGCTCCTAAAGGCGTTCCGCCACCCGGGGTCCTGCCACAGGCGGATGCCGCGCTGCTGCGGCGAGTACAGCGAGAGGTCGCGCAGAGCCCTTGCCGTCCTAGCTAATGCCTTCGCCGTCGTCACCCACTTCCAGCGCACGCGTCGCCTCTGGGGAGATGTGGGCGTCCGAGCCGGCACACCCGCCCACCCCCCACAGCGGGCCCCGCGCCGCGCCGCCCCCGGCCCCCCCGTCCGCGTTGCCCGGCCAGCGCCCGCGGCGACGCCGTGCCGGCAGCGGATCGCCCGCCACCGTCCCCACATCTTCTCCGCCACCAGTCCGAAGGCGCACTTTCGGGACTGTGCAGCATCGGCATGCAGCGCTTTGCGCTCCGCGGCACACGCTGTGTGACGCGGGGGCTGTAGTGCTGTATTCTGCCCAGAGTGCACACCCTCACCATGGCCCCCCCGCCCCCCTCCCCCGGGGCGGAGCACCGCACCACCACCACCACGCACGGCAGACAACCCCACCGCGTGCACCCTTTTCCACCGGAGCTTCAGCATCTCCGCAACGCTGCAGGGCTGCCACTCCAGCAGCCGGTGTTGTCGGCGCATCCCGAGTACCATCTCGCTGGTGCCTCGGTAGATACCATCGCCGCATATGGCTAGCGCGGTTGCCGCCCAGAGGTGGCCCAGCACCGCCTCGTACGCCTTACGGGCGGAGCAACCATCCTCACCCACAACCCCGTCTGCCCAGCCAGCCGCCGGCCGTCCCGACGGATGCTCGGCACGCCGTCCCTTAGTCGCGAGCGGTGGCGTGCGCTGGAGGACCACGGCCGCCCCCGCACGCTTGGCGTACGCCGGCTCCAGCAGCCACGCTTCCTCCGCCTCCCATTCAGCGTGAGGGGTCCGTCGCGCCACTCGCCTCTCACTCCGTGGCGGCGGTGGGTTTGCCGGATCCGGTCTTCGTGGGCTCCGACGGGTTGCCGTGCGCGCTGCCGTCGCGGCGGGCCTTCTCGCAGCGGGGCGGGCGGCGGAACTGTGCGTGCCCGCCACCCTGGCCCTCGTCCCCCGCGGTGCCGCTGGCAAGACCGTGTTCGCACCAGGCCGACGTGTGTGAGCTTTGGCGGCCGTTGTCGCACCACGCTGCAGCGGCGCCGGCTGTCTTTCCGCCGTGTCGCTGCACCACCGGTGCAGACAGGCCTCCCGCAACGATCTTCCCTCCGACATCTCTTTCCACCACCGGCCCTCATCGCCCCCTCCTTCTTCCACTGTGCCTTCGCCATCTCGTCGTCGATAAAATCCTTGCGAGACACCGGATGGTTGGTGAGCACCTTCCTTATCTTCTCGAGAAAGTACTCCCCCGGGGGTTTGTGCTGCTCCACCGCATAGAAGAGCCGGTCGAGGCACGAGGGGAGGTCGCGGCGGTCAACGAGCCGCCGGCGGAGGGAGTGGCCGAAGAAGTTCGCGGTCATGTACAGACCACAATCGTTTCTGTTGCGTTTCTGGCGCGGACGCGCTACCTCCGCCACGAGGACGCGGAAGGCCGTTCAGTACGGCCTTTATGCGCCGGGCGCTGGGCACTGGGTGCCGCGGTGATCATGCCTCGGCCGCGGGTCCCCGTGTGACGGGTGATGACACGGTTGCCCCGCATCTCTCGCAGGATCACCGTTCCCACCGCACGCTCCTCCTCCCGGAGCGTCGCTACCACGCGAGTGAGAGCAACCACGTACTCCTCCATCCCACTTAGGCCCACCGCAGTAACATGCCCGCCATCCGCCCCGTACACGGGCGCGACATACGCACCACCCTCCAAAGGGTCCCGCTTCCTCGACCTTTCTGGGCAGTGGTAGAGCGCCAGCTGCGCATCCGCCTTCCGGCCCGACTCACCCGAAAAGCACTCGCCCCCCTGCACTTCCTCTCCGGCCTGTGCCTCCTGGACTACCTTCCGCTTGAACCGGGCCAGGCGGGCGGTTTCGAGGACAAGGGGAACGGTGACCTCGTCGAGGACCTCACGCCACTGGATCCCCGCCGACGGCTCCGTCCCCTCTACCGAGTACGCGTTGTACCGGTAGAGCCGGGTGCGTGCTGGTTCGTTCACGAAGAACTCGAACCAGCGCGCGATGCGGCTCTCTGCAGGCTCCCTGCTTGCTTTCGGTTTTCCCAGGCTGTGCAAGATGGTAGCCAACGCCGCCACGATGGGCGTCAGCTCGCTGGCCTCGAACGCGGCCTCGTACCGCTGGACGAGGTCCTCCAGTGGCGGCGCTTTCTGGAGCCTCTGCAAAAACGCCGCGTCCTTTGCGCGGAAGGTGAGGAACTTCGGGATCCGTTCATCCGTGAAGTTCATGTGGACCCCCGGCATCTCAGGCTTGATGCCCCCGGGCTGTTTGCGCACCGTTTGAGGTGGCACCGCCGTCTTCGACAATCTTGGGATCAAGTTGCAGATCCCCTCGAAGAACAACTCCTTCGCCATTCCCGCTGCGTACAGCTTCTGAAGCAGCCTGCTAGGCGCACGTGTGCTGCTGTTCGCCTGCAGCTCCTCGAGGATCACGTCATCCAGGGTGTCCAGCCGTGGATCTTGTTCCGCTCTCGGTTGCTCCGGCGCAACAGGTGGCTGTCCCTCCATGGTGAGTGCGAGGGAAGGGGATAGGGGGGTAGAGGGAGAGGATATCGTCGACGTTTTTCCTGACCTATGTGCAGGGTCCGAGAAAACACAACGTCTGTTGGAAGAAACTGAAAAAATACTTGCGGCGCAAGTGTTCGCCGTGACTTTCGTGCTAAGCTACACGAGTCGTTATCGTATGTGGGCGTGCGTGCACCAATACATACGAGAAAAAGAGCATTACGTATACACAGAGAAGGAAGAGGGAGCTGAAAAGCGTGCGAGATGTTTATATAGTTTCCGAAGCAACATTGCATGTGTCGGAACGTTCACGCTTTCGAGGCAGCCATTGAGCCACTGATCGTCCTCCTTCTACACCACTCCATCAAACCATCTTCCAACAAGTCATCACACATCGACTAGCTGACGCACACGTGTAAGGTGTCGTGCCATTCCATTACATCGACACCAAACGATTCTTGTCATACACCTCCCCCCCTCTCTTACATCTACAACATTTTGATAATGCCGCTGCAAGAGGTGCAGCCGAGACAGCCCGCCGGCCTGAACGCAGTCCTTCACGCCGTATTCGAGGAATGCCGGTATAAAAGTTTGGTTTCCTCCTGCTACCTTGCCCGAATAATGGACGTGCACATGTGCGCCATCGAAGCGGCCCACAGAGACGTCGTCTTGCCGCCACGAGAGCCACCTCGCAGCGAGGAAAAGGCTGATCACGACCAGGCCTCCGTCGAGAATGTGTTGTGGCCGCTGCATGATGCAGCAAGCAACGCAAGCTCGATGTCGATGGAGTGCCCATCCCTTTTCATGCCTGTAAGGATGGATGATGATGATGATGATGAGGATATGGGGGAGGCTGCAGATTCTTTAGTGCCGCGCATAGAGGGAGCCGATGGGCGGGGATGTGCCTCCGAGATCTATACCAAGCCAGCGAAAAAGACGACGGTGTCGGAGGAAGAGGAGGAGGAGGAGGGTGTCCATCTCAGCAGGCACTCGGACAACCAAGCCCTCACTCCAGGCCGCATCGCCGTCGTGGATACTTTATCTTCCCATTTTCATGGTCGCTGGGAATGTGGCACTTTTGGTGGCAAACGGATCTATCTCGATATAGGCGAAGCTTGTCTGGGTCGCGGGGCCATGGCGGCTGTCTACGAAGCCTGGATTGCGGTGATGGATATGGTGGAAGGAAATGAGGTGTGTCTTGCCCGGGTCCCCGTAGCCATCAAGCAGATCGTCTACAACATAAAGAAGAAAGTGGTACGCAACATGTACGAGCGAGCTGCCCAACTACGCCTGGACCTTGTACATCCCGGGATTGTGCGTAGTTACTTTGCTGGTATGTATCTGCCGTACATGGACCGTTTCTACCTTCCCGGTGATTTCATCATTCACTCTCACTTGGTGTTGGCTCGAAGCACGGAGGGTTCCGTTGCGGACGTGCTCAAGCGCGCCGGCCCCTTTCCCGAATCTGAAGTAAAGCGGTGCGTGGCTGAAATGCTTCTGGTGCTGGAGTGCCTTCACGAGCAACACCACCGCGTGCACAACGATGTAAAGCCACATAATATTCTCCTGTTCGACGACCCCACCATTCACCATACCCATTTTCGATACCAGATCACGGATTTTGCGGCTGTGATGTTCTCCCGGCCGCTGACGGAGATGGCGCGCGAGGTCGCCGATAACGAATGGACGACCCAGGACATCTCAATGGCTGGGGGCACCGCCACTTACATGTCTCCCGAGGGTTGCTTAGGGCTGTCGATGCTCAGCAGCAACGATGTGTGGTCGCTTGGCATCACTGCGTTTCACATGATCACCGGCACGCTACCCTGGAGCACACTGGAGCGGCAGCATCCTTATATGATAATGTTTGGATATCGGCAAAAGTTCACCCCGCGGTCGCTGTTTGCACGGCATGTCCCCGCGATGCGGCAGGACACCGGAGTGGTTAGCCCTGGCCTGAGGGAGACCGGCCAACCTACCGAGAAGGAAAGAAACGCTCAAGAAGCGCGTGGCGCTGGCCTTCTCTCTGCGTCAACACCACCTTCGAATAGTGACGCCCATACCCCTCACCTGTTCCATGAGATGCACCGTGAATTTGGGCCCATTCTGGACGCTCTGGACGAGGTAGTTGTCTCGAAGGAATTCCGCGATTTCTTGGCGCTCTGCTTGACGGAGAATCCGATGGAACGTCCTACCTGCCGGCAACTTCGTAGCCACGCCTTTGTAGCAGACCTGGTGAAGGATCTGGACCGGTAGAAGATGCTACGGGGGAATCCCCTGCATGTTGTTAACCAGGCAGTGTGTGTGCTGATCGTGAAGGGTGCTCCTCCACCGCCCCTCATTCTCTCCTCCGCTCGTGTATCTTTCGGTGCGTGCGTGCGTGCAAAGGTACGTGGGCAAGGAGGAGTTGGGCACAACGGGGGCTTTTTCGAGGTCACTGACGACGAGATTGGCAGCACCGTTAATCTTCTAGGTTAAGAACAGACATCTGGTTCACAACTTTGCCCACGGATATCTTTCGCTCGAGGAAAGGAAGGGGGGGGGGTAGGGGAGGAGGGAGGAAAGTAGGGAGACTCCCTTCCTTTACAGCCAGTGGTGGGGCAGCCGTACACGATACCCTCCTTTCATCCTATTCTCTCCCGCTTTTTTTTCTGTTTCGAAAGGATCCTTTTGCAGAAAGGGGGCTCACCGCTGCAAAGTATGCACGGCAGATGCATGCAAGCACGCTCTCTTGGGTTTTTTCTTCACATATGGGAGTTTTTTTAGCTGGTACTTTTCTGAAGCCATGTGCCGTATAAGTTCACGCTTTTTTCCTCTTCTCTTTCTTGTGTCGACGTGTTTGTATACTTTCCAACGACCTTTCGCTCGCTCCTTTTTTTCTTTGCACTAGTTTTTTTTATGCGAAGACGTTGAGTAGTCAGTCACCGATCCTTCTCTCTACTCTTCCGCAAAAGCAGGTGGGGAAGGTCGGAAAAAAAGTGTGTGTGTGTGTGTAGGTCCACCATCCAAAAGTTCTACTTCGAAGAAGATGAGGGTTCTCAAAGAGGATTACTTTTTTCTCCTGCAGTTAAATTTATTTTATTACTTTCCAAATACCGGAGGGTGGGTGGTGGTGCTATTTTGTTTACCATTCGAGTGCTACCATTCCTTGTTTTGAGGCTTCCGTTGCCGAGCTTTCTTTCTTCTCCTCTCCCTCTTTTTAAACAACTTGCGCTCCTTCTTTCTCCTTATGCAAATAATCGCCTCTTTTTTTTCATGGGGGGGGGTTTCACGAGTGTTTCGCATAATTTCTTGCCACTTTGAACACAACGCATCTCTGCACTACACGTGAGGCACTTCTCTCCCTCTTTTCTACCCCAGTTTTCCTTGGGCTAAATCCTTCGGCTCACCGGAAGACTCTTGGTTTGGGTCAAGTAAGCTGAGTGAGCGAGGAGGTCGGAGCCTTCGCGTCTTCTCTCTTCATTTTTGTTTGGTTACACCTCTTGATTCGTGCTGCTCCTCCATTTTTTTGCTCCATTCTCCTTCGACCCCCACGTCATCCTTCAAGAACGACCTCGAGGACACTCCTTGTCTTGCGTGAGGCGGGGGTGGAGCTGTGGCTGAACGCATGGGAAAGGCGAGAGCGTAGCCGCCTCTAACCCCCCTCTTCTTTTTCCCTCCTTCCCCCTACCTCCCCCCTTTTTTTCCTCCCAACCCCTTCCCCATTCAGCAATGCGTTGCTTCCTTTAGTCTAAAAGGTCTTCGAAGCAGTAAATGCGTATCATGTGTATCTCTCTCTCTCTCTCTCTCTCTATCGATGGAAATAGAGAGCCTAACGGGAGGGCAGATGTCGAGAAAAGAAAACAAAACAGATCTTGCAGATGGGCATGCTTCTTTTTTTTTCTTTTCAGTACAGCTGTGCTCGCGACTCTTCCGACTTCGTTCCCTTCCCTCGAGAAATGGCGGTGGTTTCGCGCACACATAACCCATAGAAAGTCATCGTTGCATCCTTACTACTCGCATTTTCGGCGTAGCCTCCACACTTGCCTCCTCCTCGCCCTACCCCCCCCTGCTTCATTCATGTGTTGAAAGCCATTGCGAGAAATAAAATTGGATACCGTTATACCCCTTCCATTCTCCTTCCCCCTCCGTCGTGTTCGAGCTCGCGTCGTTGTTGCGTCCTGCTAAAGCTTACTCAGGTCCTTTCAACACTGCTCGATCGGTTCCCTTTTTTATTTTATTTTTCTTCTCCGGTTTCATTTGGTATTCGGTTTGTGTTTCGTTTTGTTATGCTGCAAGGGTTTCTTCACTTCTGGTTTCTTTTGTATCCCCTCCTCCTCCCGATGCTTTCTTCCCTTTCCTTCCTTCTCTCTTTTCTTTTCGCTCATCTGGAGGAGGAGGGAAAAGAGATCCGACGTGCCCCAACTCTTTTTTTTCGGGTTTCATCCCGTTTTTTCCCAAGTCTCCCTTTGTCCTCCCTCCCCCTACCCCTACCTTCGTGAGTGGAATTCGGTGGTGATGCAACAAAGTTGTGACTCCTCCTCCCCCTTCTCTCCTCACCTCCTCCGTCCATGATGTACGGCATCACGCCGGCACCGTCGCCCGTCCTTCCTCCTCTCCTTTCCCTTCACCGAATAAAAGAAGGAAAAAGGTAAAGGGAGGGAGAGAAGAGGGTGGAGGAGATGGGGAAGTCGAGGAGGAGCGCAGTGGCGTAACACCGGCCACCTACTCGATACAACGCTCACACTCGCATTCCCCTCTTCCCCCAATTCTCGCGCTTTAGCCGATCGTGACTGGTAACATCAGCGAAAGCAAAGAAAAAGCTCGGTGTGGGCAAGGGGATGGGCGGGCCCCCTTTTCTTCTATCCACGTGCGCCGGTCATACCAGTACCCGGTCTACAGAAGTTGGTCGAAAAAAAAACCGCCGACGACGAGACGCTCATGATCATCCATTCCTTTCTATATTTCCCTCTCGCAGATGTTTGGAAATACCTCGTGTACCCCTCTCCCCCCCAATCTCTCTCTCTCTTGCGGTTTCCCTCCGTTCTCTTTCCCTCCATTTGTTTGGTATTTTCTCTCGCTTTCGATGTGATGGGCTTGCTTAGCAGCCCATCCGCTGGGGACGCACCTTTGAAAGAAAAAAAGAATCGAGAGAGGGGAACGGAGAGGAGACACGCGCACGTTTTTTCTTTTGTTTTAAGTTTCGCTCCACCTATTCCCCTCGTCCCCTCCTTTTCCTTCTTTTTTTCTTGGTGATCCATGGAACGATGCCGACCACCGCAAGTCGTGAGTCAGTACTACGAGCATCCACCGCGAAGCCATCTGTACTGCCCTGCGTCCCCGGCTGGATATGGATCAAGTACAACGCACTCGCCAGTTGCCGTAGTCCATTTCCACAATGAAAGCGTGAACTGTAGTAGCCTTCGAGGGGGTGGTGAGGGTGGTGGTGAGCGCCATCCCTCTGTCACCGACAGTTTTGCAGATCGTGGCAGTCCTGCGGTTGCTGTGGTGAAGCCGGAGGTCGACTTCACCGTGGATGTAACGTCACCGGAGGCATCTCCGAGGTCGCTAACGACACTCTCAACGCTGCTGCTGACCGGGCTCATGTACACGTTTGCTATTAGTGGTGCCTACGGGATTGAGGAATCGGTGAAGGGCGGCGGCGTACTCTTGACGATAGTATCGGTTGTGATGATTCCCATCGTGATGGGGGTTCCGATGGCTCTTGTGGTGGCCGAACTGGCGTCTGCCGTGCCATCCAACGCGGGCTTCCTCATGTGGATCAAATTGTCGTTCCATCGCGCTGTATATCTTTCAATGGCTATCATGTCGTTCATCTACGTCGCCGTCGACAACGCTTTGTACCCAACGATGTTCTCCGAGTACATGTGCTCCGCGGTGGAGTGTAGTCCAGCAGCATCCGTAGGACTGCGTTTGGGCATGCTCGCTGTCGCGTACGTGTTAAACGTGCTTGGTGTAGAGGCGGTGGGGGTCGCCAGTGTAGCGTTGACGATACTGACCGTAGCTCCATTTGTGTTGATGTTTCTTCACCAGCTGCTGAGCTCGGGGTTCTACGTGAACTGGCAGGCTGTGGCGTACGTACCTCCCTCGATCGAGTGGGCAACGTTCCTTGCCACGGCTTCCTGGTGTTTGTCTGGGATAGAGCAGGCTGGTACGGTTGCAGAGGAGGTCAAAGACCCTCAGCACACCATAATCGGCTCTCTAGTTCCTCTCATGGGCCTCGCTATCGTGACGTACGTCCCCCCCATCATCACCGGCGCAAGTGTGTCGCACGAAGCCATCGATTTGGAGAAGTGGACAACGGGATACTGGACGGAGGTTTCCTATCAGGTGGGCGGTAATGCTCTGAAGTTCTTCACGGTTGGGGGTAGTATCTTATCCGCGTTTGGCTTGACGCTGTCAGCGCTTTGCACAACGACCCGCATCATCGCCGGCATGGCGCTCACGGAAGTCTTCCCTGGTCAACTCGGCGAGTGGCTCTCGCAACGTAACGACCGCTTCGGTACGTATCCCGGGGCATTGACGCTCAACACCCTCCTCACGGCACTGTTCTCCACCGTCCTGGGCTTTGGTCCGCTGGTGCAGATCGATCAAGGTCTGTACGGCATTCGTGTCGTTCTGATCCTTCTTTCCTTTTATCGATTCCGTCAGCTCTATCCGTATCTGCCACGGCCCTTTCGCATTCCACTGGAGGGGTGGAGGCTTCACCTCATGATGGGCGTGGCCCTGGCGTCGTCGGTGGTGCTTACGGTCATTTCCACCTGTCAGGAACTGCAGACGTTCGTGCTGTGCGTCGTCGTGGTGGCTGTCTCCGTCGGCGTGTCGCTCATCGTGTGCCGCTTCTTTCGCCAGCGTGACTTTGCTGGACGCATCGTGACGTTTGTGGCAGAGACGCCCGCCACCGAGACATGAAACGAGAAAAAGGGCTGTGGAGGGGGTTGGGGGAAGAGGGGAGAGAATCGGTCACGACGGCTTAGTAGAAGAAGGAAGGAAGGAAGAAGATGCCCTCGTGGGACTGGCGCTCTTCGTTCGCATACGATTTTTGTGTTTTCTGTTGAAGTGTCTGTGGAGGCTTCCCAAGGCACCAGGAACAGGCGATGATGCCTACGGGTGACGATGGACCCTCGCTGTGTTCTAAAATCAATGTACAAACTATTGAAGTGCATACTCCTGTGTGTGTGTGTGTGTGTGTTCCTGGGGTGGCTCTGTCCAGCACGTGGAAATGGTGCTCCCCGGTTCCGTCTCCCTTTCCCTTTCGTTTCCTCCTCTTTCCATTCCCTCCTCCTTCTTCAGTATTCGATATCTGCTGCTCTTCGCGGATTTGTTGAAAGCGACCAACGAACTTTTCTCTTTTTCTTTGAGGGGATCGACGTCACTCCCTGCACTTTTCTTTCCTTCCTGCCCCTGTTCTTCCATTTTTTCTCTCCGTGTTGTCGTTGGTCGGCCGTGGGTTCACTACAGCTCTTTCATGCGCCACTTTCGGCGCTTATTATCCAGCTCACAATGCGCCCACTACCATCACATTCCTTTTTTCCCTCTCTCTCTCTCTCTTCACCCGCATCAGTTGGGATGAGGAAAACGGGCAGGAGGAGGACGCCGGGGTCCCTAGGATGCTGACTTTGCCATGGGGATCACCACAGTCGAAACGAGTACTCCTGTGCTCGTTACGAGCTCGGATGCATCGAATACCGTCCTGATTTCCTCGCATTGGCCTACTATCGAGTTTCTTCTAACCCCTCCTTTCCCCCTCTGTCGCTCTCATTCCTTATCACCTGGTGCACGACTTCGTCCTCACCTACACCTTCTGGCGGTCATTGCGCTCATGTGCATGACGGGGTACCATGCTAACGGGAAAGGCGGCTGAGGCGATCGTGGCCTTTTCTCCCCCCCCGTTCGAACGCTTTCACCGGAAAGGGAAACCGTGATTTGGAGGTGCTCAGGGAGCGTGTTGAGTGGGGACCCACACTCTCTCTCTTTATGCCTTTAGCACCGTTCAAGCGTCTCTCTCGGATCCTCTCCCTCTGCCTTTGCTCGACGTGCCACCACGGCACCGCAATTTTCTTTCCCTTCAACCTTTTAAAATAAAAAAGGGTCTCCATGTCGAGTGATGCCATTTGCAGTGCTGCCGCGGCTGCAGCCGTTGAGGCAGACGCATCTCGCCATCCTTCCATGCCAAAGGAGGTTATTTGCTACCCATGCGCACTCCGCATGTCGATGCTGTTTCACTATCCACCGCCGCGCACGCTGGGGCAGCTGCAATCGTCTCTGAATTTCGCAGGAGATACCCAGGCGTCTTCCTCAGAAGGGAGGCCAATCCTCGACGACGAGTATCACTCCTTGTTTACTATTGTGCACGAGACCTCGCAGAGCGCACGTCGCTATTTCCAAGGAGACTTGCAGCGGCCGCGGCGCACGGACGATACGGCCGTCGACACTGCACGGGGCAGTGCTGCCCGAATCTCTTGCGAACCACCGCAGGCGGGGGTTTCGGAGGGTTCGACGGCCAACGGTATGCTGGGTGGGGATGCTGCACCGAGGTATGCCGTGCCCTGGCTGTGCACCGCGTGCATGGGCCTTTACCAGTTCATCGACCTCATTCACGCTCCCTTGGTGGCAGCGGCGGTGCGAGACAGCCCTTTCTTCGATGCCGAGGCCATCACCGTCAACGTCAACATCAATCGAAGTTTTACCTTCACGTGGCTGGCTGTGGCGACTCGTTACTTTGACACGAAAGGTACGGGCATCGAGCGGCCGCCGCCGTCGTCGATCGTTAAGGAAGAGCTCAGTAATTTCAAGGACTTCTACATGAGTGATTTGCGTGCCCGCGTGCTCCAGTACCTCCTGCACACACACGAAGAGATCGTCGCATCGCTGGCATCGCCCGCGCTGATCTCCCGATCTTCTCCACTTCCGGGGCTGACCGTGTACATTGATGCCGTAGAGGCGGCCCTGCGAGGGAAAACAGCGTGTGGTGCATCGACGAAGGCAGCGGAAGGGGAGAGCGCGTTGAAGCGCCCACGGACAGAGGCGGAGGAGGTGCGCCTCAGCATGTGTTCGAGTGCTACCCGCAATGCTTCGTGTACCTCTACCAATACCACCATTCCTCAAACCAGTGAAGATGCGTCGTGCTCTTCACTCGTGGCGCTGCAGGCGTTTCGTTACAGCGGCACTGGAGAGAGTCTGGTGGGGGAGGTGTACTGCCGCCATCATGGAACGGAGGGTCTCATCACGGAGGGGTACATGCCTGCCGCGTACTGTGGCAATCGATCGACGGAGGTGCTTCCCTACAGCGTAGTCTACGACTATGCTGTGCCGTACCTTGAACAGCATGGCTGGTTGCCCGCCACCTCTGCGGAAGGAGCCGATAAAAATCCCGTGGATCGTCGCTCGATACCTCGGCCTGCCGCGACGGTGACCTGCCAGCTTCAGCACGCCAACATCTATCTCATGGGAAACTATCGTAAGATGATGCGCAACATGTCGCAATCACCGTGGTTTCTCAATTCCCAACGTATCGGCACTTTCTCTCTACAAGAGGTCATTGCGAACCCGCTGCTGCCCTTCTTTTTTCCTGACATGCCGGCTGCGCCGCTTGATGCGTTGGAGCCGCTAGGGCTCCCTCGCAGCAGCGACAGGGCGGTGTCGCTGGTAAGTAATCCCGCTGGTGATGTGTCCCCGGCTGTGGAGCGCGGTGCTCATGCCACTCGCTGGCAGGCCGTCGCCCCTTCCGTAGCGTCCTCTCTCCTTGTCTTCGGCTACAACCGCTACAAGTTTCACAGCGCCGGTCGGGAGGATGTGGATGTGCGGATGCTTGGAGAAGGTCGTCCATTCGTCATAGAGCTTTGCTCACCTCTCCGCGAGCACTTCACAGTCGCCGATCTTCGCCGTTTCGAGGCGTCCATCAACGCCAGTTACAACGGCAGTGTCGAGGTGCGAGGACTGCGCCGGACCGCCGCCGATATCACCGTACGGCTGGCGAGGCATTCCGAGAGTAAGGTGAAGCGATATCGGTGCGTTATTTGGTGTAGTCGCGCCATCGAGGATGTGGCAACGGACCCGTTCGTGCTCGCGCTGCACGCCATGAAGGATTTGTCGATCTATCAGACGACCCCGCTGCGCGTTTTGCATCGCCGCTCCCTCCATGCCCGACCGCGTCTCATTCACGCTATGAAGCTGTCGCCGATCAACGCACACTGGTTTTTGCTGGACCTCGAGACGCAGGCAGGTACCTACGTGAAGGAGTTTGTGCACGGTGATATGGGCCGCACGACACCGCATCTGGGCATGCTGCTGCATGCGCGAACGGACATCATCCAGCTGGATGTCGTGGGCATGGCCATGCAAGACCTCGACGCATAAACCACCGTATAAACGGGTTGTGCGGTTCGTCGCTGCGGAGCTGTGTGTGTGTGTGTGTTTGTCATACGGGGGAGAGATGTGGAAGATGAGGAGATGCCTAGATCTTTAAAAAGCAAATCCTTCAGCAAAGACAACTTGGGCGTTGTCTCTGTCTCCCCCTCTTCCCCTCTGTCCCATGTTGCGACCTCAACGATTCGGTTTGGCGTTGGTGGATGCGAGGCCTTCTGCAGGAGCCAACACGGGCCGTTTCACCCCTCTACCCCCCTTCCCCCCTTCTGAACTAGAAGAAAACGATAAGAACTCCTCCTTAACGAAACTCTGCAGCTGATCCCAACCGTACACGTCGTTCTCTCTTGGAGTTATCCTTCTCTGCCTCACTTCCCTCCTCTTTCTCACCACCTACCGAACTTGCCGTCACACTCCCTCCCCCTCTCGACTTCTCCATGCCTTCCGTGGCGATGCAGTGGGTGTACGGGTAGCTGAAAAAGATGCGGGAGGAGGGAGCGTTCGTCCAATGGATGGCTTGGGAGTGGGTGGGTGGGTTTGGGATGGGCAGCTCGCCTTTGAATAGGCTGGGCAAGCCCTCTTTTTTCCCCTTTCTCGCAGGTATTCCAGTACGGACTTGATGCGAAAAGCCACCAAGGAGTCTTCTAATGGCACGCTTGGGCAGGTGGGAGGGTGTCTTGCTTCGCCTTCCTTGTCTGTCGGTTGGGAGAGGGAGGGAGGGCGATCGAGCAAAATCGTATCCCCTCCCTTTTCCTCACCCCCCCTATATATATAGATGTCAAACAAAATCCGAGAACTGGCATGTTCCACGTTGTGTTGGTGCTATCTGTGTATGTCGACATGTACACGTCTAGGCGTGTGTGTGTGTGTGCCCCCCTTCTTCATCACGGATGCCTTCCTCCTTTTCCCTTTCCTTTCCTTTTCTCCCCCCCCACCTTCGCTCCCACCTCTCCTCTCATCTTGGTGCTGTGTTATGCGGCTGCTCAGGTAAGCACATCCGGACTGAGGAATTTCACGCCGTGGTGTGGCATGCGATGAGGTAGTGTGTGGTGGAGATCCTCACGGTAGTGTTCCGTTTTGATGGTGGGTTTGTTGCATCGTCTCCCCATTTTTTCTTTTCTTGTCGATTCGTTGTCACGTCGGTGCTCCTCTCTTCCCTCCTCTCCCCCACTTTCCCTCGGCGATCCCCACGACTCGTTTTCCCCCCCTTTTTTTGAGGGAGAGGAAGAAAGCGAAAAGAGGGGGGAGGAGGGGGCGACGTGATCGCATCTGGTGGTGGGTTGTCGTTACTCGAGCTGCAAGGAAGGAACCCCCTTCTGCTTTGAACGTGTAGTGGCGACTGTGCTGAGCAGTGGGTGACCCACGTCACAATCATGCGTGGGTGGGGGAGCGTCCCGCCTTCCTCTTCTCCTTCCCCCCTTCCTCTCTCTTCTTCCGAAAGCGATGATAGCGGCCCAACAAAGCAAGCACATGTAGATGTGCAAAGGGAGAGGGTGCGCAAGAGGGGTTGCGGTACGATACCCTCACGGTCTTACGACCCTTCCGTGTCTTTACCATCATCACTGCCAATGACCTCGGCAGCGGCACCCCTTCCCCGCGTTCCCTTCCTGCGGCGCCCACTGGCGCATCTCCGTGCACGGATGGGCTCTGTAGGGTTCCTCCTTCTTATGGTAGGTGCGGCAACTCTATGCTGCCTCCTGGGGTGCACATATGTCTTGCGGTCGACGATGATGATCCCGCCGCCAGAGCTGCCACCTCAGAGGATTCAGCGTAACCACACCGCAGGATTAGCGGCGACGCAAGCCCAACAGCGACCGGCGCAGCCCATGGGGTGCTCTGCCACAGAGGCAGTGCACTTTCCTGGTACCCGTGTGTTGAAGACGGCGCTCATCCAGAGCTCCACCTCATCCGTGGTGCAGGCCTCTACCGCCGCTCTACTCCACGGCACCTACGCATTTGATGAGGCACAAAGCGCGCCGGAAATACGGCGCTATGATGGCAAAGGGGGCGTCGCTGCGCTTGTTGCTTCTTGCGCTGCCCGAGTCGCAGAGAACACCGCGTGGGCGAGGACGAGACGGGAGAACGGCCCCTCTTCGGATGCTGCCTTGTATACTGTGCCGGTCGCTCCCCACTTCGGGGGGAAGGTAAGCTACGTCACCACTGGCGGCCCTGTATGCCTCCACGCGGGCTACGTTTACTTGACGGCGGAACGCATTCGTGCTGGCGTGGAGGTGTTCGAAGAGGCCAAGCTGACAGTTTTGCCCTTGACGGACGCCGTGCTCGCCCGCCACCCCCACGCAGGCGCGCCGCCACGCGAGTTGCGCGTGGTGCCGGTGATGGCGGTACTTCTGCGTGGTGCCTGGATTGCCACTCACTTTTTACACCTCATTACTGACACCCTCGAGGTGCTCTACAGTACCTACCATTCTTGGCAGGAGGGCTTACTGCTCCAACTGCCCACACAAACGGTCCTGTTGCATGATCGCAAGTCCGATTGGGTAGACCGTCGAGGGGATACGTCGGGGAAGATGGAGGTGGCTGCGGCTGTGGCCAACGCCTTCTCTTCCCCTGGGATCGCCAAGGGGTCCCCGTACAACGCATCCTTTCTTTTCCGCACGCAGCCCCGCTCGTGCACCAGGGGTGGGGCGGATACTCCGGATGCATTCTCCACCTTGTGCTTCTGCGACGGCCTTCTCGTTCGGCCATACCGCTCCTTCTTGCTGGACGGCAGTGTTTTCTACGGGATTCAGGACTGGGTAGCTCGGCAGTTCGATGAAGCACCGTACGGAGAGCATCGCTCGGTGCAGGAAATGGAGCGGCTGCGACGACCCGATGCTGCCTCGCCCTGGGCCTCGACAAGGGTATCGTCCGGTGTAACCCGCGCACCGGGGGGATTTCCTGACGGCGCCATAGCTTCCTCGCGATCGTCGCGCCAGCCGACACACCCGTACCAACCGCGAGTTCTTTTCGTGCACCGCACCACACGTCTCATCTCCAACGCGACGCGATACGCTCAGTGGATGCGGGATACGGGCTTCCGTGTGGAGGAGGTGTATCTTGAGACGCTGACGGCAGCGCAACAGTACTATCTAGGGCGTTACGCAGACGTGGTGGTGGCGATGCATGGACTCGGCATCGGCCACGCGATGTGGATGGAGCGCAGTCCGCCATATTGCCGCACTGTCATCGAATTTCGCCCATGGGTGACGCCGTCGATGCCTACACAGCCGCGTCTGCTGCTGGGCCGAGCTATGCAGTTTCACTTCGTCACGGTGGAGCCGGTGGATGTGCGCTTCGGCCCGTCCGTCGTCAACCCGACCGAAGAGCGGGCCCTGCTGATGTCGTCGGCGCGGATGATCGACGCGTTCCGCTACCCGAGCTTCACCGATCAGACCGCCGTTTACAGCGATGCGGAGGTGCAGCACAGGATTGACCAAGTCTGGCGTCATCTTCAACAGTGCCTGCCGTCGTAGGGGGCCCCCCCCCCCCCCTTCCCCCCCCCCCCCCCCATCGGCCTCGTCCTCGTTCACAGCGCAAAGCCGAAGGCGGAGCTGCCTCCAGCGCTTTTTCTTCCTTTTGTGTGGTTCACCAACTTTACGTCGCTTTCGTATTCCTTCCTGTCCGTCTCTCTTTTCCTTGCGATCACTTGTTTATGGTAAAGAATAGTACGACACAAGAAGGCGGTGTGTCTGTCCCTCGCCAGCCCTCTCTGCCTCTCTCTTTCACTGCTATAAAAAGCAATGTGGTTCCTACCGATATAAAACCGCAGTGAAGCACCCATCCATCGTTCACTACCCCATCATGCCCCCCCCGCCACACCCTGTTCAGAGAAATCCAGCAGCGGATATTTCGCTCCGGAGGAAAGGAGAGAGCGAGTCCACAACGGGGAGGGCGGTCGGTGATGGAGAGGATCGTTTTTTTTTCGTTTTGCGAGTATACTATGGCAGCCCCCCCCCCCCCCTGACGCGGGCACCATCCTTCCTTTTCCCTTCTCGTCCTTTTCCTCCTCTCGCCGTCACGAAGCCGTAGAGATCGGACCGCCTTTGTGCCTCATCTTTTTTCTTTCTTTCTTTCTTTTCGGTGTTCATCCTTGCCAAAGGCCGCTCTCTCTCGCCACACACACACACATAAAGGCACACATAAAACGTGGGATATTCCATGTCTATATCGATCAATATGTATTAATGTATGTTGCTTTCCCATTTGCATTCTCCCCCCCCCCCTCTTTTCCGAAACATTTTTTTTTTGGTATGCTCTCATTTTTCTTTTGGTTTCCTTTTCTTCCTCCCCTTCTTCGATGTGCCGTCGGCTTCGACAGGCTCTGCAACGTAGGTGCGTGCGTGTAAGCTTCTGAGGGAGGGGAAGGGAGAAGATTGAAAAAGTAGCAGGCGCGGACTGTATCGATACGGTACCGAACAGAAAAAGAAAACAGCAACAACGGCAGCCACGGACACTCTCTCAGCAAGCGGATGGGTGGGACGGCGCGGCTGATGTCGAGGCTGCCGGAGTGGATCATGCTGGGCACCAGCCTCCTGGTGGGTGTGACGATGGTGATGGGCATCAACGCCATCAACAGCGCCCCCAGCTTCATGCTACACTACTACCAGTATCTGGGCGGGAGCGACACGGCAGCACCCCGCAAGCCTCATTTTTGGAACAATGTTCTCAGTTGGTACACCGCAGTGACGTTGGTAGCGCAGGCGGTGCATGAACCCACGAATCTGACCTCGTTCATGTGCCGCTTCTCCTTACTCTTCCGCCTAGAGCTCAGCTGCGTTGTGATGCTGGTAGAGCTGCTCGTGATATCGCTCATGCCGTTGGCCCACACGTCGGAGTTGAGGGCCATTGCAGCCCTGATGATTGTGGCGTACCTCGGTGGGGCAGCGCGCGCGTACTTTGAGAACACGGGATACGCTCTCTTCGGTCCTTGTCCTTCAGTTATGCTTTCTGGGATGCTGGTAGGCTCGGCCGTCTCTGGCGCGTTGGTATCCGTCGTTCAAATTCTCTTGAAGGTGTGCATGTCCAGCACGTACAACGGGGTGCGTTCGCAGTCGCTTATCTACTTCTGCGTATCTATGGGGATCATCTTGGCAGCAAGTGTGCTGCTAGTGGCGCTGCTCTACAATCCCTACGCTCAGCAGTACGTCGCGGAGTTCCGCTCTCGCCGCAGTGCGTGGGCGGACGTGTATCGACGACGTGGAAAGGGTCGGCGTGCGAGCGCTGCGATCGATTCAAGAGCGGCAGCCGTGCATGGGCAGAATACGCGCTGGGTTCCGTCGGCGTTCCTCATCGCAGATGAAAAGAAGACGGAACGGCGGGAAGGGCAACTCGATGTGTCGTTCGGTGGTCGTGGTCGCAGCGCGGAGAGCAGTGATATTCTCTTCGATGCTCGCGTCCGCATCACGCAAGAGGGGCAACCGATCACCACGGTTCCGGCCGAGGAGGACGTTCGGATGGCGCACGAACCGGCAACAAGCGCTACGGGAGGACCGCTCCCGCTGAGCGGTGACTCTGACAGCAAGGGTTTATGGGAGGCAAAGGGGGAGCCGGTGGAGCTGCGCGCCGTGGCTGCACCAACCACCGCGGAGATGCTGCAGGAGGTGAAGCTGTGGCCCGTTGTTCAGCAGGTCTACCCCATGATGTTCGCGTGCTTCATGACGTTCACCGTGACGTACCTGATGTACCCCGGCGTGCTGCTCGCTGCGGACCAGAGTGACAACTGGTTCACGACGCTTATCATGGCAGTGTACAACTTCGGGGATCTTGCTGGGCGTCTGCTGTCGATGTGGAAGCGGCTGTGGCCGTCCCGCGGCGTCGTTGTTGGCGCCTCCATCGTCCGCATTCTGTTTATCCCGCTTCTCCTGCTGTGTGCCACCCACAAGATTCCTTCTCACACCGCCCCTTACATTTTCACGGCGCTGATGGGCCTGTCCAACGGCTTCATCGGCACTCTGACGATGGTGTACAGCCCCCATACATCGACTCTCTCCTCGGACGGCGAGCGCGCGATGGCAGGGCAGCTGACTGGCGTGTGCCTGCTGATGGGCTGCTCGGTTGGTTCGCTCTTCCAGTTGGTGGAGGTGGCTCTTCTATCCTGAGGTGGGAAGGAGGAACGTGGCGCGTGTCTTGTGGATGGGGTCGCTCTGGCCCTTTGCCCTCGTCCCCCCCTTCCTGTTGCCGAGAAAACGGGAGGTCAACGTGGGCCGTGCGCGGGGCTGGGGCCCGCTGGAAAGCGCGCGTATATCTGCGTGGGAGGGAGGAGAGGGGGGGCCATGGGGCGGGTGGCGGCATTGATAGGTATGCCTCTCTCGCCCTATTTTTTTTGCCCCTCGCCCCGCCCCCTTTTGCCTCCCCCGCTTTCGACTTCTTCTTCCCTTCCACTCCGGCTGTGCTTTCTGTGGCTCTGGAAGGATCTTCTCGCTCACTCTCTTCTTCGATGACACGTGCGCATGAGGCCAAAACCTTTTCTGTTCTTTCCTGCAACTTCGTCGCCTCCTTAGCCTTCCTCCCCCCTTCCTTTCCTGCTTTGCCTTTCCTCCCCTTTTCACGTCTTGTTGATCGAGAGGCGTGCGGACTTCTTCTTTTTTCACTGTATGGAACATCCACCTGGAAAACTTTCATCTCCCGCTTTCCGTTCCTTCCCTCTCATCGATTTTTGTGTTGTGTATGAGAGAGAGAGAGAGGAATGCAAAGTAAAGCTGTGATAGGGTCGACTTGAGAATCATAAAGGCGTAGGGGGAGGGAAGCTAAAGAAAAGGGGCAGAGAGAGTCCTCGGCTTCTCCTCTCGCTTATTCTCCTCGTCCTCCTCCTTCCTTTTTTCTTTAGTTGGTTCGTGTGGTGCCCTCTCTTGCTTTGTACTCCCGACGGCGGTGGTGGTGGTGTGTGGCAAAGACGAGGTGGCCGTGGAATATCGTACCTCCCCCCCCTCTCCCCCCCACACACATACATGCACATAAAAAAATCGAAGGAAGGATGAATAGGGATCATAAAGGCACGCTATTGCTTACCGACACGCATGCCTCGGTACGGACGTATCGCCTTCTACGTTTGCATTTCCTTTTTTGGCTGCGTTTGTAAGGAGAAATCAAGTTGCGTCTAGTAGAGAGAGAGAGAGAGAGAGAGAGAGAGAGAGAGGGAGAAGGAGGCAGGGGTGCGGGAAGGTAGCACAACGTCTCTCGCTGCTCCTCTGCTCGATCATCAGATCGAGATTAATCCTCCCCTTCTTCGACGTTGAGGAAGATGCTTTCACGCCGCGTGCTGTTCTCTCTTTCTCTATAGGCGTGTTTCCAACAAATGAAGTCAGGCCCCTCCTCATGCCCCCCCCCCCTTACCACAAAAGTTCCTCCACCACCACCACACACACAAAACTGAGATGAGGGAATAAAATGATGGCGTTGCATATTTTCTGTTCTTTCTCCCTCGTACCGCTCCCTCCCCCCCCTCCCTCCTGACACACGCGCACATACCCACGCACACGAAACCAGAGCTTTTCTTTTGGCAGAGGTCGTGTAAGGGAGTTACATCTGGATAATCAAACTTTGCTTCTCTTCTCCTCTCCTCTCCCTCTTCTTCTCCCCCCCGCATTCTTTTTATCGCTGTTGTGCAGATTTCCGCTGCTCAGTATCTACCCCTCTTGACTAGGGGGAAAAAAAGAAGGAACACACACACGCACAGAAAAAAAGAGCTGCCTCCGTCCACGTCACCCTCTCGTACTCCCCCCTCTTCCTCCGCCCCCCTCCCAGTGATACTCCGCGGAGGTTCCTTCGAAGGTACCCTCCTCCTCTTCCTCCCCTCTCCTCCTTCCCATTGGTATCAGCAGCCATGGCGTTCCTCTCCTTTCACGGTTTCAGCGATTTCTTCGTGTTTTTCACGAGTGTCCTGGTGGGCATCAGCATGATCATGGGGCTGAACGCCGTGAACTCGGCCCCCAGCTTCATGCTCAGCTACTTCCAATACGTCGATCGGGACGCGAACGCTGTCGCGGCCAACCCACACTTCTGGACCAATGTGTTGACCTTCTACACTGTGGTGACGCAGGTGACGCAGACGTTGATGGAGCCGACAAACTTGACGCGTTTCTTTCAGCGCTTCTCGCTCCTCTTCCGTCTAGAGGTGGCGACGGTGTTGATGCTGGTGGAACTGCTGGTCGTCGTGATCATCCCGCACACGGGCCGCTCCGAGACGGGGGCGATGGCGGGCCTGCTCGTTGCGGGCTTCATTGGTGGTGTGGGCCGCGCCTATTTCGAGAATACCTGCTACGCGCTGTACGGACCCTTCCCTCCGAAGTACATTACAGGGGTGATGATCGGCGTCCCCACGTCTGGTCTGATCGTATCCATCCTGCAGATTCTTCTCCTGGCGTCGATGGACAACACCTACAGCTCTATTCTCACGCAGTCCGTCATCTACTTCTCCATTTCGCTGAGCATCATCTTCGTCACGGGCTTGTGCATTGCACTGTTGCTTTGCAATTCCTTCGCCCGCCGCTACGTGGCGGAGTTCCGATCGGATCGCAGTGTGTGGGCAAATATCTACACCAACGTCGATGCTGGCCAGCAAGGCGCATCGAGGGGGTCGTTGACGGACCTTCAGCTGGCTTACAAGGTGAGTGAGAGGCAGGGCAGGAAGGCCAGTCCCGCTGAGGGGGCTCTGGCGCCGGTGAGCACCGAACCGGCTATGGGTGAGGTGCAGCTGCAGCTTGGCAGCGAGAAGAAGCTCAACGAAGAACACGGTAGCGGTGACAGCGATGAAGGGGAGCCGGCGGAGCTGCGTGCCGTGGCTGCACCAACCACCGCGGAGATGCTGCAGGAGGTGAAGCTGTGGCCTGTTGTTCAGCAGGTCTACCCCATGATGTTCGCGTGCTTCATGACGTTCACCGTGACGTACCTGATGTACCCCGGCGTGCTGCTCGCTGCGGACCAGAGTGACAACTGGTTCACGACGCTTATCATGGCAGTGTACAACTTCGGGGATCTTGCTGGGCGTCTGCTGTCGATGTGGAAGCGGCTGTGGCCGTCCCGCGGCGTCGTTGTTGGCGCCTCCATCGTCCGCATTCTGTTTATCCCGCTTCTCCTGCTGTGTGCCACCCACAAGATTCCTTCTCACACCGCCCCTTACATTTTCACGGCGCTGATGGGCCTGTCCAACGGCTTCATCGGCACTCTGACGATGGTGTATAGCCCAGAGACGCCCAGCTTGGCCACGGATGCGGAGCGGATTAGTGCAGGGCAGCTGACCGGCGTGTGCCTGCTGATGGGCTGCTCGGTTGGTTCGCTCCTCCAGCTGGCAATTGTGCTGGCTTTGTAAACAATCTGCCTCTTTGTTTTCCTGCATGTGTGTGCTTCGCTGGGAGTTTCTTCGCACAAGGTAGAAACACCCGTAAAGAAGACGCGGCGGTGTGTGCGGCTGACGGGAAGAAGATCCAAGCAGTAGAAAGTGTGGCACCCATACCTACGCGTGAGCGCACGCGATGAAGTTAAGAAAAAGAAAAGAGGAGCGAATGAAGAGAGAGAAAAGAAAGAATAGGGAAGGAGGGAGAGGGTACGAGCAAGAGTAAGGTACGCGCCGCTGCAACGGGGAACGACGGCACTACGTAAAAAGAAAAATGCCACCTTACAGAGCACCGCTAGACTTCACTCTCTCTCGCTCTCTCTAACATAAATAAGTGGATAAAGGAATACATATTTATTTTTGCAAATGTACGTGCCGGTGTAAGGGAGTGTGTGGAGGGAGAAGAACAAGAAAGAACGAGGTCTTTCCCTTTGCTCTTCCTCCTCCTCATCGTACCCTTTTGTAACCTTCGTCTGCCTGTGTGCAGGTCTATCTTGCTCGTGTATTTCAATGGCTGGGACGTGCTCAGACGCAGGAGGGGGAGGGACGTGGAGGAAGAGCGGAGAAACGAAGAAGAGGATACACTCATGGCGGTTATTCCAGTGACAAGTCAACGTTCCACAGCGATGGGGGGCTGCTGTGTAGCTTTCCTCCTCCTCCTCCTCCTCCTCCCGCTCTTCTCCCCAATCCTCTCTCTCTTCTTTTTTTTTATTAACTTAACTGACTTTTTCACTTCCCTTCCGTGCTATCGTTTCATGGACCTCGTTGTGCCTCCATCCCCTTCCTTGGCCCACCTCCTTCCCTCTTCTCTTGCTTTCCTCCCTCATCGCGCGCTTCTCGTTGACCTGTGGTGCACTGGATGAGGGAGAAAGGCGAAAGGCAGAGTAAAGTGAAAACAACGACAACAAAGGAGCCCACTAGGGAAGAGGGGCATCCTCCTTGAGAAAGCGAACACAGGAGGAGGTGAGGAAGGAGAACGGAGGGAATCCAGGCAGCTCCGGCGGCAACGGTGGCGCTACTTGTAGAAAATGCCCCCCTCCTTTCTCTCCTCTTTTCCTTTCATTTTTTTTGTTTTGCCTGGAACTGCTGGTGAAGCTCACTCGCATGCACGCGAAAAAGGGTGGGGAGCCCTTTTTTATGGGTCGTAGTGAGAGGGAGGGCGGCACACGGCACCGTGAGAGTTGGCCCACGCACCCCACGTGCCACAAAGAAGAAAGAAAGTAAAGGAAGGGTGGGTGATGATGGTGCTTCGTTGATTTACATCACAACACCCTCCCTCCTTTCTATCCCTCCCCCCTTCTCTCTCTCCCTCGCTCCATATATATATATATATATATATTCCTCGTCGCCGCGATTTCTCAAGGGGAAGGAGGAGGGAATGTGCATAATTTCTTATCTTGCTTCTCTGTTTAGGATACGAAGACATTCTTTTTTTTTTGGAGTTTCACCCGTATCTGCGGCTTTTTACAGTGCGGTGACGCACTCCATTCTCTCTTTTCTTTTTCGTTTTTCACTTCACGGCGTACCGCAACGGTTTTCTTCCTCGAGTGCGGAGAGCATCCTTTTTCCTTACCAGCCCACACCCACAACAGCAACACGAGGCCTTCCACCTGTGCTCTGCCTCTTTCCCCCTCTTCCAATCATCGCCCGCTCTCTCTCTCTCTCTGGCCTTCAGTGATCGAGGTACTCTCTTCCTTTTGTTGTAGTGTCGAAACGAGTATGCTACGCTTTTTTGTGTTGGTGCATGCGCGTGTGCCTATGCCGTAGGGGGGAGGGGGGGGTATGCCTTAACAATTCGAGCTGGACAGTAGCAGCAGCGGCATCTTTCGCAGCACCAGTGCTTCCTTCCCCCCCCCTTCCCCCTCCGCCCCCCGTTTATATTCATTACTTTTCCCTCTAAGAAATAAATCAAAAGAAGAGCATCATTTACTTGTTTGACTGGAAGTGGTGGTGCTTATCGAGGGGGGGGGGGAACGGGGTGCGGGGAGAGAGAGGGAGGTTAGTGAAGAGGGGTCTGACCGTGGCGTATGCGGCGCGTATATATATATATATATATATAAGGGTGGGTCTCTTACGAAGGTGCGTTGAGGTTTCTTTTTTTTTATTGGTGTGTGCGATTAGTGGGTGGTGATGACCTCTTGTTTGTTTAAATGTTTCGTTGCTCCTTCTTTCATGCGCTCCTCCTGTGCCTCCCCCCTTTCCTACGGTGTGCAGCGGCATATATATATATATATATATGTATATAATAAATAAGCAATACAGGAGAGGGAGAGCTACGTCGAACGGGAAAAAGATACCCCCCCTTCTCTCACTCGAAAATGCATGCACATGTGTATACAAATGCAACAAGTAAGTAAATATCCATTCTATCCGTATTTATTGTCAAGTTGATGGCTAATCGGAGGCGTTTTTGTTGAGATATCAACGCCCTTTTTTTTTGCAAATGTTCCCCCCCCCCCCCCCCCTCCCCCTCTCCCTCTCCCTCCCCCTCCCCCTCACCCTCTCCCTCCCCGCACGGCTGACCACGTCATCGACCATTCTATACCGCCTTCGCCTCCTTTCTCCCTCTTCTCCGAGCGGTGAATGAGTTCACCGTGATGAAAAAAGGTAAACACTGTCTCTCCTCCCTCAACAACTCTTTTTTTTTCTCCTGCGACACGATCAGGCCAGTAGGGAGAGGGGGGAAGACAAAAACGAAAGGGAGAGAGCGAGGAGAAGGGAGAGAGAGTCGGGCCGTGCGTAGCTGCCCCCTCTTTTTTTGTTTCGCTGTTCCTTTCCCTTCGCCCTTCCCCACAGCTCCTCTTTCCCAACCCGCACTCAGCGCCGCTTCGGCCTTCTTATGATGCTTATCGTTTTCCTCAATTTTTTTGTTTTGGGGCATAGGCAGGGGATAGCGGCGGTGCGGATGCATTTTGTTTGGCTTCCCGCGCGTGAGCTGCCGGCGTAGAAAAGGGTGCGAAGGTCGGAGGGGTATGTGAGGTCGGAGGAGATGTGGGGTGGGTACCTCCGTATTGCACACACGCCTGCACACACACGCGCACACGCACCTTTGCACAGGAGCACCACTTTTTCTTTTTTACTTCCTTTTCCCTCGCCCCTGGTGCATATCTTCGCCCTCCCCCCCCATAATCTAAGAATTACCGTCTCCTCTGTTATGAAAGAGGGAAGCCACATCGCGTGACTATCATCAGCATCATAAACGAGAAGAAAATGAGCTTTAGGCGGGTATGTACACTAATGAAGGCACGTCAGGCCGCGAGGGAGGGATGGCGACTGTCTTCGCAGTTCCGAATTTCTCGACTACGTCAGGAGGGAAGGAAAGGGGGGGGGGAGGGAACAACGGTGGGCAGGCGTGGGTACACCTGGTGCAGCTTACTGCAAGAAGAGGTGATGGGCGGGGTTCGCGGAGAAAGAGGTAGTAGGACAGGTGTTGTTGGGTTTGGGTGCACCTGTGGAGGACCTTGTCGCTGTTGCGTTCCGCAGAAACATGCTCGTGCCCCTCCCCGACGAAGGATCTTCCTCCTCCTCTTCTCTCTTTCGCTTGCTTTCTTCTCCATCTCCCCCCCCTCACCACCCAGAACTGGAAGAGAAAGAAAGGTGGTGGGGAGGAGAAAAGCGGATGGCAGCACCTCGGGGGACACCGCCACTTTCTTTGATCGGGCTTTCCTTTCCCTCACCCCCTTCGTCGTCTGCTCGTTCTTTCCTTCCCACGTAACCCGCTTTTTCTACTTTGCTGCTCTCGCTTTGCATCTCTCTCTCTCTCCTTCGTCTTCTCTCTCGCTTTTATTGTCCTGTTCATCTCCCTTCTTCACATTTGTTCTACGGAGTGCTGTCTCCTCCTCTCTGCCAGCTATACATATATAGTTGGGGATACACCCGGCACACGCGCCCCCTCTTTTTCTATTCACGCACCGCAAAGAAAGCCGCGCATCGTCTTTCGGGAGAGACTTCTACCCTTTCCTCATCCCTCTATTGTCCCTCCTTCCCCTCCAACTGACGAAAACAAGCAAGCAAAAAAAAGAAAGGGGAAGCATTGACTCGGCACGCCTCTCTCTCTCTCTCTCTCTTTCTTCGCAGTCCGTTTTCCTACTCCTCCCTTCCTCTTTTCTCTCCCCTCTCCGGGAGACTTCTGGATCTTGGAGAGTCATCGACTCTTTTTCCAATTTCACTTCACTTTGTTTGTTCTTCTCCCGCTCGCCCATCCCCTTCTCTTCTTTCCTGCCTCCCTCTCTCTTCCTCACAATTTCTTCACACACGTACACACACACACACGCAACGCTCTTCGCTAAGGGAAACACACGTGTCTCGCTCTCTACATCGATACCGCCCTCTTTTATTCTCTGTGTAAGTTGGTGCACCTTTGAGTCGGGGTTTTCCTCCATTTCTTCAGGGCAAAAAAGGGGGGCAGGGGAAGGAAAGGAGTTCTCTTTCCACCCTTTCCGCTGTGTTTTTTTTCTCTCTTCTCCGGCAACAGCAACAACACAAGGAAAGTCGGTGGTAGCGATGGTCGATGCACCGTCCTTTGCGTATTCTTGAAAAAAAATTTCCTTCGCCTACCCCGGCATTCCTGCCAGTACACCTCCTTCCTTCTTCTCGCTACTTTTTACCCACTCATCTTCTCCCTCTTTTTTTTTTTGGGCGGGAGTGGGGGTGGGAGAGTTAAACAATTCTGTCGCTCCACAAGGCAGGGAAAAACTGCCGCTCTTCTCTGTATAGTCCGTCCTCCCCTCCCCTCCATCACTCGCCTTGTTCTTCTCTCTCCCCCCCTCGCCCCCCTTTTTAAGAAAGTAAAAATAAAAGAAAACCATTTCAACTTCTAACGGATCACTTTATTTCTTCTCGTTAACGCACACACACTCTAAAAAAAATAATTTACGACGCTCCAGATCATCTCTCCCTCTTTTTTCCGGCCTTGTTCTTCTCGATCTTCTGCTAACTTCACCTTCCTACGGCCACTTTTCTTCTCACAGGAACATCGCTCCCCTCGACAGTACGACGTGGCTCCTTGGAAAAGCGGGAGGAAGACAAGGACGGGGGAGGGTGTGTGGCGAGTGTTTGTGTGTGCGTGTAGGGGTGCTTCGGAGGAGGAAGGAGGGGCAGGGGAAGGAAAGAAGGTTCGTCTACGCACCGGGCAGAAGGAGAGGCGGGGGTCTCCCCCCCCTCCCCCTCCCCTCTGCCCTTCGTCCTCACAAAAAGAAAAAGAAAGGGGAACTGCCTTATCGTAGGGCTAAAAGAAGGGGTGTTGACAGTGAGACGTGAGACAAGGGCATATCGGAGGAGGGGAAAAGGAAAAGGAGGACAAGAAGTACGGCCAACAACCACAGCGAAAACGATCAACGAGGAGAGCGAGCGAGCGAGAGAGAGAAGGACGTTCTTTATCATATTGGAGCCATCTTTCTCCCTCATTCGTCGCTTTCTTTGAGGGGTGGCCTTGACGGAGGAAGGGGGAGAAAGAGCGGGGGAGGGGGGAGGGGTTGGAGTTGCTATTAGAAGGAATGCGGTGCCGCTGCATTCGTGTCGTGTCGAGCAGCTACGGCATCTGTTGTGAGGACCAGGGGCACTCAGGTGTGGCACCTCGCGCGACTGTGGGTGGTGGCCGTTTCCTTGGGCTCCTGTGCGAAACTGTACTGCTGACCTCCTCGCGGGTGTGTTGGGCTCTGCGTCGGTTTGGTTGTCGCTCGTTGGAGAGTGCGTCATCGTCACCCCTGCTGAAGGCGAGTATAGGGCTCGAGCTGCCACCCTGTCCTGTGGGTCTCGCAGCCGTGGCCACGCCATCGTCACGGGGGTCTTCGGCAGCCTCTGCGCCGTGTTGTCGTTGGGCCTCTCCCCTCCACTCGCGCGGCCCTCCTCACCGCTGCTTTGGTTCACCACTGAACCATTCAACGGCGCAGTTTTGCTCCTTCGGGGCTGTCAGTGGTACGCTGCCCTGCTTCCCAGCCGCAGCTCTCCCGCAGACACCCCAGCGGAGCACGATGGCTGCTCGCGCTGCAGGGCCCACGTCGGAAGAGGCAGACACGGCAATGGAGCCTCGCCCTCGCCACGGCGGCGCTCCAGGATCCCTGAAGAAAACGCGTGAAGCGGTGGGGGTGCGGGCGGCGCCCGCGACATCGGTGAAGCGCACATACGCTCGTCGAGCCGCAACGGCAGCGCCTGTCGAAGTGTCACTAGCTACAGCCGAGAGCTGCGCAATGCCTTTCGCGCCCCTCTCAAGCGGCGTCTCGGAGGAACAGCGTGAACCCCATTCTACTGCAGGGGCTGAGGACCTCGCTGACGGCGATGATCAACCGGTAAGAGAGGTGTATGAGGCACAGCATGAGCTCTCTGCGGAGGAGACCGCCCGGCAGACGAGCCTACGTCTGGCGCTCCCACTCTACGCGGTGCGTTTTGTTCTTGCGCAGGCGAAGAAAGGTGCGACGGTCCCCTTCCTCGCACGGTATCGACAGGGCGAGACGGGTCGCATGGACGAGACACAGCTGCGCCTCGTTATGGACACCTCGAGGGAGGTCATGGAGGTCCATCGGCGGCGGCAGTTTATGCTTCGCAGTTTGGAGAGTCGAGGACTGCTAACCTCGGCTCTCAAGTCCTCTCTTGAATCGATGGTGCACCTCAGTCAGCTGGAGGACGCATGGGAGCCCTACAAGGAACGTCGAACGAGCCTCGCCTCCCGCGGACGCGCTGCGGGGCTAGGGCCCTTTGCGGTGGCACTCCTGAAGTTCAACCCCGACGACCCCGACTGCACGGCGCGGTTGGATGGGCTGTCGTCGATGCTACGGAGAACACAGGATGGCGAGCGGCTACTGACTTCCATTATTGCAGAAGACGTGCAGCGCGACGAGGATGTGCGCCACCGGCTGGGGGAGTACTGCCGCCTCACGGCGCGGCTGTCGTGCAGCGTGGTGGGAAAGCCTCGCAAGAAGGCCGCAAAAGGGTTACGCGAAGAGAATTTCGAGGCGTTACGCAAACACTTCGCCTACTACGATGGCAAAACCTGGTCTGTCCAGCGTATCGCAGCCCACATCGTGTTAGCCCTGCAGCGAGGGGAGGCGAAAGGCGTGCTGACGGTGGAGACGACATCGGGGCCGAGAAGTCACGGGCTCTTCCTGCATGCCGTCCGTGAGCGGTACCCGTCCTTGAACCGTTGGCTGCCGGGATCTTCCACACCCTCCTCTGGGTCGCATTCGGCTTCGGCAGGCGTGCACACCAATGCCTCCCGCGACTACGACTACGGCCGCAACATTATGCGGGGGGGCATCCAGGCCGCTTACGAGAACCTGATGCGGCTCGCCCACGTTGCGATTCGGCGGGACTTGAAGAAAAGTGCGGAGCGGGCGGCTATCGTGGTGTTCGCCCATAATGTTCAGCACATGCTGCTCCAGCGCCCCCTCTCCCACGCCCGTATCCTCGCCATGGACCCGGGCTTGACGAATGGCGTCAAGTGCGTCGTCTTAGATGAGCGCGGCACGGTGGAAACTTTTTTTACGTGCACGCTGATGGATGAACCGAAGATGCGCCGCAGTATCGTGCAGGTGGTGGAGACACGGAGACTTAATAAAGTTGTGATCGGAAACGGTACAGCGTCGCGCCGCACCGCAGAGCTCGTCGCGGACCTCATTCACCAACAAAAGTGGGAGGATGTAGAGTTCGCCGTCGTCAGCGAGGCTGGCGCGAGCGTCTACTCCGTCTCCGATATCGCCAAGGAGGAGTTTCCTAACCTGGATGTGATGTACCGCGGTGCAATCAGTATTGGCCGCCGCGTCCTCGACCCGCTGAGTGAGCTGGTGAAGATTCCTGTACGAAGCATGGGCATCGGTATGTACCAACACGACATAAATGAAAAAGAATTGACGCGGGAGCTCAACTACGTATTGGAGTCCTGCGTGGCCAAGGTGGGCATCAATGCGACTACCGCCCACCGCTACGTGATGGAAAAAGTTCCCGGAATCCACAAGAAAGTGGTCGATCAGATCGTGTTGGCACGTCATGCCAAACGTTTGCACAGCCGAGCAGATTTGAGGCAGGTGCCGGCGATGACGGAGAGCGTGTATGAGCAGGTCGCTGGCTTCTTTCGCTTTCCCAACTCGCCGGAGCCGCTGGACAACACGAATCTCCACCCGGAGTCGTATGCGATGGTGCGCCGGTTGGTGCACCTGATCGGCACTGGGCAGCTGGGCGGATCAGCTGGAGGGGGCAGCGACGATGGTGGCGGCGGCGGACTTGCGGTCGCGGCGGAGAACCCCACTGCCTGGCTTAAGGATGCTCCGGCCCGTCAGCACGTGGCGCAGCTGTTAGCGGGCCTGTCCCCAGCACAGCTCGCCACTCTTGCCTCTAAAAAGCTTGCCTGTACTGTGGAAACCTTACAACTCGTTCAACGAGAGCTGCTGCACCCTGGACTGGATCCTCGTGCGTCGCTGCCGCATGCTGGGTTGCTGCGCCGCGAGGTGTGCGATGTGAACCAACTTCGCTCAGGACAACTTGTTTCTGGTGTTGTTCAAAGTGTGACCATGTTTGGTGCGTTCGTGGACTGTGGGTTTCACGATGCGGTACTCGTCCGTGGCGACGGTGTGGATACGCTGCAGGTGGGCATGTATCTCGACCAGAAAATTCGGTTCGAGGGTTTTGATCACCTGCATCGACCTCGCATGTCTCTCGAGTGTGCTGTGGACGTTCCTTCGAAGGTGGCCGTCCCACCGGCCGTCAGCCTCTCCCGTCGACTCCGTCTGGAGTCGGAGGATGTGCTGGGCAGCGGTGGGGGCGACGTGGCTCGCCGCGAGAGAGTTGGGGGAAGCCGGTGTAGCTTTCTCTCCGGCAGGGCGGAGCCTGACGCCGCTGTTGCACCGTCGGCGTCAGCGCTTGTTTCACCTCCACGCCAGCCTCACACCAGGGACGACATCCCGCTGAACGACGCGGAGGCCCCTCTTCTTTCTCCCGCGGCCGGACCAACTACCAGATGTAGCAGAAAGCGTCTGGCGATGCGCTCTGTCTCACCACCGAAAAAACGAGACCGTGCGGACCGCAATGAGGAAAAAGCGGAGGAAGACACGGTTTACTGTTCTCAGCAGCGGGCCACGACGTCTGCCACGCTTGTCCCGTTGTGCTCGGTTGGTGCCGCTGTTGTCACCTCGGGAGATGCTCGCCCCCCACTGCAGAAAGGTCATCCAGGCCCTTCGGCACGAACGTGCACAGAGAAGCAGGGGTGCCCCTCCACCCCTGTAATAACCACTGAGGAGGTGCTGACGTCCGCTGCTCGAGCGTCATCGACGCCTTCCTCATATTGTGCCGTGTCCAGCCGCAACAGTGAGGAGCAGGTATTTCGTTTCTGAGCGAAAAAGAGAGGGATGGAAGAAGAAAGAAGCGGGGAAGAGAGAGGAAAGATAATCGATCGGTAAAGATGGATGCCTGCACGAGACTGAACATCAACAACAATTATCACGCGGAAGGCGCCTATGTATTCCTCCCCTCTTTTCTGTGCGTCCAACGCCGCCTTCCCTTTCTTTCATCCGTGTTCTCCCCCCCTCTCTCCCTCTCTTTGCTACCCCCCCCCTCCTTCCTCCCATGTGCTTCTCCAACGCCACTTCTTCTTGGACCTCTCTTTGCCAGAGTTGTGCAGGAGCGAACACATACAGGTGTGTGTGTGTGTATGCGTGTGTTTGACGATGTGCGTGGGATGTGGCCCCCTTTTTCCTTTATCGTTTCCGCTACTTGGGTACGTGGGGGCTGATACAGAACGTGGGAAGAAGAGAGGGCGGGGGGGGGTAGGGCGACCCTCCCCCGCCCCCCCCTCAACACAGCAAAGAGGCTCCCGTGAACATCGTCATCATTCAAGAGACAGCGGTGGTGGCGATGGTGATGGGGAGAAGTTCCGAAGGGAAGCTCTGTGGGGGAGGAGGAGGAGATGAAGAAGCCGTGTTTATCGACACGCGCCGGTCAGGAATTCTCGAGCACCACCCGACGTGATCCCAGGACTACGATATGTGCCCGTATGCCATAGGGCCCGCATGTTTCGCACTATCCTGGTGCTAGTGGTGGTCGTGTAGGCTCTGCCTCGTCCCTGCAAAGGGCAGGATGTGAACAGGCGATAACCCCAATCTCCCTTGCCCCGCCCTCACCATCGTAACTCAAGCCCAAGGCATGTAGGGCTTCCCCCTTGTTTGCCAAGCGGAACACTTGGTGTTGGTGCTGTTCCTGCTCCTCCGTCTCTCTCTTTTGCCTCCCCCAGAGAATCGACTCAGATGACACGATGGGAATAAGGCCCCACACGCTCGTCAGAAGAGGCGCGAAGATCTCAGCTTTTACCCTTTTCGCGCAGAACCCGGAACTCGTTTTGCATGACTGAAGCTAAAGGCATGATGGAAGTCCTTACTCCACGCTCTGTGCACCACAAAAAGGAAGGCGGCGCTTAGAGGCCGGGGATGTGGAGGCCGGGGGGGCGCACAGGAAGGTGTCGTGGGGGTTGGGGTGGGTGGTTCGGGTGACACGGCGGACCCCTCCCCCTCCTCTCCCCCCTTTCCTCGCCTCCGCCGTCCCTCCTGCGGTACTTCGCTGCGTGGGGCGCTTCACCTCCCCGACTCCGTCTCTCTGGCGGGGACGCGTGCGTCGCCACGAAGGCGTGCGTGCGTGTCCGCCTCTTCCCGCCCCGCGTGCTCTTCCCCTTCTCCTCTTTCGACGGCGCTCTCTCTCGCGCAGCAGAACTGCATCTCTCTCTTTCCTCTTCTCCTTCTCGCCCTCTCCTTCCTTTGCTGGCTCGTCCCCCCCGCCCCTCTTTCTTTATCCCGCCCTCCCCCGCATGTGCGCGACCACACGGGACGGAACGCGTAACGCGTATACACGCGCACACACGAGCACTGGAACGATCTGACAGAGAGAGAGAGTGGCTTGACTTTCTTGAGAACTTCCCGTTTTTCGATTCTTCCCTGTTTGTGGCACACGGAGGCAGCTGATGTACTCCGATCCCGTTGATTTGCGAGGCGGCCGCGGCGGCGGTCGCGGTGGCGGTCGCGGCGGTGATCGTGGAGGCCACCGCGGCGGCGATGGCGGTGGTCGCGGTGGTGATCGCGGAGGCTACCGTGGCGGCGATGGCGGTGGTCGCGGCGGTGATCGCGGAGGCTACCGCGGCGGCGATGGCGGTGGTCGCGGTGGTGATCGCGGAGGCTACCGTGGCGGCGATGGCGGTGGTCGCGGCGGTGATCGTGGAGGCCACCGTGGCGGCGATGGCGGTGGTCGTGGCGGTGATCGCGGAGGCCACCGTGGCGGCGATGGCGGTGGTCGCGGTGGTGATCGCGGAGGCTACCGTGGCGGTGATCGCGGTGGTCGCGGCGGTGATCGCGGAGGCTTCCGTGGTG
>JASAOM010000928.1:0-34147 GCA_030849085.1 Borovskyia barvae | reverse complement strand
GAGCCGGACTCCACAGCGGTCATCGTGACGAGGGCTTGGACTGAGTTGAAAGGGTTGGACACACAAACAGGACGTGAAAAACCTGGAGAAGAAGATGCAAGAAGAGGATAGGGAGAGGGTGTGTTGATGAATTCCCCCACAAACACGCAAGCGAAGTGTAGTAAAGCAAAAAAGAGAAGCGTAAGAGATACACGTCATAGATGTATGTGCGTACGTTCAAAACGTTTCACGAGGAGAAACGTCGTTGATTAAAAAAGGGGCATCAACATTTTTGCAATGAAATGAGGCGCGCGCAGGTACGCGTAGGATAGTACAATTATGAGAAGGGTGAGCCGTGGGCATGCGAACAAGAGAGAATAGAGGAGATGAGACGATACGGTCCACAAAGCGAAGGGTGACAAGCAACAATGATGCGGGGAAAGGGTGAGGGAGAGGAGGGACGGGTAGGAACAAGTCGAAGATGTTCCACATCCTCATCTGCTTCCAATGGGCCAAAAAGAGCTGCTGAATGGAACAGCGAGAGAGGTAGAGAGGTGCTGCTCATGTATCGATGCAGCCCCGCGGTCATGCGGCACCACAGCAGCTAAAGGGAAGAATTCACAAACGACACTGGGCACATCAAATCGCCCGTGATCAGAAGGCGACACTCATAGCGGAATATCTTCACAACGACCCCAGCACACCTACGCAACTCGGCCCTGACATGCTTTCATCAGCACCCTGTGGTCGATGGGCCGGGAAGCTACTTTCTTAGGTGAGCACATATTCGTTGGAAGACCTGGTATTATTGGGTGCTGACAGAAACATATATAAATATATATGTTCATTGATATGTATATATTATACATCGCTGCCATCCTTTTGCCGCTCAACAGCAACGCGCCTCAGAGATGGCAGAAGCCACACATACAATGGTGCAAAAGCAGCCAGTGAAGAAAAAAAAGTGCTGGGAGCACAGCAAAGTGGGGGGAGAGGGGGAAGAGAAAGTGAGGCTGGAAGGCGAAGTCGCTGTTCTTGAGGTCGTTCCATCTGCTCAAGAAGACAAAGCAGGAAAGAAAGGGGGCGAGAGACGACAGAGAGGTGCGGCAAAAAGAAACACGTTGTCAGTGATCTCCGCATTGAGTGGGGTGAAGTGAGAAAGAATCACGAAAGGGGTGCCCACTGCCTCCGCACCAGCAGGTATACGCTCTCCCCTCCCCCTCACCTTCCTCACCCTCCACCCAATACGCTTCCATGAGTACCAAAGCTGAGATACAATAAAGAAAGAGGAGAAAGAAAGCAGGATAGTACCAGGCTCGACAGGTCCTCCCCTTGATCGACGAGGTAGAACCAGAAAGCACTTCCAAAATACACCTCGAGCAAGCCGACGGAAGAAAGCGCTAGCATGAAGACGCAAGAAACAAACAGCAGCCAGTGCCGAGAAAACTCATACACACAGGAAGGCAATCAGCTATTCCATGGAGACGTGGAGGGGGGCAGAAGCGAAACCGTATAGCGTAGAGGGCACTAACCGCCGTGCATATCAGCAAGCCGTCCAGTCAGGCGCAAAAAGATCCACGCTACAGAAAGTCAGTCCAACCAGCCTCCCTCGCCCCCACCTTTTTTACCGGCTCACACCCCATCCGTATTGCTCCTCGAACAACGCGGAAAACATGTGCCTTCCCTTCCCTTCCCAGGTGGAGGACCGCATCAGCCGTCGCTCTCCCCCTCCGCGTCCAGGTGCACGCACCCCTTATGAAGCAGGTAGCGTCTGCTGAGCAGCATCCGCCCACGCGGCATTCTTCACCTTCATTTCGTAGTACTTCTGGCGGGTTTCATCTAATTCACGACGCACACGCGCCATCTTGTACCGCAACTCGGCCGTGTGTGCCGCAGTCATGTTCATCTCAGACGCCTTCTGCTTCATTTGAACGTTCTTCTTTTGAAGATCTTTTTGGTAGGCGTTGAGCTGCTGCGCTACGTCAGACCCTGGCTGCCGTGCTGCCATTGCCTGCAGCTCCATCACAAGACGTTGCTTCTCCTCGAGGGACATCTCCTGTTTCATAAATTCTTCCGACTTGGCCAGCAGGTGACGCTGAAGAACTTTCATCTTGGACTCCAAGTCTGCAATTGAGAAATCGGCACTGCCGACGTGCCGCCAACGGGATTCGTTTTGAGGGTTTTCAAGCTCCTCTGCTAATGCAGCCACCTTGGCTTGCTCAAGAAGAACTTCTTTCTGTTTCGCTCGTAGACGATCTTTCGTCCTGGCTACGTCGCGGCCGCGAATCTGGGCGAGCATGGATTGATGCTGCAGCTCTTTGGATTTGAGGTGGAGGAGGCGGAGGTCCTCGAGGCGGTCCCGGTACGCTGCCTCACCCTCGTTGACCGTCGTTTGTAAAATTCGAAGACGCTGAGAGAGCAATCCTAATTCATCATTACGCCGAATGAGCTGCGCTGCCAAGGCATCGCGCTCATTACTCATCTTTAGAAACTCACGCTGCTGGATGGACAAGTTTTTGTCGCACTCCTGAACCACTTTCACCAGCTGCTTGATTTCCTGTCCAACTCGCTCGCCCTCCTCCTTTGTCGCGTCGAACGTGGCGGTGCTATCATTAACGAGCTGTCGCGCTTTAGTGAGGCGCTCCTTGTTGATTTTGTATTGCGTGGTGTCGCTCTGGCACTTGCGCGCCTTGAGCGAAAGTTCTTCCTTAAACTGTTGCACCTGATGGTCGACTACCTTTACACGTTGCCGGTACTCCACGATCTCGTCCTGCGCGTCGACAAGACGCTTGGAAAGTTGATTTCGTTCCTCCCGCATGAGCTCGTACTTCGTCTGCTGCTGTGTCAACCGCCGCTCACTCTCCTCCAGCTTGCGCTGCGCCTCCTCCACCTGAACAACAGCCATCTTCAGTTCTTCCACGGCATTGTTGCTCTGGCCACTCACCTGAGACACTTCTGCCACGCAGCTTTCCCGATCCTTCTCTAAGCGCTGCAGCGTGTCACGCAGGCGACGGCCGATCTCCGTCTCTTGACGGATGCACGCCTCAAGCTCAGCCTGTTGCTGCGCTTCATTAGCGATGAGCGCCTGCGTCGCCTCCTGAAGAGCTTCCTCCTTCGCACCACTCCGTTGCAGCGCCGCACATTCTCGATCGAGCAACCCTAGAGCTTCCTGCATACTCTGCTTCTCGCGTCGAACAGCTGCAATACGTTTTCGCACCGTTTCCTCCTGATACGCCATATTTTCCACCTCGCGGTAGATGTTGTCGATTTGTTGCTTCAGCCTATCGAATTCACGGAAGTCGCGCTCCTCGATGCGCGTTACCCGCGTGCATTCGTCACGGGCCTCTACGATCTTCCTTTCTGTGGCAACGATGTCCTTTTCCATAGCCTGCAGGTGCTCGTTCAAGTCCACCGTGGTGTCCACGCTGTCATTGTAAGACTGCTGGGTGTGATAAAGCTGCTTTTCCGCGGTTTCCAACTGTTGCTGGAGTGCCTGCCGTCTACGTTGCTGCTCCTCGAGCTCGTCTTGACGCTTCTTCACCGCCGCCTCGATGGAGGCTAACCGATCGCGGCGCTCCTGTAACGTTTTCTCCCGCGTCTGCAGCGTGAGCAACAACTCTCGGCACTGGTACTCAGCGCGCTCTCGAGCGTTGCGCTCGCGATTGTACTCCTGTCGGACAAGCTCTATTCGGTTAGCCAGTATTTTTCGTTCCTGCACAGCCGTCTCGGTGGCGGAGTTCAAGGTACCAAGCGAGGAGGTTCGCTCTACCATCTCTTTCTTCAGCGTTTCCACCTGCTTCGTCATGTCCTCGCTCTCAGTGAGTAGGAGCTTATTGTCGAGTTTCAGCTGCTCTAGCGTCGAAGTATGATCTGTAGAGAGGGAGGTGCCGTTGTGAATCATGCCTTGAAGGGACTGAATCTCTTGCTTTAACGTTTTCACCATCTCACGGGCTCGCTGGTCTTTCTCGTTCGCCACATCTACGGTTCTCCACGCTTTTTCTATTTCTTTCTTCAGGGCCTCGATCGTGCTGTGGTCGCCCTGCGCCAGTTTCACCGCAGCCTGCATCTTGGCTGCATTGGAAAGCAGCTCCTGCGTGAGTTGCTGGCACTTGGTGGCGATCTGATTCTCAGAAGTGTGGCTCTTGCGGAGGGCACGGTAGAGTTTTTCGTACTCGAGGCGAAAATAGCCGAGCGACTCCTCACCCTCTAACGCAGTCATGGCTTCCTTGAAGTCCCTCTCCAACGAGTGGAAGAGGGCGTCCGAGACGGACGCGGTGGGTTTGACGGCATCCGCCATGGTGAAGTCAGCGAAGAGGGGGAAGGGGAGAAGCAGACGACTCTCGCAGGCACAAATATATGTACCTATGCGTGAAACGCAGAGGAAGCGACACGAATTTCGGTCCTTCCTATCGAACAAATCTCTGAGTCGAGGAGGAGAGGGATGGAAAAAAAGAGGAGCGACCGTGTGAAAACGAGGCCTCCGAGTTGTTGCTGTGTTTCCCTCTTCTCAGTGGAATAAGCGAGGAATGCTGTGGCAGTGCGTACGCACAGCTGAAGGGAGAGAACGAGGAGAGGACAGAGAGATCAGATGAAAGAAGAGAAAAGGAGAGAGTCGGTGAGAGAGATACGAGTAAAATTCAACGGCAAACCGGAGGGGGAGGAGGTGTGAGATATGGAACAACGAAGATTTTTTTTTCCGAGACCCCCCCCGCCGCCCCCTCCATGAAGGAACCTCACAAGAGGAAAGGGGGGGAGAGAAAGAGCGTCCCCCTCCCAACCACTGGAAGGAGCACCACAGTCGTGCAAAAGATAGGGGAAAAGGTAGGGGACGGCTCTCATTTGGCCTTTTACTTACTGTCACGCAGGCAAGTAGACGAGCTTCAACCGTGGAGAGGTCTCAAGGAGCTGGCGTGGAGAATGTTTGATCCCCTCTTGTTCATCTGTTGTCAAGCAGCCCAGAGCCTGGGAGAGCTACGTGGCTCTCAGAGGAGCCCCGTGCTGTTTCACCTGCGGCCGCCGTGACCGGAGGACACCTGACCTCCGGTCACGGCAGGATCAGAGAGATAATGTTTTAGTTTGGCGCATGTACGTGTAACATTTCAGAAAGGGGGTTGGTGAGAGTGCATCAGCTGCCAAGCGGCTCTCTTTCTAGTGAGGCCAGTTCACCAGCAGTGGCAGACGAGTTTGAGGGTACAGAAATCGGAAGGGAAGTCACGAAAAAGGTTCAAGGTGCGAATATCTCAGTGATGTAGAAAAAAAAGGTCCGACGACGCAGTGGCAGCACTTTTTTTATGATACATATCACGAGTCGCCGGCAGAAGGACGTCCTCCACGTTCCCCCCTCCGTTTCTCCCCTCCCCCCACCTTCCAGGGTCAGCTTCAGCTTTGATGCGCATCGAGAGTGACGCCAAACGAGGAGTTTTGCTTCAAGGCCGCCCCGCTGAAGACGCGCCTCACCTGGGCTATTTCGCTCTGAAGGGACTCAGTCCATTGCAGAAGCTCTCCCCGACTAACAATGCGTTTCTCTAGATCACCTAGCCAGTCCTTCACCTCGTGAAAGGCGCCCTCCAGAGAGTCTTGCGTCTGAAGCTGGGTAATGCTCTGCGTGTGAGCCTCTATTGACTCCTCCGTCATCTGCTGCGAAGAGCGGAGCGAACGCACCTGCTTTTCAAGCGCCGCGTACTGTTGACTCTGTCGATCTTTCCACGCCTTGGAGTCTCCACTAAGGCGTACGAGTTCGTCTCGAATAGTGGCGAAGGCACGCGCTGTGCTGGTATCCTCCTGCTCATCTCGTGTTTTCAGGAGATGCTGCTGCGCATCTTGTCGCACTGCAACCTCCTCCACACGTTGCCGCAAGTCTTGCAGACCCAGTTTCCGCTCCTCTCTCACCTCCGTCAACGCACTGCGTGTGTCCCTCAGATCCATTCGAATCTGTTCGAGTGCGTCCTCGATGGCGCTGATGCGCTGACTCGTCTCGCGCCCATTTCTGTCGATCTGCTGTCGATAATCGAGGAGAACATCATACACGCGGTCTTGAAACTGTTGCAAGGAGTGATGGGGTTGCGGATGCTCCGAATCGGACGTGGAAGCCATAGCCTTTGACAAAGGTGCACTGATGTCTGCACCACCTCCTTCCGCCCGGCGAGCCAAGTCTTCCTGTGAGCCACCCACGGTTTGCAGCATCGATGGTGCCATCGATCCATCGCCAATTTGCAAAGGAATAAGACGAATTCTATTGAGAACCTTCTCTAGTTCTGCGTAAACGACAGCCAAGTTCTCGCAGTGTTCATGTCTGTCGTGCTGAAGAGCGGCAAGGATGCTGTCATGGTGTCGCACATCTCTCCGGAGCTGGAGAAGACGCTGCTCCATAGAAGATGAAAATGCCACTTGATCATCATCTTCGTTGCTGAGGTTAGACGGCTCCGCAAGAGAATCGGCGTGATCGTCCTGCCATGGTAGCGGTGTTCCTCGCAACCAGTTTGCATGAAGCGCTCCATTCGCCGGAGAACAGCCGCCACCCTCTCCGATTACGCTTTGGGCATCCAACTCAGCCATACGAAGAAATGCAGCACTGCTCCAATAGAAGAGGGAGGGGGAAATGACAAAGGTAGCCTAAGGGAATAACAGAGAAGGTTCGCAGTCATGCAAGGATCCACACACCGGCCATCAGCGGCCAAAAGCTACCGTTTGCGCAATCTCACACACCAAAACGAAAAGTTTACACGACCCCCCGCAAGAGGGGCAACACTAGCCCACCGCCCACGTGCTTCACTTCGCCTCTTCCTCTCTTCCAAGAAGAAGTCAATGTGAGATGAAGTATGTTGACGATGGTGAAGGTGTTTGGGTGAGTATGTGTAGGGGAGTGCGTACCCGCATAACGAGTCTATGGAGGCCTTCCAGAGAGAAAAGGGGGGGGAGATATGCAAAGACGAAATCACCTCGAATGTGGGGGAGGTAGAAGAAGAGAATAGGAAAGAGAACGGGAGCCGAAGATCCAACTGTAGCTGCACCTCCCACCACCTCCGGAATAAAAAAAGATCAGTATTGTTACTTCGCTTGTTGTATGAAGGAATGCTATATTGAGGAGGCCGTAAATGACAAGCGAGAGGAGCTCACACCGTCCCTTCAACGTGACAAACAAACTTTAGCCTTGGCTACACACGCTGATGCATTTGGAGTAGGGGAAAGAAGATGGTGGGGGAAGCGATAGAATACCATCTATGTAGCCTGCATATAGATGAAGAGAGAGCGGGAAGAGCTCCAATGATCTGCGCACAAGCGTAGCCATGAACACGAATAGTTGCACCGGCGAAGGAGGCGGCGGCTACGCCACCGTGCGTAACCAGCTCAGGTGCACACACAACCCAACATATCGAAAATGTGGTCTGCCAGAAACAAAGCAGCCCCTTGAGGCGCAGGGAAGGCAAGGAACATTGAATTACCATTACAATTTTGTTGAAACGCATCGCACGAGCCGTAAAGAGAGAAGGTATCTCACAGGTAAATCGAAACTGCCACAGCGAGTCAGGTAAACGAGCATTGCATACCTTGGCTAGGGAGAAAGGGAAGGATATGTGGGCTGAGAAGTTGAAAGCCTGTCAAGGTGCATTCCAAGAGGAGAAAAGACTCGGAATAGTTTTGTGCCAACATCAAGGCCGACAGTGCATCCACGGGGGTGGAGAATCGTGAAGAGACAAAAATGGTGAGTAGTCATCCGTCACGCACGCGCAGCAATGATCTCTCTCCGTGAGAGACGCCATCAACCAGGGGACAGAAGGCCGCAGAATTCCTAGAGGCTTCCACATATTTTTTTTTATCAAACTCTCCATCTTGCATGCTCTGGCTGTTTTTCTCCAAAGAAAGGGGATTTTATGATATGAAAAAAGAGAGAGGGAGAGGGAGAGACTGGGCGAAAGGTTAAGTCTTTCTCAGCGCCTCCTCGAAACCCCACGAGGCCATCCGCACAACTCGCTCCCTCCACCTTTTCCCTGACAGAAAAAGGAGAAAAGATCCTCAGAGAAAACCCCTCAAGTGCACATAGCCCGGAAACGACAATAAAATTTCCTTCGCTGAACGGCAACGCCTAGCACACGAGAAAAAAAACACAAACTGTGCCGGATGCAGCAAACCGAAAGGGAGAAACGCGAAACACTGTGCAATATAGCTAGACAAACAGACGAGAGTCGGAAGTGATGGATAGCGATCCGCTAAAAATGGAATGCTAACACTTCCACACACACACACACACGCAAACTTAGGGAGGGAGAGAAAGGGGGGGAGGGGATTCCCTTGCTGCACTCCAGTGAGGTTGCAGAGGGTGGTCAATACTACTGCCGGGCAGCCAGCCGCGAAAGAGCGGAAAGGAGGGGAGAAAGGAAGGAGGGTGGGGGGTAGCAGGACGGGCAAAGGGATACCGAGCCTCACCTGAAACACGTGTTATTCCGAAGAGAGACCGCTGTTCTCTCTCACAGCAGAAAAGGGGGCAGCGCGTGCTCGAAGGAGGAAAGGGAAAGGGAGGGGGAGGGTTCTGCCTCAGCAGTGACTACGGCGAAGTGGCAGGACTATCATCCGCTGATTCAGGCAGGAGAAGCGAGATCATCATCGCAAGAGTCGAGGCGAGGCAAGAAGGAGAGGGGAAGGACGGGGTACAGTGGCGGAGAAAGAAATGTTGAACACACGGGAAGCACCTTACCAACGGTAGTCGTTGAAGATGTTCGTAATGTTCAGGTAGGATCCGTTCCACTTACTCTCCTTCGAGTCGGTGTTATGTTCCGCATACAACTTGACACCCGGGGCGGGGGGAGCCATGCCGAAGTTTTTATCATCAGGTCGGTTGGCAGGCGACCATCCCTGCGAAATTCGGGTTATCATGTGATGAAAGGGCTCGCGGCCCTCCGCAAAGTCGCGCACCTGGGCTTTCACGCCAGGAGTTACGTCGTCCTCATACTTGATCATCAGCGTCTCGAGTTGATCCATCGCGTTTGCGTAGTGCACGACTTGATCGCCGTAGCGAGACATGTTCCGGTAGGACTCAGCGACACTTTCACGGTGCAGCAGTGAGGGATAATACGGTCGCTTGTATTCGAATTTGCTCACTTCTCCAATTTTGCGCGCCGGTGCACCACCCCACAGTTCCCCATCGCCGATTTTGGTATCAGCGGTGACCACGCTTCCTGGTAGAATGTGAACCATGATGCCGGTCGTAACGCCCTTCATGATTTTTGTGTTGTGACCGATACGGTTGAATGAGCCGATGGAGCAGCTATCGAGGTAGCAGTTGGCTTCTACAATGGTGTTGGGCATAATGCGGGTCACCCCGTCCATGCCGTCCCATTGCTGGTAGGGATTCAACAGTTCATGGCGCTGATAGGCCAGCAAGTCCGTCGGCGCGTCACTCATGATGCACGTATTCTCTAAGATCTGCACCCCTTCCGCGATATAGACGCAGTTCGTATCCGCGCGAATCGTAACACCTTCCATAATGCAGGCACCCATGCCGACGAGAACCTGGCCAACGAGAGAGGCTGTCTGCCCTACATATTCAGCGGAGGCCTCCACAGAGGCATGGTAATTGTTAGGCACCTTCTGGTAAAAGTAGAGCTGCGCGCACACACGATTCATCGAGAAGGGTTCCAAGTAATTCTCGTACAAAACCTGCAGCAGGCGCGCCCCCTTCGACACCCCACCGAAGTTGCCTACGGCAAGCTGGTGAAAGGTACCGTCCAAGTGCGTTAGAGGGCCCGTCTGCATGAGGGCGATGGGGTGACGTGGATCTTCGGGATCAATAAAGGTGCCGGTACGGTCGTTCAGGTTCGACATGACGCTACCGCCTTGGATGACGAGCGACTCGATGGGTAGGGCCTTCAGGAAGTGCGCCCAACCGGGGCCAGCGTACTGGCCTTGCATGTGACCCCAGAGTACATCGGGATGGACGCTGCCTATAGAGTCCGACGCCATCCACCTCCTGAGGGTATAGCGCAGCATGATGCAGCGCCTGAACTACTACGAAGAAATAAAAATAATAAAGGCTACAAATGTATTGTGGGGAGCAGGGAACACGGATGCCTTCCTTCCTAACTTGTTGAAACGGGAGCGGTGTCTTAGGGGAAAACAAGGAGAGGGGAAAGGGTGGATAGGCGCCGATTTCTCCACTACAACATGAACGCACGGGAGTTCCACTATATATCTACGGAGACTGTGCGACACACACACGGACAATCAGATAGAAAGCGCAGAGGGCCGCACGCACAGACACAAAGAAATAAAGGTAACCCTTGGGAAATGGGCACCACCACTTCAAGAGGACGTAATGAAAAAATGGGAGGGAACACGACAAGAGTAACTTGCAAAAGATGTTGCTAAACTTACGAGTAAATATCCCTAAAGACCTCACTAAAAAAAACGCGTCCGGCGGCACGAGAATGGCTGGAGACGACGCTTCCGATTGAGTAAATAGCAATACACTGGAGAGCGAAGTGGAGTTTTAGCTTCGCCGAGGACGGAACAACAGATAGATGCCTCGACGTTTCTTTTTCTCTCCGATAATACTAACAAAGAAGTCGCGGACACGAACCACACGTGCAACCGCACAAACAGCTACAAACAAACTAGATGAGTTGAAAGGTGTTTCCTGATCCGTTCGGGAACATATCGGTAATGCAGCGGAAAAATTATGAAACACAGCGACGCTCGTGAGAGAACCGTCGCGCGCAGGAATGAGAAACCGATGAATGGAATTAGGAATTGGTCAGCAACGACGACAAACAGCAGAGAGAAGGGGGATAAAGGAGAGTAGGGTGGGGCAGAGGAGAATTTCAATGAGAAGCCAACAACGATTTCCCAAAGTGCAAGAAGACAGCAAAACCGTGAAGAAAATAGCGTGCGCTGCAGCCAGCCAACGCACACACCGTCATTCTTACAATGGAAAGGTTCAAAGCGGGGAGAGGGGGTGGCTATGCCGACCGCTTACCCTCCACGGCGCACCCCTCTTTTTTGTTCGTCATTCTCAGTTGCTTGTCTTCTTTCGTGCAGGGATAAAAGGTGGGGAGAGACGGAGGCTTCACGTATGCTAACGATTGCATCACGAGCATGGCAGACCCGCGGTTCTCCATTTGTTGGTTTGCCTCAATGTGCCAGGTGATTCACAACGGTACATTTCAGAGATGAAACTGGAAGAAGCGGGAGGAGGGGAAGGACAAGGTGAGTGCGATGAACCCGTAAACGAGCATCATGGAGACGGCACCTTTTCCGCTGTTCCTCCTCCTCTCCCTCTGTTTAGAGGGGGCAGAACAAGCAACAACAGCGGGCAAAAACATGCCTCTCTCACCACGGTGCTGGCCGGCGTCCACATCGCGAATCCGTGCCCTCACGCGTTCTTGTGAAACTCAGTATCCTCCCCAGCTTCCCACCCTGACCCACGAAACGGCAGTGCGATGATATTGCGAGGCTCCGCACTGGTGCACAGACAACAGAGGAATGGCGAGGGACTAACGTTGCTGCGGGCACAGAACGATGAAGCGTAGAAGGTGCTAGGGGCGCGGAGCCGGAGGCAGCGGGCTACTCAATGCATGCCGTATGCTAAAAAAAAACTTGACGGGTGACCGGAAACAAGAAACAGGCACCGCCGCTGAAGACGTTACGGAGGGAGGACACTTCACATTGCTCCCATTCGGACTACCGTGCAGGCTTGCAACTTCGATTGATTATTCTTGAGTCGGCTGGCACGCTCCTCTCCACACGTAGAAAAAAAAAAGAAGACGGAACTGCTGTAGTGGAGGATGCGTGTCCGTCGCAGCTTCCTCGCTTAACCGAGTTGCAGCAACTCTACAGCTCCATTTGCTCTTCTTGCCGCTCCTTCAGATCTCCTTCGATCTCGGCCGCGCGTGTAGCCAGAGCACGGCGTCGCTCACCCAATGAGATCTTCTTGGTCACCAAGGTCGACCACAAAAACCCGTTGTAGCGACGGCACAGATCGCCAAGATCTCCCCAAGGGGAAGAGACAGAGTTGGTTTGGTACGAGCAGATCAGGCCATCAAACCAGCGATGTTCCATCGACGTGATGTGCAAACGGCTGTTTGGCGCGGTGCGCTCTAGCTGCAACGTGAAGGAGGCCGGAAAGACCAGCAAAGGTATGACGTAGCTGGTGAACGGAATGGTGAGGCCCACGTCCGTGCGCGTCTTCCCATGCAAAAAGACAACGTCGTCTTGATATTCCCGTCGTAACTCCAGCAGATACGGTTCTCCTTTGAAGGGCAACGTCTCGAGAAGGTAAATACCATCTCGTAACTCGCCAGTGCCTTGAAGGATGGCGAGGGAGTCCTGCAGCACGGCTTGCGGGGAGAGAGACGAGGTCGTCAAGTGGGGCGAGTGAAGTGACAAGAGACTCATCCAGGCATCGAGGCACGAGCGCTCCTGTGAGGTAAGCACCGGGGAGTAAAAGGCCCGCTTCCAAAAGGAAAAGTAGTGGGTGCGCTTGCGTAACGTTGGTGTACTGCAGTCCCAATGTTCTTCGAAGGTACGATCGTGCACGAATCGAGAGCACAAGAATAGCGAGGAGCTCATGGCCAGATGCGCAGTCAGAATGACGCCACACGCACGCCCCAGCCTGTTATGGAATGCGGGCATTTACACAGGCTGCACGACACCTTATAAGCGGGAAAGCAAGGAAAATAGAAGTGGAGAGGGTGGGGTGCGACGAAATAGCAGCAGATGAATATGCGACTAGCGGCAAAAAAAAGAATAAAACTATCCGTCCCCTGACCTACTCGCCGAGCTGCTGATTCGGTGTTTTCGGAGGCAGAAGCACCAGTTTAAAAAGTCACAACGACGAAGCAATCTTTTTTTGGGGACAAGTGCAGAGAAGCTCACTTGCTTGACTTTTCTTTGCTGCTGCCAAACTTAAACCGAACAGGAGAGAGTCACAACGTGAACAACAAACGTTTGGGCTGGGCCAACCACCATGCTGGTCCCTCGCTGAAGGACGAGGACGCAGAAGGGCGTGCTATGCTGGGAACCACCACTTCTTCGTTTCGGCGTTGAGGCCACGCTTTTTTCTTTCCCGGTGACAGAGAGGAGGGAGTGGAGGAAAGGGTCATACCAGACGCTGGGTGAGCACCCTCCCCCGCATCTCGCCGGGCAGCATGACCAGGTGAGAAGGAAGCGGGAAGGGTGAGAAATAAAGGAGCACATATGAAGATACGAGCGTTGACGGAGACGACAATATGGAGTGAGAAGGGGGGAGGATACACGGAAGCAGCGGCATTCTTGCCGAGAGTCTCGAAATCTCTTCTCTTTGCACGGAGAAGGGTTTATCGGGCTCAGGGTGTGCGTGCCGTATAGCCGTAGAAGGGAAAGCAAAGCTTGGATGCTGCTCTAGGCAGTTGAATTGATAAGGCACCACGTCAGGACAGAGGAGATAGGGAAGGAAAGAATTAGATCTGAGAGGAGTCCCTGTAGGCCTTCGTAGTTCCGCTTCAAGCGCCACCGTATTACTGGAGCCCTGCCCACTGCCTTTTTGGGAGGGGGAGGTAGGGAACAAGGGAACACATTGGGAAGCAGCTTTTCCGGTCACATCCTCTTGTCTCCTCCCTCCCTCTCTCTTGCTGCTTCGCCCCCCTGTTTCGCTCAGCTCTTTACCTTCGTTTCTTACGGGGTGAGAGCGGACGCGGTATCAACAGCATTCACTGGATACCGACCGTATCTCCCGTAACGCCACGTGCGCATGCTTTTGGGCGGTGATGTTCTCGTCGTTCTTTTCCCCGCTCACCGCCCCTTTTTCTTCTTATTCGTGATAGCGATGTGAGAATTACACGTTACCGATGGAAGCATACCTCCCCAGGGTGAAAGGAGGGGGGAGGGGGGGGGGGCTTGGGAGCGATAGGAGAGCATGAAGGATGAGTACCCAAAGATGACAACCGAAACGAAAGACTTTGCTGCTTGTTCTTTGTTAAAGGAGAACGAAGCGAAAGCGGTTTATGGCAGTTCCTGAAGGTTCAGAGCCCTGTGCGCACCTCTTTGTAAGGCACGGAGCGACAAAACTTGGACCTCGACGGCGAAGAGAGAAGATAAAAGAAGGGCTTCACCTCGAGAAGGATCCTTCAGACGCAAGCGGAGGTTTTCTTGACCGGAGGCCCGCGAAAAAGGACAACCAGAGTTTAACAACAAGAGCGTATCCGCAGCTTCACAAGACGTTGGGGAGGGGGGGAAGGAGAGAAGAGAATTCTCCAAAAGGCGAGGAGGCAAGCCAGAGAAGCTTCCCACCTGTCTCCACTTTCGTCTCCTCATTAGCGTAGAACGCCTCACTACTAACACAGAATGTTGCCGACTGACGCCTATTTTTCTCCAAGGGCTTCTTGTGTGTCCTCTTAGGGGCGGGGTCCTGTCTTTCAGGATATTAGGGAGAGCTGCTCGATGCGCTCTTCACTTCCGGTGCGCTGCCCGCGCCTTCTTCTTTTCATTTACGTTATACTTATGGTAGGAGGAGTACGCGCGGGGGTCAGCTAAGTTCCTTTTCTTCTGTTTCGGCATCTCCCCGAAGGCGGCCAGAGCGTCATCCTCGCCCTGCATCACATGATGTTCCTTTACTCGATTACTCGCAACACCGCGAATGACGTGCACCAGTTGATCCTCTCGGAGGACAAGATTTCTGTTTGTGCCTCGTTTGCCGCCGCGCGGTTTGGGAAGATTGAAAATAGTCCCTCGTGTGCTAATGTGCTTCTTGAAATTGATGTACAGCTTCTTCTCACCCTTGTGGTTCACTACATAATGCACACGCCGCAGGGTGTCACCGGAGCCACACTCCGGACAAAACTGACGGGTGGAGTCCACCACAAGAGCGAAGCAGGCCGTGCATCGCAGAAGCCACAAACGCAGCTCCTGAATACGCATCCCATTGGTACCCACAATGGGAACACCGAGATGCATCAGCGTGTTCTGCATCGCGTAGTCAGATGTGACGCAGGCCATACCCGCCTCGAAAGAGCGACCCCAACCCTGCGCTCCACTTTGAACGTCACGTATGTTCTCCGGTGTAATCCATTCCCCCTCGCCGTCGTCGTCATCCGCAGGATCTCGTGCTCCCGACTTCTCTGTTGACGCAATATCCTCCCGCTTGCCCCAGCGTGGCATGGAGCTCGGAGCAGTCCCCCGAGAAGCAGTAGGAGCTGCCTTCGACTGTTCCACCGACTCCACGTCTTCTTCTTCCCCACTGCCCTCGTCGTCACTCATCTCCTCTGACACGATGCGGACATCGTCGTTGACACCAGGATTCACCTGCGGTGGTCGTGGCTCGATGGGCTCGCCTAAGAAGCCTCCGACTCGGCAGCAGTCCAGCGCCAACGCGCAGAGCCGAACGTCGGTACGAGACATGGCACCGAAATCACCAGTCCGCTGAGCGCACCCCACCACGGTGGCAACCGATTCTGGAGTTGGATCGAGCACCGTCACCGTATGCGGGAGACGTTCAAGCAGTTCACGGGATGCACGATCTTTAATTTCGAGAATAACTTGCGGAGTGGTGACGAAGACGTCGGCGGTGGACACGAGGTTGTCCATACCTTTGATGATCGCATTGGCATCAAGGATAAGCAGACCTTTGGAGAAGGAGGGCAGTTTTACCTCAGGGGTTTGATGTAGCGGGTTTTGCAGCTGTAGTTGTGAGCTATCCTGTTCCGCGTCTACCGCGTACACCACCGCTTTGGGTTTTGCCTCGAAGTTGACTGCCTCCTCCGGCTTCAAACTCCGCACGAGTGACGCCCAAGACATGATGGGGAGAGGCGACCAAATCACACAGCGGTTCCTCCTCTGCTTTATTTTTTGTTTTAAGATAGCTTTCCTTTTCTGCTTCTGATGATGTGGAGAGAGGCGGTGAGACGCTCCCGCAAAGAGGGGGGTGAAGAAAAGAGAGAAAGGGGTGATGCATATACAGCGAGGAACGGGTAAGGTCAGTACATAGATACTCTTCGACAGCAACATCAGAACGCTCGCCTTCACCCTGTTGTAGAGGGCAGTCCTAAAAGCAATGGGCACCACCACTACCACCGCACACGTGGAGAAGCGACGAGAAGGGTGGGTGGGCAACGTTGAATGAGCAGACGGCAGATCTTGCATCAGCGCCGATATTCTAGCATGCCAACACTTACTCGAACATGCATCTTTCACGAACAGCAGAGTGCTGTTCTAGCAATCTGCTCCTCTCTCGGCGGTGCCCCCTAGCACAGATGATAAATTATGATAAGCCAGTCCTCTCGGAATTTCCGGCTATTCGTTTCTCTGACTCACTCTCACAGCCACTTTCGGGAAAGGGAATTCTGTGAGACGGAACTGCACGCATGTCATGAGAGAGATGATAGGGATGTCGAAGAGTACCACAGACGAAAAGAATGATGCAGAAGCTCTCCATCGTGAGGGAGCGATCAGCGTCGCAAGGTGGATTCAAAGTGTCAAAGAGGTGAGAAACGCTGCCGATGGTTAGACGAGTCTCAAAGTCCGCAGGACTCGCCAACACGCTCTCCTACATGACGGCAAAAAAAAAGACAGCGAGACACAGAAATGAGTAGCGGCCTCCACGGCTCGGTTGCCGTCCCGCAGAGTCGCATACCCACCTGCCCTGCAGCCTTTCTCTGGCCCCCCTCTCAAAACGTGCTACCATACGGGGGTAGATGAAAGCGGTCTGTTCGTCACAGCACATGCCTTCTTTGGAGCTCACCTCGGAGGACTATCCGCGTCGATGGTCTCTTACCTGCATACCCCACTTCACCTTCCTTCGTTGAAAGGAAATGCTGAGGGAGGAGGAGGATCAAAAGGTGCAACGACCGGGGAAAGGGCGCATCCATAAAGGCATTCCATGCGTTACGAAGAGTGACGTGGGGGGTTGTGGAGGCCTCCGGCACGGAAACAGCGGCGAAGCACCACCGCATGACCGTGAAAAGGAAAGGGACTCCCGGAGTGATTACCGCCGCCTTTCCAAAAAACACTTCCGCCTCCCCCCCCCTCCCATTCCTCGATGCGGCATTGCATGGCCTTTTCCCCACCTAAATCAGTGCACGAAGCACCGTGCCTCCGGCAGGGCCAACGGAAGGCGAGGGATCCTGGCGACGATGCACTCACTACATCGTCTCTTCTCCTGCCCCGAATTCGCGAAGACTGAGCACCATTCGGTTCACCTTGAGTCGCCGCTCGAAGGTGAAGAGGAGGGCCAGCTCGGTCGGGTTGAAGCGGCGCATTTTGGCTTGCACGAGGGAAGGATGCAGCACGAAGGGGCCACTGCGCACTAACGCCGTCAAGGCACCGCACTTGCGAAGCCTCCGCGCTAGGACATAGGGTAGGAGTGGTGTTGTGATCAGCAGCCGCTCCTCCGTCAGAAGAGGCACCGTAGGGAAAAGACGATTCGCCACCGTGTCACTCTTTGAGGGCGGTGGGGGGCAGCAGAGGCAGGCGCACGAAACCCCCGCATCGGAGGGAAGATGCGCTTGCACTCGCTCCCCCAAAGTTTTCTCTACGTCACGAGCAGCACGCCGCACCACTTCCGACGGGGTACCTCGCGGGAATCGTACATCGTAGATACCAAAGTTGCCCAGAGCATCGTTGTTCCAGTAGCGCAACATCGCGACATCATTGGAGGCGATACCGATGCCTTTCATGCCGTTGAGAAAGCCGATAGGATGGAGCACATTGAGGCCGAGAGAGGCACTGGCGTCTGCGCCCATCATCGGCGCCACGCGATGCACAAAACTGCGAGGATCGCTCAAGTCGGACGAGATGGAAACCTCAGGGTGAATATAGATAAAACTGTAGGTGCGGTGCATGGCGCGCTTCAACGCTGGCACCCACGTAGCCTCGGACGGCTCTGGCGCTCGCGCATGACGGTCCTCACCAGCCACACGTAATCCGACCGGTGGCACTCTCTGCAGCGTCGGCAACCATGACCGCACCTGTATGTCCAGTTCTTGGAACGTTTCCCAGCTCAGTTGGCTCTCCATATCGTGTGCACTCGACACAATAGTGTCATTCACCTTTAACCCGCCGCTCTTGACGAGGGCTTGCGCCTCAGCAAAGGGAATGCCACACCGATGGAACAGCCAGTGATACAGCGACGGAGCATGGGCGACGGTGTTGAGCTGGGCATTTATGAATCCACGGCAGTTGCGCTGGAGTGTCGAATCTGTCATGTCCTTTTTGTGCAGCACGCCGACGCGGAAAACGCGCCCCTTCGTGCGCTTCGCCACGTACTGCTTTTTGGCGGTAGGGTACTGGCGCACACTTGCCAGTCGAGTAAGCCCTGTGTTGAGCCTCGTGAGATTCGAGGTCATGCCAGCGTCCCGCTTTTGTTATTATTCTTACGCCCGAGGGACTTCACCGAAAGGGTCGAGAAGGAGCAATGAGGTGAGGGCAGGAAAAGTCTGCTGCCTTCACCGCCTAAGGGAATATTCCTTACGGAGGGAGGGCCGCACGGCCGAGCAGGTTGCACTGGCGGTGACAACGATCTCAGACAGCACCGAGGATGATCGCCTTCTTTTTTGTGTCCGCCTTGGACGGAGGAGATGTGCGTGTTCGAAAGAACAAGGAAGGCGATCGAAAATGCAAAAATACACGGAGGAGAAGGACACGCTGGAAGACCGACGAACTTCGAAGGAGTTCGGTGTGCGGCTACCACGATGAAATCGTGGCCGACACGGCCGCGTGGATCGCCAAGGTCGCACGTATCGTACGGTCTCACCCCACGTCGACCCCAAACGATCTGCTGTCTCTTCGGGGTCATGGTTCTGGGGCGGAAAGGGGAGAGGGGGGGGAGGGGGTCACTACGTCGCAACGGTATGTAAACTGCATGATAACAAAAACTCAAGGAACACTTGAAGTGCACCGCCCACCACCTGCATAGTTCGAGAGCTTCGGAGGCAACTAGCCAACCCGCTTCCTCCGCCACACGCACACGTTCACTAAAAGCAATCTCTTTGCTCTGGCATCCCCCTAGAGAAAGGGGGAGCCCGACAGTTTATGCTCCTGTCTTAACGACGTGAATGGGCGAGCTGGTGTGCTCGCAATGGGACCTCACTCGACCAAGACTCATCTTTTGCGCTGAATCAACTTTCCCGAAACGTCGCTTATCCATGGAAGCTGTCCGCCGTGAAGATCGAGGTTGGCGGGGAGAAGCGCAGGAGAAGTGAATCAAATTTAGTTAAACGGCATTAAAGACGTTACACTGCGTCAAGTGAAGAGATAACATGTCAGACGCCACATCCTTTCCTCTTTCCCACCATCCGCCTCGCGAGGCCTCTGCTGCCTCTTTCACCCCCACCTCTGTTGGAAATTTCGGAAAGTTCTCCTTCATCCCATGTGGAGAGCCAAGAAAGGAGGGGAGGGGAGGGGGGGGGGGGGGCATTGCACATCCTCCTCAGACTTCCTCTAATCCATCCGCCTCTGGTAGACCGGTGAGTCTCGACTTTTTTACGTTCTGGTGACCTTCCTCATGCAGTTGCTTTGCAATGGCAGCTTGTTTTAGTCGGTTCTGCTCCTCGTTTACAAAGCGAAGAGCACGCCGGGGAAGTACGACAGTACCTGCCAAGTGCTGCTGCGTCTGCGCAAGACGCTCTGCTACGAGTCTCTTTACAGCGCCGTCGACCGTGGCGGGAGAAGCGGCTACGGCGATAGCGGAGAGCACATCCACACTCGACGGAGAAAGACATTTTCCCTCACCGGCTTTCCAAAGTCGGTCCACCATGGCCTTTAGGGACGCGGAATCTCCGGTAGGTAGGGATTTCAGGTGGATGACGGTCTCGAGCTGTGTTGCCTGTTCCTCGATATCATGCTGTGACTTTGTTTCGAGAAGAGTGATAAAGTGTTCATCCGCGGCTGCCAACAGGTTCTTCTCCTGACACCATTCAAGTATTTTAGAGAATTTCGCTAGCGGCTGTTGCACCACATTCGAAGGACGCGACTCCAGCACAGCTTCCAGCGAGTGAAGTGCTGTAGAAAGCACAGACTGGAAGACGGCTACCTCTTCCGAGCTAAGTGCCTCGCGACGATGGGTGATGGTGGCGGACTTTACGACTTCTGAAGACGTTCCCCCCAGCGTGACCGGCACTGCTTCGTCCTGGAGAACTTCATCGCGCAAATCTTCTGCTTCTGAAGTCGCTGTGAGGATGTCTTGTGGTTCCTGTTCAGGTGCGAAGGTGGGCTCTACGATGCGGCGCCCTTTAGAGAGGAGCTTGCTGATTAGCTGGCATTTGGTGGCGAAGTCCAGTTTTCCGGGTCTACCGCTAGACCCCGCGCACCCCTCGTCATCTTGCTCAGACTGCATCACCAAGTCAGAGAGCCTCTTGGCGCAAACACCGAGGTCATCGACCGTACTGCACAGCTCGATAAGACGCTGCAGACGGCCCACGGGGTCGAGAACAGCCATCTTCTTCAGCAACTCGCGGGGTGAGAGGAGAGAAGTTTCCGTTGCATCCAATGCAGGAGCTAAAACGGTTGATGGAAGGGGCTGCGGTGCAGCTTCACTCGCCTCACCTTCGACCTCCTCCTTTTCTTCCTCCTTGTCGGGTGTGGGAGGCGGCAAGGTGCGCACCCCTTCGGCCCACGACGCCTTGCGAACCCCTTGTTGCTCGCAGCGAATAAGAAACTCGTGGGCAGACGGGGTCATCGAGTGATTGCCCAAAGCGTAAAGGGCAAAGAGTCGCTCCAGTGTCGTGAAAACCTCATCTTTGAACTTGCTCATCAGCTGCTCATACACCTCTGTGTCCCGCTGGCTCACCGCTTGAAGAAAAGAGTGAAGTGACTTCGCCTCCCGGAACTTATCACTCGCGTGATATTTGCGGATGTACTCCGCTATGGTCGTCGCATCTCCCAAGAGCGAATACAACAGAGCAAAATTCGAGTTCGGCTTCTGATCTTTCTTCTCACGCTTTGCCGCCGGTTCACCGGGAGAGGACGCATCGGCACCACGCTTTCCCGCGAGAGACCTGTGACGCACCGTCCTCCTTGGATGGAAGCCACGCCCACCACGACTACGGTCTCCCCGGCCACCTCGGATTCCTCCTCGGTAATCACCGCGTCCCCCGCGTGCAACACTGCCGAACCCACCACGGCCGCGCGCTTTTTCGGCACCACCGCCTCGTCCGCCTCTAAAGCCCCCGGAAGCCCGTCCACTCGTACGAGCAGATGAGGTTGTTTGCAAAGTCGAGGAACCCGTCCCTATCGCAGTAGTGGAAGAGTGAGCAGACATCCTGCGAAATCTTCAGCAGCGTTTTACTAAGAACTGGTAGAAGCGAAGTTTCTCCCCTAATATATATATATATACATGTATATAGATAGATGGATAGATACGGGAAGACCAGGAAGCATTTCACCACGTCGCGAGAAGAGAACGAGAAGGTTCAATAAAATCTCAGAGTTGGGGAAGAGAAAGATGTCATCGCTTTGCGAGCCAAACTACGGAGGCCTTACACATCTTCGATGAAATGCATGAGCTGCACATGCAGGATAACAGCAGCGCACATGGGTTACACAGTATTACCCGAAAGAGGAGGGCAATGTTGGCGCACGCGCCTTCCTCACACACGGCCGCAAGTATCCTTTTCTTCTCTCTGATCCACACACCTCAAACCTTTAGCTAACTCGACAGACCCCGTTGAAGCCGATAGAGAAATGAGGAAAAGACACGATGGACCAAAGATCGCCGCCTAGACGGCTCAAGTGCATTCGTAACGAAAGGCACCCAACGGGAAGGGGTGGGAGGGGATTACGGAGCCTTTTGTAAGCACATCCTTTCAACCGCCCGCGATATGGTCTCCGAAAGCAGCCTCTATATCAATAACGTGAGCCGCGACGATCACGTGGGGTACGGTACGGACATGGATGGAAGACCGAGAAGGAGAAGAAACTCCCCTGACGTGCGTCTTTCGTCATCATTGCGGGGCGGGGGAGGGGGGGAGGGTCTCCCTTTTTTCATTATGTGGAAGGGGGACTCTTTACTCGCGTTCTGCAAACCCTCACCGAGAACAGCTGGTTCCTCGGGGACAGCGAGCCCGATCAGAATCGTTGGCGCCACTGACCTTCTTACGTGCACCACTCGAACAGAGGCGCAGATGCTTGTCCCATGGGACACCTCCTCACGCGAGAAACGAAACAGAGGGAGAGAAGCTTCCTACTTTCTGTGGGCAGCCCCATCCTGTTCCATTCCCCCGAATCTCGCGTCTTCCTCAAATGAACGAGCAGTACCACCGATGGAAAAAAAAGGTGTTTGCCTACAACCCACTTAGCATGCAGAGCGTCAAAGATTGCGGCATACCCCTAGCGATGTCGTATTCAGCATCCCTAATGAAACCAAACCGAAAATGTATAGGAGAGGGAAAGACGCAGAGATAGCGAGAGAGATGGTGAACATCTCCACTACTCGCTTCGCCTTTTCCAGCTACGATTCCCCTCTCCCTCCCCCCCCTGCTCAACGATCTGAGCTAAAGCATCGTTTACGTCAGGGAGAGGGCACGTCGGACAACAATGAGGGAGAAGGAGGATGGCAGTCCGAGTTAAGGGGAGGTAAAGCGAGAACGCCTAAGGAACATTCTCTTTCTACCCATCCCTCTACGCCCCCTTCTCTTTTTGGGGGGGATCGTTCACCTGACCTCCTCTTCTCTTGGTCATCGTTATGCATCATGGCACTTGCCCCATCTTCGCTCATGTCGATTTTCTCTGCCCGGTTCACACCTCTCGAGGATAGCCTATTCTCAATCGGCGATGGCACTTATATCTTCGCTTCTTCGCATCTCGTGTGAGTGTTGGGGGGGGGGGGGGGGGGGATTCCTCTTACCATTTCTTTTCTTCCAGTGCATAGCGGCCCGTGTGCACGCAGCCACCGGTTTATATGTCCGCCCTTCGCGCGGAGCTCGTCGAGCTGGTGGAGCTGGACGATGATGGATGAGGTGCCGCACCGGCAGTCTTCGGCCCCACCACCCTCCCTTCCTCTTCTTCTTCCTTGTTCAGTTCCCCTTTTCCCGTTCGGGAATCTCTATGAGCTTTGGCTGCGTGAGCCGATTCGGTCGCCGCTGCGTTGGCTGAGTTGGTGAGGAGTGGGGTACCGGGCTTGCGGACACGGAAGCCATACACTCTTGGCACGTACTGCTGGTTTGGTGGCGGTATCGATAGCCCACGCTCCCGAAGTTGCATCAAGAGAAGATGAGGGAAAGAAGTTCCCCAGAACGCACCATCAAAACTGCGGTGACAGGCGGAACGTGGGTGGTAGATGTCTCCGCAGCGAGGACAGAAGAGCTTCACTGAACTCTCACGCACCACATCACTCTGCCCTACTGGAAGGACTGCATGACCCTCACAGAACACACGAGGGCACACACCAAATTCACTTTGATGATACTTCTCTTCCATCAGTTTCAGTCCCCGACCTGTCGTGATGAAACGAGCGTGAATGAGACCGTAGAGGGTCTCGGCTGAGCTGTCCACCAATCGCTTCTGCTGCTCGGTCAGACCTGCACTTTCCATTGATTCGACATCGAGGATGAGCTCTAGTGCGTAGCTGTAGAATGGCACCATCGGTGCGAGACCCGTGAGGTTGAAGTCATCTGTAATAAACTCCCTATCCACCATACAAAAATACTCATTTCCTTTCAAGTCGCAGAACCACGGTACCCAATTCACGACCTCTTCATCGTCGTAATCGTACCCCAACTGGTCCGGAGAATAGGCCTCGTCCATGTTGCCTCCCTCTGTGTGGGTGTGGGTGTGTTGAGGGGGGGGGGGGGAGATGCGTGTGAAGGGTAGCGGATATCTTTGCTTTTTTTACTATGGCGGCGGTGTTGATTCGCTCCACTCCTCCTTCGATGGGTGACGATAGAATCCTGGAAAAGGAAAATACAAATAGTGTTGGAGCGTGAAGAAAGCTAGCAGTGCACCGCAGGCGACACCTCATCGCGATGAACGCGTAACCTACGGCTAAAACGTGAAGGATAGGAGCTGCCTGACGAGAGAAAAGGCCACGGATGCGATGTCTAAGTCCCGAAAGACTCACACAAGCAACGAAACAATCGAACCGGGAGGCAACCCTCCAAAGCTGCATTCCCTAAGAGCGGAAACTCGGTAAATGGAGGGCGCGAACGGACGAACGGAGCCGCTGTCGCGATCGAGTAGACAGCCCCAACAGCAGGGAAGGCGGAAGAGGAAGAGCTAAATAGGATTCCTCCTGTCTCTGTGAATGCTTCGTAAAAAAAAAGTGCCCTGAAACGCGCGAGGACTACAACGATACCCCCACGCACATCAAAGCGCACCCACGTGAAAGCAGTGATGTGGCAAAACGAGTAGCACACTCCACTACGTCCCCAAAAGCCACACGTACGCAAGACCGATACGCCCCGGATATTCACAAACACGTTGATGGCGTTCTCAACCGGCGAGAATGCTCACGCGCTACTTTTCTGTTCAACGTTTTGCAAACGTTATGGTCTTCTCTTCGTTCGCTCACTCATAAAAAGGAGCGACCACACGTGGGCATTCGCTCTCACTCTCCTTTTCCATCGTAGTCAAGCAGAATTCACTCCCAACCTTCAGCACTTTACGAATGTTTGGGCCGGAAGGGGGGGGGGAGAGTGTACGAAGCGGAGCACTGATGCGACGTTCCACGACGGGGATATTATTGAGATGATCGAGCAACTAAGGCTGCAGCAAAGAGGAAAAGATAAGTTCGCGAGGAATATCGACGAGCAGTATGGATGATTCCAAAGTTGGACCTATAAATTGCGTGTATGTGCGTGTGAACATGCATACGGGGCCCTATGCGCAGAGGAGCAGATTCATAGGCAACCAGAGAGCGAAACAAAAAACTAGCAAAAGACACGATGGAGCAAAGCAGAAAAGAATTCGTCAGTATTGCGCCAAGAAAGCGAGATAAAAACAGACGGCGTTACAGGGGCATCCCGTAGATACAGAGCATGGCAAAGAATGCACGAGTCAGCTGTTGCTGGTCTCCCGCTGCACAGCATCTGCACTCCCTCCGCCACCCAATCTATCGACTTGGGAGATGCACGACTTTTTTTTCTTTCATGACGAACTAACGGGACTCACCCCCGCAGCCAGTGCACCAGCCGCACACCCCTTTCATCATCGCACCCACATCCATTTTCTTTCGCACCCTCGATGCCGACAAAAAAAGATGACGACAAGGCAGACCATGAGCGAGCCCGCCGCCCATCACTTCAACACGAACCACATTTTCATACTCGCCTTCAAGTTGATACGTTGCGCCTCCCTCTCGCCTCCTCGTCTCCACCGACACTATTTTTCCCTTCCGCTTCTTCGCTAAGAAAGAAGTGAGATTTGGGGATATTCCGGAGAGAGGCAAGGGAAGAGACAGGCTACCACCTCTCTTGCGAATATACGTAGTGGTCGTGGTGGTGGTGGGGAGTGCGATGAATTTAGAAGCCCTCTCCGTGTCGGTCAGAGGAGCGCAGGGGAAGAAGGAAACGATTCGATCCAAAGCGTGTTCCGTGAAAAGCAAAGAGGCTCGAAGCTCGAGCTGCGGTGCCCATTTTTCCTTTCCACGATTTCCTTGCCCCCGCCTCGCCACGTTCCTCTTTCCCTCCTCCCTCCTTGTGCCGAAGTACGAGCACACGACACGGGTGCACATCTGCACGCAAGCGCTGGTCCCCCCTCCCCTCTCCTCTACGATCCTCATGGCAAGAAATTTCATTGGACTAAAAGGAGGGGGATAGGGGAGAAAGGGGAGGGGAGGGGGGTTACAAACAGGGATATGCTCGGCTACAGCGATCGCTTTTCGAAATTGCTCCACGTGAAGCAAAGGTTAGGACGCCACTTCGATAACATATTCGTATGGTTCGATTCCTTTCAATGGATGAGATTTAGCCCACCAACATCACGCACCCCGTGGGGGCCTACCAAATCACAAACGTTAAGAATAAAGGAAAGAGAGAGGGGTCATTAGGAAGCCCAGCACACCCATACACACGCACACCCTTATCATCAGTCACGCAACCATCTCTCTCTCTCTCTCTCTCTCTCGATACAGATGTATGTATCTGTTATTGAGTGGTGACAAAGTGCTTCTGAGCGTGTCTCTTTCCATTTCTATTCCTGATTTACGCTGCGCCTCTTTTCTCACCTTTGCCATGACGCCGTTCTTAAAATGATCACCGCTTCTATGCGGAGAGGTCCACTCAGGATGGGAAGGAGTAAAAGAACAGTGAGGGTAACGCCACAGATTCCCGATTGCTTTTCCTCCTACCCACCCAGCCATTCCTTCTTGTCTCTTTCGCACCTGCTCTTCTCCCCTTCTCCCCCCTCAGACCCCTACACCTGTCTTGGTCGCCTTCCTCTTTTTTCACGAAGTCAAAAGAGGGAGGGGTGGAGAGGGGGGGGGGGGAGGAGCAGCCCAGAAATCCTTTCCTTCGGGGTTCTCCCACTTTGTGCAAAGAGAGAAAAAGAAGGGGGAGGGAAAACAGAGGAATGGGGGCAAATAGCCAGGAGTAGATCACAAGATGAAATAAAAGTGAAAAACGAACATCCATGTACGCAGCTCCTTCCTCCCCATACAAAACAACAACAGACACACAAAACAATGGAGGCAGGGGGAGAGAGTACCGGTACCACCGCAGTTTCTTTCCATCTCCTTCCCCCACCCACCCCACCCTCCCTCGAGACAACAAACGAACAAATAAATATTCTTAAAAAATACACAGAGACGCCTTCGTTCCGAACACCGTGTAGCGTGGCACCCAAGAACAACAGAGGATTCCCTCGTTTGCATATATATATATATATATATATATATATTGGCGCGCCTTCTATTCATACCCGAAAAACCAAAGCAGCTTGGTCCACCCGGCCCGACACCGAATGCCGCTTCTTCGTTGGCGCAGAGCAGAAAGCGGCGTTCTCTCCTCAGTCCCTGCGCACCTCCCACACGGATACCATTTTTAAAAAAGACAAAATCACCGGTTCAACGGGAATGCCTCACACCTCTTGAGATGAGAAACCCTCTCACGGATGGCTTTTCTCCGGCATCGTAGTCGAGAAAATAAATAAAAAATCATCTTTTCCTTTTTGGACGCACACCGAAGACGGCGTTGCCCGTGGAGCACCATGCCGGAAACGCGACGCTCACAGCTGTCCCACACCGTCGTCAAGCGGCAACCGGCACGATGTTGCTTTGCACTCGTCACCTTCGACCATTGTCTCCATTGTCATCGGAGATACAACCGACCCATTCAAAAAAAAAATGTAGTCCATTCTGAAGGTTCCCTACATAATACAGCTTTTCACCGGTGTATTTCTGTAGATCTCCTCAGCACTACTTCACTGTGAGGGAGACAGTCGGAGCAGCAGCGGTTTCGGAGACCTTCAGAGATCACTGGAGTCATCAGACTGAAAAAAAAAGGTCAGTGTGGGTTTCCCTCACCCACTTTTTTTTTGAGAAACAGAAGAGAGCAAAAGGGGAAAAGGCCTCCACTTTCACACTTCCATCGAGCGGAACGGAACACAAACGGCGTCTAGCACCCACAAATATAATCGAAGAATGTGCTCTATTTCTTCATTTGCGTTCTCCCTTTTCTTTTTTTTGGGTTGTGTATGGTGCCGTTGGTGGCGGAAGAGAGCGGAAAGCGGGCGGATGTGAGACTCGTGAAAAGGAGGGGGTAACTGCTCGAACCTCGCATCTTCACCGCTGCTTCCTCCTACACGCAGAGAGTGAAAACGTAAAGTGCGCAGGGGATTATTATTTTTTTTGCTTCTATCCGCTTCACTTCTCCCGAAATCGCGCTTCTAAAGCGTCGCGTTCCACTTCACGTGGCTTCAGCATTCTAGGCACTCGGGGTGGTAGAAGCGGGAGCAGGAGCGGGAGCGGCAGCGGGAGCGGGCGTACCGAGGCGGGTTGCCTGCTCGGTGTGCCACGCCGCAAGGCCACGCCCATATTGAATGCTGTTCAGCTTCGGCAGATTTGCAGCCATGAAGGCAAAGAACTTCTTCTCAAGTTCCTGTGCCTCCGTCACCGCCTCCGCTTCCGCCGCGATCTTCCCTGTCGCGTAGTCGGTCAGCTGCCCGCACAGGTGGCGCACGACGTAGTTGCCTGAGGGGCTGATGGCGAGGCTGAGGAAAGCTTCATCACCCTTCTCCATCATGGCACGCCCAACTCGCAGCACGAACTGGGCGCCATCCTTAATCTGACGGGCAACGGTCAACGCCTCCTGGACGCAGTGGGACTGGTACTTTTCCCTCGAAGACTCAAAAATGGTGCTGATTATGTTATCCAGGAGAGTGCGCAGGTTTGCATCGATGCTGGTGCCAGGCACCGCGCGGCTGGCAAGGCTGATCAGGAGGTTGCGGTAGATGTTTCCTCTCGTGAAACTCGCCTCGCTGGTCGACCACGCAGCCACCAGGGAGGACAAGATCGTCTCGCACTGCTCAACAAACCGATCGTGATCCTTCTTTTTGCGGCTAGCGGGACTCTTGAGGGCAGTGAGGACTGCGTCCGCGAAGATCGGGGTCATGTAACGCATCACAAAGGACCCGAGGAGGTGATGGCTCACGTAGCGGAGACGCGTCTCAACAGTCGCTGGCTTCTCAGCCGCAGCGGCATCGGCGTCGAGTTGCGCTTGTGTGGTGAAGCGCGTGCGCTTGCGACGAAGCACAGGCTGCTCACCGGTACACCAAGCCTCCGCCACAGCGTAGTACAGCTGCCAATCTGCTGGCGCGGTGGAGGACTTGTACTCGGCGAGTGTCTTGGGTGCTTCTTTTATTCCGACTCCCTCCGTTGCTGGTGCTGCAGGCTGCGCTTCCGTTGCCGCTTCCTCCGTCTTCGCCTTCTGCGTACCATCCTCAGCATTGGCATCACTCTCTCCCGCATCGCGGCCCCGCTTGAGCCCGGGCTTCTTGCTAGACTCCTCTGCAACGCGCTCTGCGACGGACGTCTTGGCGTGCTGAGGATCCATTGCTTGCAGCAGCGCCAAGATGGTATTACCACAGCTGGCAGAGCTGGTGAGAAGGACGCCGTATCGCGCAATGGCGTCGCATAAGATCTTCACCTCCTGCGCCTTTGCCTTCGGTGGCTTTGTGGCTTCCTCGCCGACTGGTGCGACTCCAAAGAACTGGAATACGAGATCGGAGAGCAGTGGGTAGTGCAGAAGGGGATCCAGGAGACGGAGGGCTGCACTTCCTTCGAGGTGATTCAGGGGGTTCTTGTCTGGATTCGCTGGCGGAGGCACCATCTTCGCGAAAAACATCTGCCGCTTGCTGCTGACAGCGAGGGCAGCACGCAGGATACGAATGCCCTGCGGGGAGGACAGGAGGGTTCGTTTCAGTACCTTCGGTGCAGCGGTGCCTTCTGCCGGCTTGGCTGCAACTGCCGGCTTTGATTCGTCACGCTCTCCATTTTCCTCTCCACCGGCCTCTTGACGCTCTTCACCATCCTCACCATCTTCATGGACCTCTGTCGGCTCGTGGTTTGCCTCCTCTTCTTCTGCATCGAACCGCATGAGACGGCTGAAGAGATCCGTGGACTCAGCAGAGTCAGCTGCCATGGCTGTCAGCACCGCCTCGTAAGTTGGGATGTCCTTGGTCAGCCCCTCGAGGAGTTCGTCAGCGGTCTTGGCACTGACGTCCACCGTGGTCTCGCCATCAGCCTGCGTGGCTTGCTGTTTATCAAACGCCGTCAGGAGCAGCATAAGTTGGCGGAAGGTAGTGAAGACGGGGCCTTGGAGAGCGGCGCCGTTTGATAGGTCGACGAGCCGCTCTGCATGGCCCACGATCACACAGGGCACGCCCATGAACGTCTCGGCTGTCTTTTCCGACAGCAGTGTGTCCTCAGGGCCACGCGGAATGGACATGCATGCCGCAGCGTACTTCTTCTGAATCACAACGATTACACGAATCGTTCCGCCCCGTGCGCGGGCGCGCATCGTGGCAAGAATCTCTGCAGGCACCAGAGACTCCGTGGTCGCCTTGCGTCCAACCTCCTCGAGCTGCGCGTAGCTGTCCAGATGTACCACGGCGTACGAGTCGAACATGCGGCCACCGCGGCCGCGGCCCACGCCACGGCCGCCGCGCTGGAACCCACCTGGGCCGCCGCGACCCCCGCGGAAGCCACGATTGAAATGTTGGTTCGAGGGCTGCTGTTGCTGGTGCTGCTGCTGCTGCTGAGGCTGCTGGGGTTGGCCACCGTAAGCTCCACCTTGAAAGCCACCACGTCCACCCTGTGGGTACTGGTTCATCGCGTTGTAGCCCTGATTGTAGTACCCTTGCTGCTGAGGCTGCTGCTGCTGCTGCTGGGGGTAGTACCCTTGTCCATACCCGCCGCGGCTTCCGGGGGCCGCCACAGCTGGGTACCCCTGCTGCATACCGGCGGCACCGTAACCTGCAGCGCCCTGGTAATAGCCGCCGCGAGGAGCATAGCCCTGCTGCGGCTGCGGCTGTTGATACCCGCCACGGGGGGCGTACCCCTGTCCATAACTTTGGTTGTAGCCAGCGTATTGTTGAGCCGCCATCTGCTGCGGCTGCTGGTGCGGCTGCTGAGGAGCCACCGCCTGCTGCTGTGGATGAGGCTGCGCCTGCTGTGGCTGGGGCTGCTGCTGTTGCGGATAGTAGCCTGCCGCGCCGCCGCGACCGGCCTGCGGGGGGTAGCCTTGCATACCTGCCTGGGGAGGGTATCCACCTTGGTAGCCAGCGTAAGGGCTAGTGTTGTTCGGTGCACCGCCCTGCATTTTTTTTAATCTTTACGAGTTATCGCCTGTAGGGTGTGTGTACGTGTTGGGAGAAGGGAAGAACAACAGAAAAAGCTCGTTCACAGCACACAGGAATGCCTCTAAAGCGTTCTGCGACGTACGAGAGTGAGTGGGGATACTAAGCCAGGAAATATGCAAAAGAACAAAAGATGTGTTTCGAAGACAGATCGTGCTGAGAAGAGGAGGGTAGAAGTCAGACGTGTATGTTTCAATGTAGATTTGATATTTGGCCCTATCTGAGGAAGGGGGAGGAAAGAGAGAGAGAAAGAGATGAAGTAAAAGTTTGCCCCCATTCCCCTGAAAAAAAATACACGATAAGGCTGGCCACTTGACGTGATCCTTTTCGCCTGCAAGGACTGCTGATCTGATGCTTTCTCCGTCGAAGGACCAGGGCCACCTCGTCGAGATGAAACGGATGAGACAGGAGAGAACATCTCGATAGGTGATGCATCACCTGGAATAGGTTTCGCGCCGGAAGCTACATATATCCCACGAATTTCTCGCAGGAAAAACCACTGCGTATCCAGCCCACCCGACACAGACGAGAAAAGTGCTCGAAGCTGAGCAAGAGGAGAGGGGGGAGGCGGGGAATAGGCAGCACAATGAGTTGCACTCCACTCCTTTCTCTTCGTTGAAATAGGCGTACGTGTGTTGTTCGCCGCTTCTGAGGAGCTCGGAAGAATGAGCAAGAGGGGGTATTTCCTCATCACACATGGGCAGCCGTTTAGCGAGGCATGAGCTGAGGCGCTATGAGGGAGACTTCGTAAAGCGAGGGGATGAACGAGCGAGTCAGCCCGTTAAAAAGTCCCGGCACTGAGGGCAGCGCAGCTACAAAAAACAGCTACCCAAACACACGGGCAGTCGTCCTTCTGTGTCACATTAGTATCATCGTTGTGCCGACTTCGATAAACAAGGAAGAGGTCAGAATAAAAGTCCCACGCAATGCGCGAAAACAAAAAGGGAATCTGTACATCCCTTGCATGGCACGAGCAGCATCAACCATTTCGTTTTCAGCGTGACACAACGAAGAGTGGATGATCAGAGTGAGAAACTCAGAGCACTCACGGGATTCTGTTACACCCCTCTGGTTGATCGTTCCTCCCCGTCCCAACCCTTCAGCCCTCAAGGGCAGTAGCAATTCCTTTGGGGGGGGGGGGGGGGCACTACCGATGACACATGTTAAGGATGTCAAGCGCAGCACAAGCCAGAAAACAGAGGACGCTGCGGGAAGCAGAAGATGAGAAAAAGGAAGAGGGGAACCGAAACAAGGGAGAGACACGAGCAACGTAACATCGGGGACAATAATATACATACGCATGCCATACAGAGCGATCCCTACAAATAACCCTTCTCGCCCCATCATTACCTTGCGAGCACAATGAAGTCATCGCCGAAAGGGAACACAGCTACCGCGAGCCTAATCATGAGCGAAAACGAGAATGGATCTTTTTTCTGGGGGAGGGGGGTAGATCAGTACCAAGGGCACCGCGACTCTTGTAGTTGAACCGCATCAAGCTGCGTTGGACGAGCGGCGTCGCACACGCAAAAAGGGGGAGCCCAGTTCCACCGTAGACACGCGCCGGCGCGCAGGCGACCCCACTAATGGACGCCTACCAGAATGTACGTCGGTAGGAGGAGCTACCGAGGCCGTCGTTCATCTCGGCAGCCGTGTACCGCGACTCAGCTAAGATGGTGTCGTGCATTTGGGTCTGCAACAGGCCTTCTGAGGTGCAGCCTTTGCGGAAGCGGCACAGCGCCGTTGGCCCGCCGACGGTCATCGATGGGGGATCGTAAGGGGTCAGAACCTCGGCTCGACCCACAGCCTCCCTCATGCGAGACAGAAATTCCGGACACCACTTCATTCGATACTGCCGGTTTTGAAACTCCAGGTGGCCGATACCGATATCGATAGTCATCGTGGCGGCGGCATTGCGCTGCAAGTACTTGCCGATTTCTCGAATCGAATCCTTGATGGCAGCCTCAACCACAAAGCGATCCGTGCCAGCAAGCGAGGCGATTCTGATGTAACTCACACTGCTTGGTACCGTTGCATGGTAGTGAGCGTCTCGCATCTCGAGTATATTTTTGAGGTGGTATTTGGACGTAAAGTCCGGTAGCAGCACCAGCTGCGGCTTTAGCTCAATGGCCACAGTCTTGTCAAACGTCAGAACACGCTGCACTTTGATGCTGGCGTGCAAGAAATCTAGCACAACGGCAGACTGTTTCTTGATGAGCAGCTCTTCCAACTGCTCCCCAAGAAGACGCCAGATGACGTTGAGTTGATGAGCGGTGCCCTGCCGCTTTGTTTGCAGTGTATAGAGACCGTCTATGTCCGATACCAGTTCTGCAATTTCACCGTAGCAGCCGCGACACACACGACCCGAACACTTCGCCGTCTGTGTCATCGCTCTAAGCTGTCACGAGGAGAAAAGTTAAGGAACGAATGATGCTTATTTTCACTGCGGAGAGGAGAGGAAAGAGGCTTTTTCTCCTCCTCGTGATGGGCAGACGCGCGTTTGTGATGTGGGAAGAGGTCTGGAAGGGGTGCCAGAGCTGGGCGGATCACGATGGAGCGGGACAGGACAGGCTTTGTCCGCCAGATGCACCACGTGGGAGCATCGCCGGAAAACCGGCGTCACAACAAGAAGCATGCGAAAAAGGAGCTGGAATGAAAGAGGAACCTAGCCCAGCATGAGGCCTGCGGCCCAAAGGAAAGAGGGAAGAAAGGGACCGGGGAGCTACGCACCGGACGAACCTTTCCATCCCAACGGAGAAGAGAAGCCAGTCACTCTATCTTGTATGTCGTCCCTCATCATCATTAGCGACGGTAGTGAGCTCCTAACAATTCCTCCGCACCACCTCTCAGATGCGCGTTCCGCTCTTAATCTTGCGGAGGTGTCGATCGGACCTTGGCTGCGGGGGATTCCATTCAACGCGCTGCATCCGAGTCTCTCGAACACCGCCAGGGCGTGAGCTCGATTGCACTCGTCGTCCTGTATTACACATACACCACCAACTCCACTAGGATGCTGTACATCCCATCTTACCCAAGGTGCTAGCGCATGCTTCTTTGTTTCCGAAATGAAATAATGAAATGAAAGGGAGAGGAAGAAATCCTCTCTGCTTCCAGGACTGCCGTGCAAGGGCATACCGTTGTCGGAGGATTCGATTCCCTCTTCGAACGTCAGACACCTTGCGAACGTTCACGGTGATGGACACCAATCCCTACCAGAAAGTGTGTTTAATCCACAGTAGAGCCGTCCAAAAAGAAAAAAGAAAATTAAGAGGAAGAAAAGATCTTGCGCACGCCAGTCGTTCTTCTCCAACACGCGCAGCCGAGACGCGTAACAGATCTGCTCAACCACTGAGTCAGAGAAGGGACACACATGGATCTCTAGGCCTCCCACGCGTTGTCGTCGGTGCGCTCCACCCAGCCG
>JASAOM010000927.1:0-29321 GCA_030849085.1 Borovskyia barvae | reverse complement strand
CCCCCCCAAGCTCAGCGGATAGGAAGCGTTCGATTCAAGAAATGAAAAAAAATAATGGTGGCTCCCTTGTTGCTCGCGTCTCTCGACTGATCACGGTCGCAGCTGTTGCTCCTCCATCTCTCTTCTTCTTCTTCTTCAGCTCACCGGTGCCAAAAACGAAGAGGCGCGGCAAAGGGAAAAGAAATAAAATGAGGCGTGAAAGTCACGATTCTAAGGAGCGCAAGAGAAAAAAAAATGGAGGAGAGCAGGGCGGGGGGGAGGGGGGGGGGGAGGGAAGCGAAAGAAAAGGAAGGTAAACTGCAACTATCACCAAACTGAAGTTTGTTTCGTACATGAATCTCTATGTATAGATCGGTCGATCGATGCATATAGAGAGATATATATATTCGAGCTTCATTTTTTAATATTAGTGTGTTCGACGAGATACGAAAGGCGCATCGAAAAAAATAAAAGGAGGGGGTGAAATAGGCAAAAGACGCAGAACGAAAACCATCACTGACAAACAAGGGGCGGGTGCCGGTGAACACGCACACATTTTTTTTTATCGCTTGCTGTTGCTGCCTTTCTCTTCGGCCGTAGAGTGAAAGATGAAGGTCAGTGGCATATGGCAGCGGCCCAAATCTTTGAAAACAAACAAAAATGGGGGCGATCGGCCAGTCTACTTCCCTCTTCCTCGAGAACGACTCCTCGACTCAACGTAACGGTGGTCCCCTGCTGCTTTGCTCCTCCTCTCCTCCAAAACACACCTAAACGCCGAGTACGATCGCAAACTTCTCGGTGCGGCTGACAACTTTCCTCTACTCTCACCGACCTCATACGCTACGGTCTTTCAGTGAAATTAACAGATCATGGAAAGAAAAGAAAAGCATTGAATAAAAAATAAGCGGTTTGCCCCCCTCCCTCCTGCTCCCTCCTCCTCCCGAGAAAGAGAAAGCAGATGATACGCACCTGCGAGCGTCTCGCGCTGTCCCTGGCCACTGTTTCAGTAAGAAAGCACCTACCACCTCATGTGCATACACGTTCCTCCATAAAAAATGGAAAAGGCGAACGCAGAGCCTCAGAAAAGAGGGAGGGGAGCGGGGCAAAGGTGATGAAGTGCAGCTAGAAGAAGCCAAAAAAGGAAGAGGGTTGCGTAGAAACCCCAGAAGTATTAACGCATTCGCGAGCGAGTACCGGGACAAATATGCATCGAAAGCGCCAAAAAAAAAGCAAACGAAACAACGATATCACGGTGTCTTACTTCTGTCTCTTCTCACTAAGCGATTCACCTGCTTCACAAAACGAAACAAAAAAGGTTGCAGAGCCCTTCCCAAAAAATAGGATGCGCTTTTTCACACACACACACACTCTCTCTCTGCCCCTTTCGCCAGCTCCACCTCCTCTTCTCTTCCCCTCTCGTTTCTCCCTCCTCCCTCACCCTGTGCCAGCGACATTTTCGCTGCGGTGGATTCCGACGTGCAGACCCCACGATACTCTCCGCGTCAGATACGTGCCCGCCACCCATTCAATACAAGAGCCCCATCATTGAAAGGCACGTATTCCACATCGTGAACGGCGACTCCGTCTGACGTCACGGAGTACGTCGGCTGTGACCCCCAACGCTGATCCTGAGATGCTGTCCAGCGCACCAGCGGAAGATCGTCCCATCCTCTCGCCTCGCCAGCCTCATGCGGGAGTGGATCGTCCGCGCATATACCGTGACTTGCCGTCACGTTGTACGCTATCGGAGCTCCACCATTTTTATCGTGCGCCCTGCGGGGAGCAAGCGATGCATACCTGGCTTTAACGCACGTCTCCACCCATTTCTCTACCGCTTCGCACGCCGCCGCCTCTTCCCCTGGCCCAGCACCACGGCGAGTGCACTGATGCAGGTGGCGTAGAACAAAGAAATGCAGAAGAAAAAAGTCCGCTGGGTGGCACCGATGCAGCACCACGGAGGACCAGGTCACGTTGTGGCGTTGATGGCTGCGTAGATCGTGAAATCGATGTAGATCCTCCCACACATACCAATGCCGGCGCTGCGGGCAGAGTCGATCCGCGCCACGTCGCCGCTCCATCAGCAACTTACCGAGCATGACATCTTCATGATCCATGATGCTCGCGTAGTAGGTGTGTGCATAGACGGCACTGTAGTCCCTGGCGGCGAGGTGAATAACATCATTGTTTTCACCTGCACGAACCTCCATTAGTGCTTGTACGAGTTGCCGATGCAGCAGGAGCAGCATACCAGCGCTGAAGTACAACTCACCGTTCCATCGCCGCATACTCCCCCAATAGACGCACTCCTCAGCCGCCCCGACCGTCAAGGGAAGCGGCATCCCCCCTGTCACAGCTGCACCGTGGCTTTGCACGGCAAGCCGGCCCCCTGCGGCGCCTTTCGCTAAACGGCGTCCCTTCCGCCCTCTCTGAAGGTACCGCAGGTCGCTCAGGTACTGCGGCACCTTCACATACGTGTCGTCGTCCCCCTTCATGATGTACGGCACGTCGGGGAACGCCGTGTACGCGTAGCACAGCCATAGAATGAGCTTCTGGCTCATCCCCACCTCCACCGCGAGACCCCACTTGGCATTATCCCCGAGTTTCTTTTTGGTGGTGGGCCTGCGGTCCGTCAGCATGTCTACCCATACCGCGTCACGGTGCTGGAGCGCCTCCTGCCACAGCGCAGTCGACGCGTAGCAGACAAATCTCGCCGGGGAGGTAAACAGTGGCGTCACCGGTAGTGAAAGCTCATCGGCAAGCTGCACCAGCGTGGGGATTGGCACTGAATTGGGCACCGCATGGGAAGCTCCTGGAAGGCTTACCAGCTTATCACATGGCGAGTCCATCGACGTCTCCCGGCGCCACGTCTGACGCAGCGTCATACGACGCCGTGTGAATGGTGTCGACGAGATCGGCACGGCCACCTCGTTTGTAGGGTTACCATGGGCAAGTGTCCACAGCAAGTTTGCATAGTGCTCTGTCGCTGCTGCGAAATCACTAAAAGTAGGCAGCAAAAGGGACGGGTCACTGCCGAGACGACGGCTGTCACGGCTCAAGAATGCCATGTCTGCAGTGGTCCCATTTTGGGATGACGACAGGCCTAGCTTCTGTCCCCTATGAATCTGTTCGGCACCCACGCCTGCGACGTGTTCTTCCTCCCTCCGACTCGACGCCGAAAGCTGAAGCGTCCACTTCTGCCGTTCCGCCGCACCAAAAATATACAAAGGCAGCAGCGCTCCTTCAAAGCCCACGCGGCTGTGAGCCACTTCATCATATGTGAACCACGTCTGCCGTTGCGCAGAGCGCAACGTCGCCCGCGCCGCTTGATCGGTGGATGGAATGCCAAGCACCGCTAAGTACGTCATGGGCGAACGGTCTGATGGACTCGAAGGAGTTCGGTGGCAGCGCGCTCGAATCTGCCCACGGATAGCACCCGGATGCTTGGGAGACGACGTGTTTCGCGAGGAAAAACAAGATGGACTGCGCAAGGACCGGCGCAGCCAACACCACTTGGGTAGCTCAGATAGTACATCCACATCGTCTGTCACACTGGCGATGGCCAACAGCATCGGCCCAATACGGCCCAGTGGTGCATGTGCTGTGGCCAGCACAGCCCGCTGCATATCCATCCCGACTCGTGAGAGACTATCGTCGCTTTCGATGGTATGATGTTCACGGGGGGAGCGCCACGCCTTATCCCGGGGCTGTGCTGATGTTCCTTTCAGCGCGATCGCGTAATCCTGTTCCGATGAGCACACCCCACCCTTCTCCTCCAACACTTGCAGTGTCCACGAGGGAAGCTGAGACGTCGTCAAACTCGGTGACAAACGTGAAAATGAAAGCAGCGGCCTCCATTTAGAGGAAGACAGGTGCATGCCTTCCATTGCAAGCCCTACACACCGTGCACGATACGCTTTCATCACGATGGGTGAGGGTACAGCAACAACGCCGGGGGCGGTGTCACGCGTGTACGTGTCACCATCATCGACAGAAGGCTTGTCATTCGGCCGTGAGCGCGGCGACGCGCACACGGAGGGCAACGCAGGAAACTGCACGGTCACAGCCATGGGGACCGGGAGCGGCTCCAACGCACTGGGAAGTCCCAAGTACTGCCTACGCATCACAAACACCAGCTCGCACTCCCAAACAGCGATAAGGGCCTCCCACGTCAGCAGCAATCCCAGCGACAACAACAGCAGAAAGCCGAAAAGGTAGAGCAGTAAGAAAAAAGCCTGGCGTGCGCGCCGTCTTCGACCAACTCCGTGAGATGCGCTTCTCAAGCTTTCGAAGGTGGGCTTCACGACACCCCAGCTATCCTGAAGACCTCGGGAGCGATCGTTTCGGCCCCCGTGAAGCGTAGCTCTCGCGCATGGGCAAAAGCAACAGCAGAAAAAGAACACGAGGAAAACGTGTATCCAGTGGAAGAGAAGCGTGGAGAGGGCCCTCTCCCGCGTGCTCTGCGCAGCCGCGGAAGCCGCTACCGGTTCCACCTGACGTTTCTCACTAGAACTTCTCCGAACGCGGTGGCGAAACCCCTGCCACGCGACAGCCAAAAAACTGAGCGATTTCTTCGGCACGCTATTTCGCTCTACGCTTTCAGTTTCATGCGCGGCTGATGACTCGCTCGAACAGTCACGGCGGCGAAGACGACGCAAAGGTGTGCTGTACTCTTTGCCTTCTCTGCCTCTTGTTCGAACGACTGAGCCATCTCGGATTTCGTGCGAGTCGTACGCCTCGCTGTTGTCCGCCCGCCCTACATCATATCGCCAGTGGCCCCTACACCGACACCAGAAATCACACAGCCACCGCAGCCGCCACCGACATCGCCAAGAGCGACGCGGAGTTGATGAAAAACTGTGCAAAGATGCCAAAGGACCCCCGGATGGGGGGACAGCAACCGAAGCAGAGGAAGGGGATCGAGCCCTTTGCGGTGCAGGACAAGCCATCCCCGTTCTCTCGTCGATAAGCTCCGTTATCGAATGAGTAGGTGCACTTTTCAGGTTGCCCAGCGAGCCAAAACCGTCAGTAGACCGTGTTGGAGGAGTTGCCAGCGCCCACGTCGTCGGTTTCGCCGCAAGAAACGGCGCAACGGCACTGTCGATCCCTTCCGTTTTCACCACGGTAGAAGTCTCTCCCGTCACCGATACGATATCCCCCGCGCAACTGTGATAAACACCGTATGCCCCGTCTTTTCTTTCACCGCCGCTACGAGTTACTGGGAGGTCGCTGTGCGTCTCCCCGTTGCTCATAGCCGCCACGACCGCTGTTAGGGGGCGCATACGTGTGAAAGGCTGCTCGGAAGCGTTGAGGGTGGGAAAGAGGGGCGGGGGAGCCCGTGCCGCTGTTGTAAGCACCGCAGTACGCGCACACGGAATAAACAAACTCTGGTGAAGATCCGCTTCACCACTGATCTGCGCTCCATCAGGCTTAGCGAATCCTCTACCAGAAAGATCGGTCATCGCCGCCACAACACCTTCATTTGGGCCACAGTAAGGGGAAAGGGCGGAACGCGTCACCTCTCCTTCGGTTTCTTGCCGCCACACCGTCCGCCCCCACATCAGAGGGATGCGCTCTGACGTCTTTTCGTGGCGCAGACCCACTTCTGTCGCTTCGAAGTCACGAAACTGGTAGCGCAACGGTTTCCCAGTGCAAGCTTCTCCATTCATGACGAGCTACTGCTCTCATTCCACGATGCACACGTCACACGTGATTCGCTAACGACCCACCAACGATATGGAGAAGTCAGTTCCATCCAGCATGCAGGAAGCATACGTGCACTTCCTCACTACTGTTTTTGGTCAAATTTATTTTCCCTATCGATAAGGCATGTCCCCTGATGTACCCCCCCCCCGCCCCCGCCCGACTGTTTCTTCGAGTTCTTACACGAAATTGCAGCGAACACGGCTACAGCTGGGGCGTACCTCGCGGTGAAAGACTTGAAAGCAAAACACAGGAGAAAAAGAGCCTGCACGACACCTACGAATGCCTGTCTCGAGTACTGCAATGATCGTAAACCCAGCCGATTACCCTGCAAGAAGAAAAAGGGGGGGAGGAGAAAACAGCAGAGGGAAGGGAGAGAAGTTTTTTGTGTTGTGCTTTTTCTTTTGACGTTCGCGAGGGAGGGGAGAAGAAAGAAATGCGGTAGGAGGACAAGGAAGGAGAAGTTAGAAAAGACTATCATGAATACCGCGCCCTCTTTTTCGTCCTAAGACCGAAAAGAAGGTAGGAGGACAAGGAAGGAGAAGGATCTGCTCTTCAAATGGCTGGTCCGCTTTGCGTGCTTCGTCCAGTGCCCAACAAATCGGGTCGCACCTGACGTGTGTTCATTTCGGGTGGCACGCCTCGAGTGCCAGAGCGTACACCACTCGATAATGCCCACCCACCCACCCCGGGGCTATGACAAACGAAACAAAAAATCAAGTGCAGCAAAGAAAACCGACGGACTTGACCAGCCAGGAATTTATGCACGCATACACACACACACTGCGCTTCATGCGTTGGAGGAGGGAGAGAAAAGGCTCACAGCCACCCTTTCCCCTCCCCTCCTTTCGTCACTCTCCTAGGGAGAAAAGAATCTGGAGGAGAACGAAACGCCCTACACTTGACATAAGAAGTGAAGCGCGCATCTGGACTGGTCTCTTCGGCCTGAGAAGATTGTGAACATGCAGGGCTGTGACCTTGTTAGAGCTGAAAGGAAAAGAAAAAACGCGAAGGGAAGAGCTGAACCTTCGTGAGAACCCTTAAGCCTTTCCCCTCCTCTCCTTCTCGTGAAAGAGTGCGTGGATGGTACAAAAGAAAACCAACAAGAGAGAGGTCTTTGGTGATGGAGAAACGGGGGAGGGAGGAGGCAGAGAACGTGGCAGCTGAGGAGAAAAAGGTCAATCGATGGATGATGCGAAGGAGAGAAAGGATCAGGATAAGAAGCGTAAGACAATCGGTAGAGTGGCAGCAACCGTAAAGAAAGAACATCATCACGATCCCATTTTGTAGAGGGGCTAATCCCTTTCCAGGGATGGCGCCCCTCCTCTCGATATACGCCTACATCACTCAAGATGAGGCATTGAAAGGGTGTGGTGGTGATGGTGGTGGGAGTGAGCCTATATGCACCACCTGGAAGGAAGGCAGTGGTGCGCGTACCTCCCGCCTTTGGGTAAGGATCAAGATATGTTGGATCGTCTCCTCTATTCGCGTGCGCTTTTCCCCTTCGTCCTCAGCTCTCCTTCTTCTTTTTCTTCTCCCAGTCAGCCCTGAAAAGAGAGAGAGCGAGAGAGCAGAGCACAATGACATCTCATGAGCGGGCGTGGAGGGCATCACCGATGCGGTGTTCGGAAGGACGGTTGGGAAGAGGATTATCAGAGATGGTAGTCGTTCGTTGCATTTCAGTTGCGTGTCTCAGGCAGGCATGCAACCACACATCCACACGCACACAGGTGCCCAAGAAAAAGATACTGAGATGTGGGGTCGCCCTCCCTTCTCTTCCCTTACCCTCGCCCAAACAAAACGATCCGAAGGGGTGTCCTTCCCTTTCATGGGAGCCTTTTTATTTTTTTTTTGGTAGCGGGACGTTGTCCGAGAGTCAAGCTGATGATGTGGGAAGGGAAAGAACGAGTCGAATGGGGTGCTACCCTTTCATGTTTCTCCCAACCCCACAGAGCACCGCAGCGGATACCGGCATCCCATCACGTCGGCATGGCGGGTGTACCTACGAAAAAAATGAAAGACCGCATCTTGCTCTCTCTCTCTGTCTCTGTTCCTGTATATGCGTGTATGCGTGTACATATGCGGGCGACTTAAAAAGCGCCAACCCACCCCCTTCCCGTTAGTACGCCCATGCATTCCGAAACGGAGGAGAAGGGGAGAACGAGAGAAGCAGCAGCGCACCACCGCTACCACCAATGTCTGAAGGCGTCGCCCGGTGCATTCTGGTTTTCCCGTCATCCATAGTGCCGGCGTTCCGCCTTGCCATACAGTCAAGCTGAGCTTGTCGGTCTCACATGTGAGGTCCTCCGACCGCTTGGCGAGGCAGCGGCCCATCCACGTCGCGTCCGTGATGCGCGTGAAAAGAGAGAAGGAGGAGCGGGAAGAGGAGCAGACCACAAAGACAACGAGAACGTGCGCCCCAAACACCAATCAGTCATTGCATCCAGCAATGCGAAGAGAAAAAGGGGGGTATGCAGAGAAACATCTCCTCAGCAATTCATTTACCAGCCCCTCACGCTATGCTTGTATGAGATGCCACAATCCTCCGTGTATATAATATGGGATCCCCCCCTTCCTCCTCCAAAGTTTGTTCCGGCTTCTCCCTTCCTTCCTTTACGAGCGATGTGCCGTTACACCCATCACGTACGGATGGACACGACAGAAAAAGGAGAGCAGCACCCAAACAACGCGCTCAGATGCCTCCATCCAACGGAGACCACAAACATCCGTGTATGCATGAGTGCAGAAACGAAGACAGAGAAGAGAGGGAATGGGGGTAGAGCAAGAGATGAACACAAACCATAACATCAGTTGTGACCGTACGGAAAACATAGTACAGTGACTCTGAGGAGAAAGAACGAGAGAGAAAAGAGCTCCTGGATCTGGCGCTGTCCCATCCATCCTTTTGAAATCTTCATGTGTTTCCTCCGGCTCGAATAAGTCTTGTGCACGAAAGGACACAAAACACAAAAGGAGAACAAAAGGAAGAAGAAGGTTAATGGGGAATGAAGAGCAAATGAGGTGACGACGGAAGGCCCATCCATTCTTCGCTGCTCTTCTTCCTTCCTAACTTTCCTTTTCTCCACGTCTGGATGATCGCATGAAGCGGCCCATATTGCGTGTAAAGCCTCGCCTGCGCGGCAGCCGGTCACGAGGTCCATCTTCGTGTACACCCCACTCTAGCCCCCCCCCACTCCCTTCGCTGAGAAAACGTATGGATACAGACCCGAGCAAAACCGTTCCTCGTCAGCGTCGCCACCTTTTATCGTTCCCTTCGTGAGAAGACGTCTCCTCTCGTGCCCTTGCACAGCTGCAGTCGCCTTAAGCGTGCGCTTTATTGCCGCTTCACTCAGCCTCCCTCTTCCTCACTTCACCCTCCCCCCCAAACTCTTTTTTTAGGGAAAATCAGGAGCGGAGAGGGGAGGAGGGGCGGCCAAGGCCTCTCTTCCACGTAAGCCGTCAAATAGCGTTTCTTTTTTTTGCAGGAAAATAAAAAGCAGCCCATCCTCACTGTCCTGATCCCTCACTCATTTTTATCGATCCCACACCAGCGCCCTTTCACCTTGTGCGTGACAGGGTCCACGCCGGCGTAGCTGTACCACTCCTCCACCGACCGTTGCCGTCCCATCCCGTACCGGCTCGAGTCAATCACCACGTAGGCGTTCGTACTGTTGGCGGGCACCAGCAGTTTCGGTGTGTTGATTGCATGCGATTGCAGGAAGAAATGCAACCGCGGGCGCACGCGATTTTGAATGGTGTACCACAGCGCCGACTCTGACCACACCTTCGGCGCTTTCGCGCGACCATACATGTGAAAACACAAGTTCCGCACAGGGGAATAGATGTTGTAGCCATGAGTCCAGAGTCTTACAGAGAAGAGCACCTCCTCCCCATCAAAGATGTAAAGCAGATGTGGATCGAATGGAACGGCTCGGTAAATGGATGCTGGCGCGAACAAGAAGCCACCGGCTACCCAGGGCTGAGGGAGACGGAAGTTCTCCGCCGCGTCGATCTCGGACGACCGCACTTGCACGTAAGGGTCATTGTAAACGTTATTCTGGGTGAACTCCGTCGCCGACCGCACCACAATGCCATTGAGACGTAGATAACTAAACTGCTTCAAGAAATGCGACTTGCACAGATACGCCGTAGTGGTGCGGTAGCGCGCAGCAGTGTTCCGCTCCCCTTCGAAGCTTTCCGGGTAGTGTGAGAGTACGGCATGCGAGTCCTTGAAGCGCTGTAAAAGTGAGACGCCAAGGGTGTCCCACATAGGGCGGAACCGATTGTGGGAGTCCAGCACCAGCGTCAGGTCCTCACCACGGTACAATAGCATGGCCATGTAGCGGCCGTACGTCGGGCCTTTGGCCTGCCGCGAGTCTATCTCGCGCATGCGAATCTGATCTGCGAAGAAGCAAACGCTCTCGTCAAAGAGATGCGCATCGGGGACGTCTGTGATCTTGGAGGTATCCGTGCCGTCACCCCACACTACCCGGAGACGCGCCTGAGCCTCGCGGGCCTTTTGATCGTCACCCAGACCCATGATACCCTCTCTCTGTTGCGTCACAGCAACAGCAGCGGCGGTGGTGAAAGTCGCGGTGGCGGTGGCTGCAGCTCCTCCTCCTACATTTTGGCGCGGACCTCCGGAGGGGCACAAGTACGGGGTGTACATCTCCGGGAGAAAGCACGGCGAGTCCCCAGCGCGGTTTTGCTGGACGAGGCCAACGTACACGCGATGCGGGTTGCGCGCGGAGCGAAATAGGTCCATCAGTGTCGGTGCACACTCCGAGTCTCGGTAGCTTGCAATATTCACAAAAATACTCCGAGTATTCACGGCTGCACCCATGTCGAACGCCTCCGGCATTAGCTTCCGATCCTCCGCCGTGCTCAGGTGAGACAGCTCGTCGGCACGACTCGCGCCGAGCCGAGGAATGGATAACAGCGAAAGTGGAGGGCTTTGTAGGATGAGCGGGAGCGCGGTCGCCGCTTGCCCAGGCGACATCTGAGAAGCGGCATTGGACTCCAGTGGCATGCCAAACCGTGTCTGGACTACAGCAGCGATAGCCGAATACCACGCATCCGCGTCTGCCACCGACTTCTTGCTGAAAGGATGGGCTGCATGGAAGCGGCGAGCGGGGTAGTAGTGAATGTGATTGAATATAGAAGTCACATCGTAAAGATCTGCTTTGGTCGCCATGCGGTTTGCCACCGCGTATGCTGAAGAAATCGCCGGCGTCGCCCTCGCCGCGTCGGAAGCTTTCCAGACCGGCACCTCCGCCCCATTTCGCTGCACCTCTCCGCCAACGTCACCGTTGGCTGGTGGCGTATCCTCACGCAGCCCGCGAGATCGCATCCATGGGAGCACCTCCCACTTCATCCAAGCGTGTCGGTACTGCAGAAACGCCACGTCATCGAAGGGCTGCGAGGAAATTCGCTCCGGGTGCGAAGTCGAAACGCCAACGAAGCCACGAAGGTGCGCGCGCAGCCTTGCCACCTCAGATCTACTAGCGAAAGACTCTTTCAACGCTGCATTCCAAGCCGTAGCAGGATCATCGTACACGGGCATGCCGTTTGCCCCGCCACCTTCATCACCACGATTCGCCGCAGAGGCCTTCTTCGGCGTTGATGGTAAGCCTCTGACGACAGCCTCACTTAATGCCTCGCTACGTGCACGTGCGGCCGCACGCTCCAGCGCTGCTGGTCGTCCCTTCACGTTCAGCAAAAAATTGCTCAGCTCCGTCAAGCCCATAATAGGGTCGTGCTGCTGCACGGCTAGCACATGAGCACTGACCTGCTGCAGAAGGTACGATACCTTTTCCAGCTCCAGAAGCGGCTGTGCGAGACCCGCGACGCCTGCCGTGTAGTCACCCTCCCCCTGAGAGCCGCCCTCACGATGAGAACCTCGCCGGCGCTGCCCTGCCAAGAGCGTGGAGTTTCGATAAAGGCGGCGGCGCTTCTGCACTGCGTGGTGCGCCTCCCGAATAAAATCTTCCAGCCCACCTGCACGGAGAAAATGGCGTGCGTCGAAGGTTGGAGCTGGTTGGTAGGGTGCGCCAGCACCACCGTTATTGTGTACTGTGTTGAGTTCCAGAAGCGGCCCGACTGTCTGCCGTTTCGCATGCCGCACATCCGGTATGACAACAACGAATACCACTACCAGGGCCGCCACCGCGACAAAGAGAAGCAGCAGCAGCCCTCCCACCGCGGTGCAGGCACAAACCAGCATCTTTGACAGATCTGCAGGACTGTCTTCTTCACGAACAAAACCAAGCGAGCGCATCGAGCGGTGTATGGTACCACCGCAGCAGACCAGTCGGCGCAGCCAGCCTCTGTGGTTCCCTCTGGCAGAGGGTATCGCCGCCTTGGGAGAGGCCGTGCTTCCCAGCCATTCACCGTCGTCACCGCTGCTGCCGCCCTCCTTTCCCCCAACTGCTGCAGCGTGTCGGTTGTACAGCCCCTGAAACGCGCCCCCACCGAATGCACCGCTGCCCTCCTCACCGGGGCACACCAGCGCAGGTTCGAAGCTGGGCGGGTCGTGTGCACGTTCGCGCAGAGAATCGAACAGCCGTGCCGTGCTAGGGTGAGGGACATAGGATGTGTTCACCCCCGCCGCACGGAAAGGTGGACTCGCCGTGGCGCTACTCCCCGTCGGCACCGCTGCGTCGACAGCATCTCCAGTACGCGATGACGGTGCTGTTGGCATCCCCCGCATACGAGCAGAGTCGGCTCGTCGTGGTGAGCGTCACAGCCAAAAAAAAAGTAGGGTCACCGGCGCCCTTATCCCCTCCCTTCGGCAACTCCGAGAAAGAGAGAAAGTATGGGAAAGAAATGGATGAGCAGTAACGCCTAGAGACACAACGAAGAGACAGCGCAGAGGCTACTCACGGATGTGAGATGTTGTAGAGGCGAGCTATGCGGCTCCTTATGTGTGTACAATGGCTTTTCGACTTTCCCGTGGCTCCCTGCCACTGTGAGTGAGAGAGAACGAAAGCCGGAAAGGCAACGGGAGAACAAAACACGCGAAGGGAAAAGCATCGGCGGAGAGGAGATGACTTGTGTCAGAGTATACGTATTCCACATCTGGAGCAAGACGCAGGAGGAAAGGGGGGGGAGGAGAGGGGAGGCCACGGATGGAACGAACACGCCCATGCGCCTCCTATCGCCCCTCCCTTTTCATGTTTTTTTGCGTCTTCTCCACGCCTTTTATCCGGCTCCCAGTCCACAAATTCCACTGTGATGTGTGCGGTACGAACAGAAAAGGGTGAAGAGACCATAAAGAAAAGCTGCCGACATCCGGTCACCCCCTCCCCCTCCCCCCGACCCCTTCACCGCCCCTCCGCCTCTCTTTCCTCCCTTCGCACGAGCGAGCAGTGAGCGTCGATGATGGAGAAGTTCATTCCCTTTGTTTCGCTTTTGATTCTACTGTTCTCAGCTTTTCATATCCACTCCTCCTCTTCAGATCAAACACCACACGCATAAAGAAAGAAGACAAGGATGGTGCTGGATACTCCGTGCTGCTCCCCTTGTCTCAAGAAGAAAAGAAGGAGAGATGTAGGAGAAAATGTGCCTGTGTGAGAGGCGAATGACGAGGCGGCGGAAGAGACAAGAGTCCCTTCTGTGACGCTTAACAAAGAGTAACAGATGCCTCAACCGCAAAAAACACTCAAAGCTAAAAGAAGCAGATGAGATGTGAAGAAAAGAGAAAGATAGCATGCCCTATACATATATATATATATATATGTGTGTGTACATATGGGTATTCAGGCCTACCAGTATCGGGCATCGAGCACACACAAACAAAACCTCCTATCGCTACCACCTGTGCCCGATAATGCGTCCTCGATTTGTGCAAAGGCACATGTTTGAAGGGAAAAGAGAGAAGACCACGTGAGCAGATTATCATACCTGGATAGAGAGAGAGAAGATGGAAAAGGAAAAGCACGTTCGCGATCGTACCTCAACACAAAACACAAGACCGACACGTAAGTCTCCTTCTGCAATACGGCGGTCAACAAGAGACCACCACCACCCCCACGAAAGGAAAGAAATGCGACGACGCTCTCATCGCCCCCTCCAAAAAAAAAGCGTTGCTCCAGCATCTTTGCTGGAGGTCTCGTCCTCCTTGTCGAACTACACTTTGAGGGGGGGAGGGGGCTAACTCCGTAGATACCCCACCCCACCCCGGCAACACCCCATCATACCTCTTCTGCGCGCCGAATCGAATCGAGTCGCACACCAGCGAAGGCTTCCCACTGTGAAAGCGTACGTCGGAGAGGGTGGCGAGGGTCTGGCACCCATGGCACTGTGGAGACGGCAGCAGTCGTGTTGCGGTTGACTGCTGCGCCAACAGGAGTTCCAGCTGCGAGGTGGGTCGTCATCATCGCCCAGAACTTCTCACGAGTGAACACGCGCGCCTGGCTCAGCTCAGCAGGTATCCCTTCCTCCGTAGCAGTCTCAGCCTCCCTCAAAACGCACTTGTCTCCCTTGTCCAGCTCTAGATTCAGTGTCGATGCGAAGCGTTGCGGGTTGCCCAAACCCACGGCGACAGGCTCTGTCAGTCCAAAGATATTCCATCCACGCATCCAAAGGGCAGTGGTGAGGTGCAGATCAGTCAACGCCCCACTGAGAAACTGGAGCGACGAGTCCATCTCCACCGCCTCAGGAACGCGCGTATCGGGCACCTCGGGCACATCTTCACCCACGCTGCGGTGTCCAGCAGCGAGTTGTTCGGTTAAGCCGCGTGGGCGGGTCCGCAGCTGGTGGCCCTGCTCGTAGGGAAAGAAGGCCTCCGCAGGCCCGAAAAGGAGATCGGCCGACGCGGCATTCTGCAACACAAACGGAGACGGTGGCCCTTCGTGTGCTTCCGAAAAGACGGTAGATCTACGCGTGTCTCCGCCAGTCGCTTTTTGAGTGCAGAAAAGCCGCTCATCAGCGGTAACACCGGCACCACCAATGGTTTCGCTGTCGCAGACACCTTTTCTCACTCCATGCAAGCGGCCTGTGTTTGCTCCATTGGTGAGCCACTGCTGCTGCTGACTTGCTGGCCCTTCCACCTTGTCACCGCCTAGAGTCGCGGCATCCACAGGGACCGCATGAGCTCTGAACCACGACAAGCCCAACGGCTCCAGATACCGCATGTCAGCTAGGCACGCACTAACAGCAGGCGCGATAACTTCGCGCATCCAACGCTCTCCATCGCTGCACATTTCCTTTCCAGTCGATGACGTTTGTAGCGTCGTTGATGCTTGGGTGGAACGGACAAGATTATGCGTGAGCTGCTTTAGAGCCTTGCGGTGCTGTTTCAGCCAGCAGTACTCGAAGGAACGCTTACGCAGCGCCTTATTAGTGGGTAAGTAATACGCAGCAGCCGTCCCCACCTTCCCACACACTTCCTCACTTGTTGCGCCGCGCTGTTGTGGCGGCAAAGGTGATCGTGTCGACGATGTCCCAGCTGTATCCACCACGGGCTCCGGCGGCATCGGGGCTCGCCTCTCTTCCAGAAAGAGGAGGTCATACACCTCCGTTTCACCAAGACTCTTGAGGAACATGTCCGGTGACGCGTGGCTCGTGATTGGACTGAGGCCGCCTCGAACGCGCCCCACCCGGTCCACCGAGGACATGACGGTCTGGTTTGCATCCGTAGCGGATGTAGAAAAGGCCACCTCGATGGCGCGCAGGCCTGCTGGAGAGTAAGGCGGCAGTCCATCCCTCGTCACGCCTCCCAAAGCAGAGCTCGTAAACAGATTTGCCAAGGAGAGGGACGCTGGCCTGTCTGTGGGTGCCGCTGTCGCATTATTTGTCATCGCTGCCCACTCCGCCACCACGCCCACTACGGTAGGCCATAGCCAGTCAGGAGTGACCAGCCACAACCCGAGCTCAATCTCCCGCTGAGCAGCAGAAACCCACGCAGCGACGTCCCCAGGAAGGTCACGAAGGGGATCTCCTGCCGCCGCCCCATCAGCTGCCGGAGAGTTCCCCAGCATTTTTTCCGCCTCCCCAAGGCCCAGCCCTGAGTGTACGGGTCCTTTGGGCTGCTGCTGCTGCAGTTGTCCGGCATGCGGCCCGCTTTCCTTCCCTGTGGTTTCCGTTTCAGACCGTATAGAGGGGCGGTGAAGAAGCGGGTTGGTGGCCCATTCCTTGACGATGGCAGTGGCAGCGGCGATCCACGCCACACCAGCTGTTGGCCGGCTGCTCAAAACAGCTCGTTCGCGCAGCGGGGTGCGCAGATACAACAATCGAAGCTTCAGATCCCAGTTGGGCAAAGCCAAAGCACCTGAACCCAGAAAAAATATGTAGGACTCTCCCCGGTAAAGCTGCAGCACGCTGTAGCGGCTAACGTAAGAAAGGTCAAAGCGCTCCTCCAAGTACGATGCGTCCACGGTGCTACGAGATCTTCGCTCTTCCACCCGAATAGCCTTCCTTGTGGAAGCCGCAGCATCCTCCTGCAGCTTCGTTAGGGGAACTACCACGCGCCGTTGGCGCAGATTGTCCTTCCAGCGGAATCCATAATGTGCATCATCCCAGCCGCTGCGAAAGTCTGGCGGCTCGCAGGTAATGCGACTGTACCGCCGCCTTCGAGTTGCAGAAAGCGGGGCTCTATCCACAGCCCGAAGTGGAAGCATCACATCGTCCGTACTAGAGAAGTTGAGCTCCCTGGCGGAGGTGATACCGCTCACCGTGACCAGATCGATAGTGCCTACGGTAACGGCTACACCACGATGCGCTTGACGGAAGATGGACTCCACGGTCATGGCACATCGCGTTGCCGTGAAGCGCATCTCTTTGAAGCCGTCATCACCGACAAAGTCGTCCAAGTCCTCGAATCCGGAATGAGCCGGGGCCCCCTCCGTCTTAGCCACATCGCTTTTGGTGGTGGCGCGGCGTTGTATGGCGGCCATCATATCCTCCGTTATGTCAGCCAGCGCAAAGGGAATCACCACGAAGATACTCCCCTCCTGTCCATATCCGCGGCGTGCCGCATGCGATACATCATAAAATGTTGGAGACCGTTGGATGTGCACCGCGTAGCCGTTGTCGTTCATCGCCTTCTCCGTTTCTGCGGCCATGCGATGCAGACTGTGGCTTCCGTGCGGATTGTAGTGGGACGTGATCACACGTAGTGGAGTAAGCTCCACCGCGGCCTGCGTTGGCGCCAAAAAACGCTCCACGTAGGTCTCCTGCTCGGCCTTAAGCACGCTGGGGTGGTCCAGAACCCAAGGGAGAAGAAGTTGCTGGGCCCCATGGGCGCCTCCGTCGTCTCTAAGACCCTCTTTGAGCCGTTCGAACATCTCCCCCTCGTCCTTTGCTGCCACGCCTACAGCCGGCTGGACCTCTTTAGCACGCCCTTCCCCAGCGGCCATCACGGAGGCCCACGAGGGAGGGTAGTACGATGTATTCACCCGCACTCCCCGGTAAGCAGCGTAGACCTGCAGGAGACGGAGTAGCTCCTCGAGATTCTCCGTGTACGGCATCGCCTCTGGGTTTCCATCGTCGGAACGACAAACCTCGCCCTCCCCTCTCGTTGCCGCACCGGTGTGGCGCGGCAGATCCACGCCGCGGGGCCCCGCAGACTCTCGCGTGGCACGGAAGTGGTCCCCTCCGGTACCCTTACCAAGCATGCTCTGTATAAGGGCGAAGATGAACAAGAAGGTGAGACACGTGATGATACCGGCGCCGATCAGACCACGTCGAGTAAAGCGGGCGCTTCGAGAGCGCCGATGGGGCAGCTGCTTGGCCTGCATCATGCATCTACAGTTATTCCCCTTCTTACCACCACCACCATCATAGCCCGCTCTATCTCTCTCTTTGTTCGATGTTGTTGCTGCTGTTGCCAACAATTATTCAATCACGGCGCTCACCTCTACGGGTCATCCCTTTTTTATTTATGGAAAGGAACAGGGGGGGAAGAGAGGGATGGGAGTAACGATGCGAGTGGAACATCAAAGGAGTGAAGTGAAAAAAAAGTGGAAGTGCACCACCACCACCACCCCAATGCCACATGGCATTATGAATAGCAAAAAGAGAGAGAGAGAGAGAGAAGATTTTGAGAAAGCAATGCAAACAAACAAAATGTGTGAGAGCTGAAAGCTTCTGCGCATGTCCAGTCCGTCGTGAGAGCCGAGAAAAAGAAGGGAGGAGAAACTGAAGGACGGTGTCACAGCCGCCAGTCACGGTGTTGCCTGACCTCGGTGGAACCTTCCGAGGCTTCCAGGTGCTTGACATCTTGCACAGTACTCCCACTTTATGCAATGTAACATCAAGTAATCCTTTGCTCTTCCTCTTACAGTAGCTTCCTACACACCGCCTCTTGCTTTTTGCGACTCTTCGACACCATCTTCCTCTGCTGAAGGTGAAAATGAGTTAGAGAGACCTTCTTCAAACAAAATGGACAGGTAAGATACACGTAACATGCACTGCGTACATAACACGAGTAATGTGCGCCTGTGCGCACGCTCATTTCTTGAGAATTGCTTTCTGCTGACTCCTCCGTGAGTGGCTCACAAGAAAGCCCAACAACACCGGAAGAAGTAGAACGCCTCGATGTCCACACGCACGCTCGTTCTCAACTACAGATACGTATGTATTAATATATCTATATATATATCAGTCGAGACTTCTTTCTTAGCATAAAAAGGGAGGTGGAAGAGACGTGGTCACCTTCGCATCACAAAAGAGACCGGCCGAAAAGGGTGGAGAGAGGAAGAGGCACGAAACCCATTTTTTTCATCGCCGTGTTGCCCATCCTTATCGACTGTCACCAGCCCGTCGCCCTCCCTCCCGTATCTCTTTCTTTTCTCATCCTTTCAGCGCCATAGCAGCAGATTCCAAAGTGAGCAGCCAGGGGAAGAGAGAAGGCCGCTCGCAAAGAGAAAGTGAGTCTCATCAAGAGCTCGGGAATAGACACACGAAATGCCGCCAAGGTTTCCCGCAAACAAGCACGCTCACACACATATTCGCGTTCACAAACACACCGAAACAGCGACGTGCGGTGACACAAGTGAAAGCTTGCAAGCCATGAAAAACACTGCTGCAGAAACCTTCCTTTTTGGTGTTGCCAAAAATAATAATAATGGGTTGATGAAACTCCTTGCTCAACTCTGTTTCACTCTCCTGGAGGAGGGGAGGAGGGGAAGAGGGGAGGAAGGGATACGTAAGAAGTCACTATTGCCTTCTCCGCCCGCTGCGTGTAACACAATTTTTGTTTTGTTTTGTCTGGCACTCTGTACTCTATCGTGCATCATTTCGACACGTGTGCGTGTGTGTCAGCAACAGGCTCCACCGAGGCTTGCGCCAGACTGTTCATGGCCGCCCGTGCCAACAGCACTGTCCATCGTCGCGCCGCTCGCCCCTCCCCCACTCTGCATCCCTGATGGTGAAATTAGGAAAGGAGAGCGAACTACTCCACCAAAATGGCCTGCGTTGCCTGGAGCCGGAGCACCACTGTCTTGCACTCGTGATGCGTAGCCCCCACTTCCCTCAACAGACGGCAGCGTGCCTTCTGCGTTACCTTCCGCTATGTTTGCCGGTGCCGGCAATGCCGCCGCTACCTGCCGAAACAGCTGTTTTATATTAGTGCCATGCTTTGCGCTAACCTCCATGAACAGCACGTTGCACTCTGACGCTTTCTTCATCGCTTCTTCAAAGCTCACCTCACGCTTCTCCGAGGCTTGGTCGATCTTGTTGCCCACCAGCATGATCACCACATCATGGCTACTCTCCGCACGTACTTCGTCAATCCACTTGAAAGCATTAAAGAACGAAGCACGAGCAGTTATGTCGAAGACCACCACCGTCGCTGCGCTATTCCGAATATAGCTCGGGATGAGCGAGTGGAACCGCTCCTGCCCAGCGGTATCCCACAAATGCAGCCGCACATCTCGATCATCCTCGAGGCGAATTGTTTTCGAAAAAAAGTCGATGCCAATAGTGGGTTGGTACTGCTGATCAAACGTGTCATACATAAAACGGGCGATGATGCTGGTCTTCCCGACGGATTGGTCACCGAGCAAAACTAGCTTATATTTCTGGGTGGACATGGAGGCGGGTGAGGTGGATGGTGCCGCCGCCGAGGATCGAGACACGGCGGTCATCGATCCCTCTAAGCGGGAATAAAAAAAAGCGCGCGCGGTCCCTCTATGTTTCTCCTTTTTTGTGTTCTATTCTCACGTCTGCTGAACACACGCGCCCGTATGCGCGCAAAAATCTTTGATGCGGCCACCCGATGTACAATCCGGCAGAAAATACTCCAGCGTTGCAGCAGAGCTAGCCTTAAGGGTAACGAAGATTCGCTTCCTCGAAGCAAATCAACGTGTTGAAGGGGGGGGGGGGGGGGGTAAAGTCAAGTTGCAGTAGTACAGCGATGAGAGCGTAAAAAGCGTGGATCCTTCGGACGAAGAGGCGGAGCGGTGAGAGAAAAGAGAGTCAGTGTGTATGTGTGTGTGTGCGTGAGAAAAAGCAAGAGAACGGCCGACCCACGCGCGGGAGAAAGAACGCCCAAAATGTAGGTCAAGCCCAAAACACACGGGAAATGGAAGTATTAGGATATGCCAGCACCATTGCAGCTCCTCACCAGCTTTCGTGCTCCCGCATTTATCATCTACTCCCAGACCTTTCACCTTCTTTGCGACGAGTACGCATAGGGGAGGGGAAGAGGAAAAGGGGAAGACCCTAAATGCACGAAGAAAGGTGCTGTGCTGCCGAAAGCGAAGTCGATGGGGGAAAGAGTGTTGGCGAGTCAATGTGTTTGTCTGACGTTTGGTGATCACGCATGCTCATGTAGTGCGTCTAGCCTCGTTGAATGGAAAGAGGGAACCCAATATCACTAAATCCCAGGAACTAATTCATCGAGCAGCAGACCCTGTTCACTGTCGGTCTTGTTTTGTAACGCGGTTTTATGATCCACTGCATCTTCTTCTTGGCTCATCTGCGCCGTTGCCACCTCTATCTCCTTCCCCCTTTCTATTTTCCCCCACCAAACCAGGGAAACAGTCAGAGAAGAATACACGGGTAAAGGAGGGAGTAAGGGAGAACGAGGAGGAGGAGAAAGGGTAAGACGGGAGCATCGCTTCCCTCCCTTCCCCCCCCGCTCCTCTAACAAAGCGAGAGGGAGAGAAAAGGATTCCCCGCAACAGAGCGGAAAAAATGACCAGCGCCGTAGGAGAGCAGAACATAAAAAAGAGGAAAGGAAGGGATCGATCACTAGGCCTGTCGCTTCGTCATGTCTTCCCGCTGCCATCGCTCCACGTTGTGCCGGAAGTCCACCACAAACTCATCAAAGTCGTGACGCCGCGCGTCCTTCTTCATCATGACACTCTCGTAGAGATGCGTTTTGCACGCAAACACCTCCAGCACAAGCCCCACAGAAAATCCCACAAGAAAAATGCCGAACATGCGCGCAGGAAAAGGGAGTCGTGTTCGGTACCCTCGAAAGAAGCGACTCGTTGCCGTGCCGTCTCGCAGAAAAGGGTCGCGGCGCTTCGCTTTATCGTGATAGACATTCTCCGCGGCGGCGCGAGAGGATTGTGCATCGGGGGAGACGGAAGCCATTCCACGCGAAACTCTCGCAGCAGTACCACCCGTGTCCGCCGACGAAGAAGAAGCGAGGAACCGAAATGAACATTGGGATGCTGTCCAATGATGCGCCGTTGATTGTACTCGACCGGTAGTCAGCTGTGCGCGTCTCCGCATAAATGGAGCTTGCAATCGACACGAGAGTATCACATACATTTCACTTGTAAGCATATTATATGTATAAATATATTCATACACTGGGATAAGGACGAAGTTGGGGAGGGGGGGGGGGGTCGTTCGATCCGAAACTGTCGCGGCTCTTTATGTGCTTCGCCGTTTATTGAAGGTAAAAGTTGAAGGAAGAAACGGAGAGGACGAATGTAAGCTGGCAAGCGCTCGGATCAGCTCGCTAGGCGCCGAGTGCTCCTCGCAGACTCGCAGGGGCTTCACGCCACTCACGCGCTGTAGAGCGCTGGTATCATTTCGTTACAATATACTGTGGCTTTGGGAAACCAACCGCCTTTCCCCGGAGGAGGTAGCCGAGCTTCGGGGAGCAGAATGCATGGTAATACTCGGGTTACCTCAAAGTCACCTGCGATGCTAGGCTCATCAGAAGTGAGCCATTCATTAGGACGCGAAGCCACGCATACAGGGGCAACAACAGGGCCGGCGGCATAAGAGCCCGGCCGGAATGCGTGCAGGGGGTGAGGGAAAACATCGAGAGCCACACCGCCCCAGCCAAGAGGCAGCGGGGACTGAACACTTTGTGCCGCGCACCCCGTGAGATGGAGCGCTCGGTGCGCCAGCAGCCAGCCTTCGTGAGGGGTGCTTTTTTTTTCGCGTGCAGTTCAACGGACCGGGTCTTTACTCATGCACCCGCGCTTTCATTCCTACAGAATAGTTGCTACTTCAGACCCCGCGGTTACATCTCCACCTACGAGCTCCCACCACCCACCGCGATTTCGTGCAATGCACCGCGCAGGGGGATACGAAGCATCCTCCGCGTCTTCTCCGCGACGCCTTCCATCCGGCACATATCGTCGAGACAAGAAAGAAGAAGATAGAGTAGAAGATAAATCAGAAATTAGATGGGCAGCCCGAGCAACAGGTGGATCGTGACCGTCAGGAGTATTGGGCTGGGGAGATGTACGCGTGCTAGCCAATGAGGGTGGCGGACCTGGTACGTGCCTAATGAGCTCCAGTAGAAAGTTGGCGAGCTGAGGATGCAGACCCAACTGCTCGGGGAAGTCCCCAGGGAATGCTATGTCTTCAACGGAGATCAGCAAGGCCAGGGCATGACCAGAGGTAAGCTAGGGTCTCTTTGCAGCTGAGCCTGGACGACTCTACCAGGATGAAAGGGTGATTCGCGTTGTGTTGGCGTACTTCGTGCCGTTCGAAGACTGTCCAGATGTATAAACGTGGCAGGGCCCCCCCCCCCACATATCGCACTGCATCGACTAGGGATGTATGGGAAGAGTTTTTCGAACTCATCGTTCGTACTGTTACAAAGGCATGACGCGCTGCTGAATGGTTGGTTTGTATGCGGTAGACCAGGCCTGGAATGGTGGAGAGGGCGTGGCCACACTGGGCGCAAACATGCATCTTAGGTCCCGTGTCGGGGCGGGGTCGTTGTCGCGGGGGCTCTGACTCGGCCTCTACTGAGCGGGTGGAAGTGTCTGATGGCGGTTGCCTATGTTGCGCTTGGATGTGGCGGGAGAGGTGCGTGATGGCAAATAGTTGATGGCAATGCGGACAGGGTTCTCTCGCGATGACTCGAACCCCGCGAACCGGTGCTGAAGTTGTGAGAGGGAGGGGGCCGTGGACAAACATGTGCCGCCTTACAAACCAGTCATACGAGTCCGTGGCGAATGGGCAGAGCGGGCACTGATAGGTTCCATCCGGTGGAGCCCCATGCAGGGCCAGGGAGAGGTGGGCAGCAAGTGTGCCGTGTGGGGTGCCGTGACTTGATACCAAGACTCTGCTGAGGTGGCTTCTGTCGGTGAATCGGGCGTAACACACCGGACACGGGGCTGGTTTGAAGGCTCGCGTTGCGAAGAGGGGGGGGGGGCTGCGGAGGTCTCGATGGTGATGGCTCTGGTGGGGCAAGTTCCGGCGGGGGGTTCTGCGGGGCAGCGGTTGTAGTCCGGGCCACTCGACACCATCGGCATTTGCATGGCCGAGGACCCCAGTGATGCGGCGGTGAAGAAATCCGAGCTAGGCCGGGGCCGTCTCCTGTCCTCGTGTGAGTTCCGCCTCCTTCTTTGGGATGGGGCGGTTGTGTTAGAGGAGCCGCTGGCGGAGGGTGACGGAGTGCTGCACAGGATTGCGGGGAGCGTCTGCTCGGCGCCTCACGCCGGTGACCATGTCCGTGATCCAGGCGGGAGGGGAGGGATCTGGGGACATGGCGCCCCTTACCAGCCGGTCAACAGCTTCGTTGCAAGGGATCTCACAGTGACCGAATACGAGTTGAAAGGACAGTCGCACCTGGCGTTGCGGAAGGGACAATATCAAGGTTCAGGTGCGGCGCAAGATGCCTTCGACGACGGTGGTGGGACCCGTGTCAAGAGCCAGGAGGAGGAAGAGCGAATCCGTGACCATAAGTTCGGTTGTTTCGGACACTCCACGCGCTGTAAGGTGGGTGAGAAGGCTGCTGAGGCCGATCGCCATCGCAACGCGCTCCGTACGGTAACCGCACTCCAAAGGGACACCTCCCTGCGTGACGATCGCCACGTCCCACCGCGCCTCGGCTCCGTACAACAGCTTCGATTCGATGAGTGCGATGTAGAAGGATCGAAGAATATCCTGAAAAGGACCCCAGTGCTGCGTTGAAACGGCCTTCAGCTGAGCTAGCCGACGGGATGCAGTGCTGATGGCTTGTCTGATCTGGCTCCCGACACCTCACATCGGCTGTAGATCGACGCCAAGCAGGCGGGGGTGACGGTTTTTTGTTCATACCCGGTAGGAAAAAGAAAGAAAAAGAGAGGCTCGAGCGGTGGCGGTGCGCACGCGGCGTGAACAAAACTGTTCAAGAGCGGGAGGCTAAAATTCTCTCAGGCAGGAGAACTTCACCTCCGTATGTCGATAGCAAAGAAGTCGGAGATGGCAATAAGCGCACCGCGAGAGAAAGAAAAGATAGAAGAAGAGAAAGAATCTGAAAGGAGAGAAGCCTTAAAAAACACAAACTGGTGGCATCGAAAAGGTACAAAAATCAAAAAGCGCTCATGGGAATAAGTGATGGTCAAACACACGAATTGAGTGGCCACAACACTGATGAACATGCAGAAACGCTCTCCCTGCTGCTGGGCCAGGGAGTCCAAAACGACTCCACCCGCAGCGGCGTACCCGTCTCGCCGAGAAAAAAAATCGTTCCTCTACGGACCGGCAGTAAAAAAAAAAAAAGAGAGAGAGAGAGAGAAGAAAGAAAGCCTGAGGATAAACGAAGGGAAAATCGGACGGATAAACAATTCGAAATCAACTAGTGGAAAAAAAACTAAAAAATGAAAAGAACTTTTCCGGAGCATACGAGAGAAAAGGGAGACGTTTTCAACGCCAAACGGGAGAAATCGCGCGTTCTCCGAGAAGAAGAACCGAAACAAAAGGTAGACTGGCAAAAAAGCAGCGAACGAATGATCAAAACAGTACCTGAAATGTCCAAATGGAAAAACTCTCGCCTAGAGGTAGGGTCCCTTCCTCATACATTTGCAAGATACTCCCCCTCTCTCTAAAAATAAGCAGGGGCGGGATGGGCGGACTCGCGAGAATCTGGAGCAGGTCTGTTGACACGAGGACGCTGCTGTGTGGATTCTTGGCGAATAAAGAAACGCACGTCATTCAAAGAAGGACAAGACAGAGAGAGAAAAGGTGGATAAGGAATATGTTATTCCTGTTTCATCTTCGAGCTTGGTGTGCTCGACGGGTATAAGGTGAAGGCAATTTCCTGAATTCCACGAGGTATTTCCGGCGATGTGCACGGAGGTATAGAGAGAAAGAGAGAGACAAAAGGCTGTGATCCAAGTCCGACGAATTCGCCCACTCTAGCCCGATACAGTCTACCGTACCGCCCCCCTGACCTGCAAACAAAGACCCACAACGTGCTATCTGACAGTTGGTCTTCCACAATCCCGAACACGGAGGGGGGGGGGGAGAAGGGGCGGACTCCTGTCTAGAAAAAGTGCGCCGCACCTGGATTCGAACCCACGACCTCATTTGCGAAGAGAAGTGGCCACCGCTGCCAGACCATCTCGACTCGTGGCCCCGCGAGGAGGGATGAGCCGAGAGAGCCCTCAACACTTAAAAAAAAAATAATCGGTTATCCGATAGCCAATTCCCATACGGTACTGTCCAAGTGGCACACCTGTTCTTTGGAGTGCGCAACTCCTTCAGAAAAGCTTGGTGCACCATAGCAATGATAGATCATCGACGTGTATAAAGAACGAAAACCTTAGGGCAACGAGAAGGAAAAGAGAGGGGGGAAGAGATGAGAGTATCCCGCCCGTAGGGAGAGAGGAGGGGGGGGGATAGAGAAAGGGAATCATCGAGTGTGAACCATGCATACACACATATATATGTACTGGAAGAAGAAGAAAAGCGAAGTACTCCGTTAAACGCAGCTCTCACGGAATAGAGACCCACCACAGACTCACCGACGTTTTGCTCGTATGCCTTCCTTTGTTACCCTATATAAGTGAATTGCGCACCTCTCTCTTCTGTTTCCTTTTCGTTGTGGTTTGGGGGATGGTGGTCATATCGTCCAGATATTTCCCCTCCAGCCGTTCTTGTGCGGAGGGGGCCCTCTCCTTCGCCACTATGCACGGTTTTTCAAGATCGCTCAAAGAGATGCACGCGGCCACCTGAAAGCAGACGATCGCAGGTACGCCAGACCACCAATACCTCGGTTGCTGCAGCGTGCATCGGCTCGTCCAACTACCTGACGAAAAGGGGCAAAAGAAAAAAGAACAGTAAGCGGGGAAAAGGGGGGTATGAAGGGAGAGGGAGAAGAAGCGGAGAAAATGGAAGAGCGAAAAGGAACGAAAGCGAAGCAGCGAAACGTGGGGAGGAGGAGGAGGAAGGAGGTCGAAAAGCACCGAAATACCAGGCAGGCGAGACAGAGACACCCGGTATTCCTCTTTTCCTTTCTGGGATGGCAAAGACAGCCGCGCGACGTGCAGGGAGAGGAAGCGGTGAAGGGGGGGGGGGGGAATAAAGACGAAGAGCACCACACCCTCTTCAAGGCACTTCCAGCTGTCCCCTCTCTCTCCTCCTCCCACGTCCAAACCGCAACTCCTCGCAGTCTTCACTTGTCTCACACAAGCCGCAGAATGCTATCACTGTCTGACCTCGTGAGGGGGGGGGAGCATTCCATTCCCCCCCCCCCCCCCAGCGCTGCTCCTCACATTCCAAAGCTGCAGTGTGGTGTTTTCAATGGATGTAACCACCCATCGCCACGTCGAAGGCGCACACACCCCACCCCTCTCGCTGCAGAACAGCTTCTACGCCAAATGTGTGCACCGGCGCGTCGCCCCAGCGATACTCCAGTGAGCCGGAACGCCAACTACGGTTCGCTCCCACGCGAGGATCCGTCTTACAAGACGGCACCGAGCCTTCATCGCGCTCCCCCGCGCCACTCCGATGCACCGCAGCAGGCTCATCACCCTCCGCCTCCAAAACGTACACAGCATTCGTATACATAGCGGTGCCAGGTCCCGGAGGCGCCTCCGCTGCATCGCCAGCAGCAAGACCGCTCTCTTCGTTGCTGAGTCTCCGCAGCACAGTCCGCCGGTGCCGCACATCGCGCTCCTCACCATCGTAGTCTTCGTAGTCCCGGTCGTCCAAGAAGTCCACCACCGACACGTAGAGCGGGTGTAGCTTCAGCGCGAACGTCCCAATCTCAAAGTTGTTATAGTACATGACGCGGTTGTAGTCGCTTTCCGGCCTCACCCCTTGGCCGCTAGCGCCAACGCCATCACCTGAGGTAAAGAAGTACGCCTGTAGCACACCCCGCTCAGCGGCCGTCAGCGCAGCACTGCTGTGTTCGGGGAACACGCCATGCCACGGCCACGTCGGCGGCAGCGAGGCAGCCCGCCTCTGTACAAGAGTCACGAAGCCTTCGTTCGACGGGTCCGCCAGCTTGCCCCACTTGCCCGTATCACCACCACCGCCATTGTCACCGCTTCGGCGCGGCTTGTGCGACACCCCGTGTGGCAGCTCCGTGCGATTTTCCATCCACTCCCACAGCGCCACGCCTAGCGTGCGAGTAACGTAGACAGGATCGACCTGAATTATTCTGTAGCCGTATGCACAGCGCTGATGCGCCATCGTCACGAAGGGGTCGCACGCGAGCGGCTTCGTCAGCCTCGAGTCCGTGTCTAGGCGCCAGTAGTACGAATACCGGTAGCGCCACGGAGGCATCGAAACCCCTTCGACCGTGCCTCCAGTAGCGCCATACGCAGCCAACTCTGCGCGACCCTCGGGAGAGTCCGTCCACACACGCAAGGACGGCAAGCGCCACACAAGGCGAGCCCAGAACCGGCACATCTGGCGATACCCACGACCGTGTGCCGGAACGACCCTCGGATTGTTCACCCACTGCTGCACAATGTGCTCGGTCACGCCGCATGGCAGCAAAGAGAACAGCGACGCAACATTCTCGAACGTCACGTAGGGCGCAGATGGCACTGCAGCCGACACCCGTGCAAACCAACCCGCAAGTTTAGCATGCGCCCGCCGCATCGCAGGCAGCATGTCGGCGGACCTCACCAAAACGGGCGGTGGCGGCGGCACGCGCACGGCCCACGTTCCTGCAGCACCACCGCCATCCTGCGCAGTCGAACGACGCGACCTGCCCCACACCGTGTACACGTCGGAGTGGCGCAGCGCATCCGTCATGGTCCACGCGCGCGGCTTGACAACGCCATCGCCAAATGCCGAACCCTGCAGCACCGCATCATTCGCCTCGTAGAAGATGTGAATGGGGTAATGGGGATAGCGTGAAAGGAAGTGGCGCTCGATGAGCGGCAGCGTCGAATCCTCAAATAACCGGATTCGCTCGCCGGGTGCAGGGCCACCGCTGCCTGCGAGAATGAGGATCACCCCAGACAGCGGCGACGCACGCCGGTTCGATGACTCGGATGGACGCAACGTTGGACGAAACCGCTCCTCCGCAGCGGTTTTGACGCCAGCCACTCCCTGCGCCGCCCATCCCGCAGCGTCTTCTGCCGCAAGTGCTGGCGTCGAGTTGTAGTACAGGTACGCCGCCTCCACGTCACTGACGCGGACCCGCCGCTGCTCATTTCGGTGTTGGACACCGCTCCCGATGCCGGCGCCGACGCCAGTTATCGCTGACGCATCAGCGCATTGCTGGCGAGTCTCGCGGAACCACACGCACTGAGGAGGAAGCGGAACACCTCCAGTTGATATCGTAAGCGGCTTCCCTCGCATCACAGACGACTTCTCACTCGTTTCCCTCGAACGATCGAAAAGGTCGTCGCCGGCACATCGGCGGATCGCCTCCTGCACCGGTGCCTGAACCCAGTCCTGCCCCCCACGCCAGGAGCTGCTCCGTAGTAGCTCCCGAAGGTCGCGAGCCTTTTCCACAGGCCCGCCAAGCTTTCGAAAGAAACTCTCCAACTCCTGTGTGCCAGAGCGGCGCTGCTCTTTATCTCGGATTTCTTTGGGGATAAGCCGCGGCGCACCCGACGGCTCTTCTCTCACCCCGGCAAACAGGCGAAGAGCAACGGCCAGCATCCGGGTCAAGGCGCGCTTCGCCCATCCCATATCAAGGAACAGGGTTGTTAGGGAAGGTTGTGGCTCTCTGGGGAGACGGCGAGACACCGAAGTCTGCTGACCACGTCCGACGGTGGAGGTATCATTCCCTACTCCACCCTTGCGAAACCCCTCCGCCGATCCAAGAGAAGTGGAGAATGGGGACAGCACTCCCAGACGGACGCCCATGGCAGTATCGCGGTCGTGGTGGAGTAGAACAAGTGCCCAAACGGCCACGAAAAGAAGAAGCTGAAGCACCGCTGCAAGGAATATCGTAAGGATCCAGTACCCCACTACACAGTCTCGTCGGGCGCAGAGGCGTATCGTCCTTCGATGGCAATCACCTTCCAGCTGAGCCTTGTCAGTGCTCTCAT
>JASAOM010000926.1:0-32993 GCA_030849085.1 Borovskyia barvae | reverse complement strand
GCGGTTGCCGACATGGCACGGGGAGGAGAAGGGAGGGGGGGAGGAGAAGGGAAGACGGGTGTACGTCTGTGCGTCTGTGTGTGTATATATATCGAGAACAGAAAAAGAAACAAAAGGGGCGCGCAGCCTGCGTTGCAGAAACAGCTGAGGACACGACACTGAGGAAGGGAGAGGCGGAAACAATGCACGGGTGCCCTTCTTCGTGGAACGAAAAGGTGCTGAGGATCAATGAAAATGGAAGAGATACTTTTGGCCCTAGAAACTAACTGAGGAGCAGTCTGTGAGGAATCAATACGCAAGCGAGGTCCGCAGGTCTGAGGGCCAGGGCGATGCACTGCCTGATGTTGCTGGGGACGTGAAGAAGAGTCAAGGGAGGAGGAGAAAGATGTAAGGATGCAGAAACCTCAGCGGCATCTATGCAAGAGGTAATCAACAAGAAAAATGAATTGCATCGTCGCTTCGGGGAGTGAGGTAGCGTACCAGAGGAGCGATGAGATACAAGGAGAAGCCGGCTTTCCTTGCTTTGCTTCGGAAAGGAGGTATGAAGGAAAACGGATGGCAGAGCCCTACCTTCGTATCACGTTTAGACTGATACAGATAGAGAGAGAGGAAGATAAATATAGGTTGCTAAACGGGTCAGCTGAGCCCAATCGAGAGGCACACCGCTTCACGATTTCCCATCGAAGAATACCAGATGAGATGAAGACTGTTCGAAGAAGTCGATGGAGCAACTGAGGAACACGTAGATCACCACAGAGGTGCCCTCAGCAAGAAGAGCAAGATGGACCTGGATGACACGCTTTCTCGCTCTTATGTTTAGAGTCCATGTGAACTACGAAAGGAAGAGGATGAATCTCAACATAGGCGTTAAGAAGGGGGGTAGTATTCGTAAAAAGGAGGAGGGGATGGAGAGTGAAGAGAATAAACGCGCGTACGTTCAAACTTTCCTTTTTCTTTTCTAGAGAGCGATGTTCGATGGTGCGTTGCAAACAGCAGAAGCGAAAACACTTCGATAAGGTGAGTATCAACCTTTTCTTAGGTTTAAAAAGGAAAAAAATTCTCCTTCACCCCTACATATGCTGTATCGTTCGCGAGAGAAGCACGGGAGCGCTGACGTGGACGACGTCCGATTCCAGAGGAGGGTCGAAGAAGAGAAGGGTGAAGCTGAAAAGAGAGAGAGAGAGAGAGAGAGAGAGGAGGCCCTTTTTGCATGATCACTCTTTCGATCATGTCCGTTCCCATTTCCTTTTCTTTTAGCAACCTCCGTTTTCCGTACTTTTCTGTGCTGCTGTCAAAATACGCAAACTTTAACAGTGATAAAAAAAATTGCGCTACTCCTTTTCGTTCTCTTGTGGGTTTAGTTGAGTCTGTAACGATTCTACTTTTTGAGGTTGGGATGGAGAGCTGCGGGAATGAAGAGCGCATAGGCTGCTTCCTACATGTCAAAGGGGAGCATACTTTGGGGGAAGGGGGGGAGAGGGGGGGCAAGGCTGGAGAAAACAAAACGAAGGTGTCAAAGACGGCGTGCGCAAGAGCTCTGAGTGCCCTTGTTGGCGCTTCATAAAAAGCAGAAGCGAAAGGGCGTGTGAGATGCGGTGCCCCAGTTCAGCAGAGAACTCTCCTCCTCTTTCGCTGCGCAATTCATCGCTGCCTTCAACCGCCTTCTCACCCTCACTCCTCCTCGTGTGCTTTTCTTTTTGTATGTTCCTCCCATTCTCTCCGTCTCTCTCCTCCTCGACTGAGGCTGCCTTCCTTCACGCATTCCTTTGGTAAAACATGCCTTCAACTTCATGCTTCTTTTCCTTTCGCTTCCGCCCTCTCAAACTACCGCGTAGCGCACTTTTCATGATCGTTATACCGTACACCTCAATCCACCCACCCCCTCCTTTCACTTCTCATTGTACGCTCTCCACAACATACACCATTCGCGCCAGCATCGCGGCCAGCTGCAGCGGCGTCCCAACTCCCTCAGCTATGCGCATCGTTGCTTCACCCACTGCCTTCAGCGCCTCTAGCTGCTGCAGCTCACTGCGGAAGAGCCGAGAGTTTGTCTGTATGACTTTAAAGAACGTCGCAATAACGTCTGCCGGCGCGTAACCGCGGTTCAGTAGCCGATTCATCTCTTTATGTGCCTCGTCAATATTCTGTTTCGTTACACACGCCGTAATGATATTTTCCACCAGAACGGGGTGGGGCTGGTCGCATACCTTAAAGACGTTGTCCGCATTGACGAGACCAAAACCAGTGTGGGTAGCCTGCATGGCATTCATCGCCTGACGCAGGTCACCTTCAGCGAGGTACAGGAGCGCCTCTAGCCCATCGTCGGTGTAGGACACATGCTCTTGTTGAATCACATACACAAGCCGCTTCAGAACGTCTGCATCACTCAGTTTCTTAAATCGAACAACAGCGCATCGGGACTGAAGGGGTTCGATAATCTTACTGCTATTGTTGCACGCGAAAGCGAAACGCGTTGTGCTACTGTGAAGCTCCATTGTGCGACGCAGCGCTTGCTGGGCGGCAGGCGTCATGCTGTCTGCCTCATCCAACAAGACGATTTTATGGAGATGCACGATCTGCTCCTCCTTGGCGGAACCCACCCCAGTCGTAAAGAATTTCTTGGGCAATGTCTTCTTTGTCTGTGCAAAAAGCTTAATTTTCTCCCTTACCACGTCCAACCCGCGGTCGTCGCTGGCATTCAACTCCAGTACCGCTTCCTTGAGAATGTCCTTACTACTACTTCCTCCGCTGCCTGCATCGCCGCTGTTTTGTTGCAGCAGATCCCGTGCGAGGCATAGCATGCTTGTTGTCTTACCCGTACCGGGTGGGCCGCAGAGCAACAGATTCGGCAGATTCCCTTCCCGCGCAATGACTTGAAGACGTGAGATGGCATCGGTGTTGCCAACGATATCCGCCACCGTCTGTGGACGGTACTTCTCCACCCACGGCACGTTCGACGGGATGCTCATGCGGTCAAGCTTCTTCAATTACAGGGAAAAGCCGATGTCACACGCCAAGAGGGCACACCGACAGAACCCAAACGAAAAAATGGGAGGCGGTGGGAAAAGGTAAGACTCACGCAGCCACTCTTTCGGTGCACAAAATTCTGAGCTGCGGAGGTAGATTGTGTGATTTCACGAACGCACCAAGGAAGGAGGTGGGGTTATGAAGAACACGCGGGGGTATACTTGCACAGTGCACGTCGCAGGTGGCGGGCAGGCCTACCCACACGCAAGCACACCCGAAAGCGAAACAGGTTAACGATGGAGAGCTACAGAAAAGGGAGAGGAGCGCCCTTCTTCAGGGTATCGGCCAGGGGACTGGGAAAAGGAAGAAGAAAAAGTTGTGAAGGTGTCAGTGACGTAGGCAAAGGCGCACAAGTCTATGCAAACTCTCTCCCTGTCAAAGGGGAGAGGATGAGGATTTGAGGCTTCAGTTTCCCGTTCGGTGAAGCTCGATGGCGGTCTACTCTCCGTCTGAGAAACGGAAGCGATCACGCACAAGACGGTGGAGGAGGGGGCTAAAAACTGCCGAGCAGCCCCCACAGGACAACGGCGTTAGATCACAGCAATGGAAAGGCAGTAGCGACTTTTAGCTTGCCTAACTTGAAACAGGAAAATGCCAGCGAGAGAACGTCCGCGGTACGAGGAGCACCCTCAGGCATCGAATGCGAAGAAGGAATACGGGTCAGAAAGACAATGTGGGGCAAGCAACCCGTGAAGATAAAACGGCGCGGGGGAAGAAGCCGTTGACGAGACGATCGATGCGTACCATCGAGGATAAAGCCGGACAACTTGTCATTGATCCCCGTACATTTGGAAAGCCTCGCTGGACGGAAAGAGAAGAAGATGGATGCAGGCTACTGGATTGCACCCTCGGCAAAGATCATATTTTTTTTACAGGTATGACACGTGCTCACATCGGTCGGTGCGAGCGTGCAAAGTCGCAAAAGCAGAGAGGCACACCTTTGGCGCTTCATCGAACAGGAAGAGAAGGTGGAGGTCCAGGAGGGAAAGGAAGGGCGAGCACCATTACTTAGTAGCCCTACTCTAATGGTTTGTATCGTTTCAACGCACGGTTCACCTCTTCCACACAGCGGTTTACGGCATTCAGCGTGCAGAGGGGTAGTGAGCTCGGAAGAGGGGGGGACACGAAAGCCACACCAACACGTACAGAGAGAGGAGGAGACCAGCAGAATGGCACTCAGAAGTGCGAAGGAGCTGACTCTTGCTTTATCGCAGCAAACAAACAGAAAGAAAAGTGCTTGATCAGAACGATGTGACAGAGCAGGTTTATCACCACGACCCAAAAGGCAAAAATATATATAGAAAGAAAGCGGCTTAATCGNTAAAGGGAGAGAAGTTCGCGCAAGGAGGGCGACAGCCGCTGTACAACAGAAAAGAGAGCGGAGTCGTGGAGAGAGAAGCAGTGGAGAAAGGGGAAAGATAAGTGGGCCAAGTCACACTATGACCCCGCCCCTTATCCTCCCTTCAACATGCCCCGTACAATACACCTCAGCGCCGTATTTACATCCATCCCACCCCTCTTTTCAAAGGGGGAAAGGGCGAAAGAGAATAAACGAAGAGGCACACATGGAGGACAAAGGCAAGCTGGACAACCCACTACCGTCTTCCCTGATCGAGTCGCCACCGTCATATCTCCTCTCACACCCAAAACCCAGCCCGTGGACCAGAACTCAAGAGCGATCGGGGGAGAGAATGGGGGAAGGGGGGAAGGAAGAGGGCCACTCTCGCAGATAAGGGTTCGAAAGACACCACTGAAAGCATGCAGCAATATCCACACGTGGGAGGAAGGCGAAACCATCAAACATACGCAGAGACGAAAAGGAAAAAAGACGACGAGAAGCGCTGGGACAAACGAAACCGTACGTACGAACGAAGGGAAAAGGGGAAGAGAGAGAGAGAGGGGGGGAAGGGTGCACTACCAAAAGGTGCCGCACCGAAAAAAAGCGCTGCGTTACCGAATCTCAGAGCAATTCACGAAAAGGAAGACGAAAGGACAATTTTGGAGGATTTCATTCAACATATATATATGTATACATGCGTGCGTGTGTGTGATGCGACATATGAGAAAAAAAGCTGCTTCCCAAGCCTGGAAAGGAACCCGGCTACAAGATGCTTTGTAGAGGGGAGGAGAGAGAAGCACAGTTGAAGGCACGTCGCACGACAACTTGGAAATGAAGCGGCCCAACGACGATAAGAAACGAGAAGAAATTTCAACACAACGACGCTCTATTCTTCTCCATGTCTCATTCGTGTGCGGCGCACAACTCGAAACGCAACACATGTGCCCTTCGCTTTGCGGATGGCAAGTGGTACAGGGCAATAACGTTCCACCTTACCTTTTTCTATGCTTGAAGATACCGATACATCGGTGACGTGAAATGAACCTTTTCTTTGGACGGCGATGGCAGCGATCGCCCTTACGTTCTCCTCCTGATTAGGGCGGGTAGTGGCCGCCGGTGTAAAGAAAGAGGAGCGCCACTGCTGATGTCGAAAAGAGGCTCACAGCAGCAAAAAAAAATAAGGTAACCCTATCTCTTGAATTGTAGATCAAAAAAGACAAAAAATGTCAATACGGGGACTTCGCATTTATTCGTTACGCTACAGAGCTCCACTCGACGAGCACTAGACAACTAACCGCGACCACCACCGCCTCTGCCTCCCCGATTACAACCCCTCCCCCTTCACACACACGCAACAACAACAAAAAGAAGCTGCACGGCCTAAGAAATTCCCTCAAACGCATTGAATTATAGTTGAAAGAAAACATGAGAAACAGAGAGAAAGAAATATCGGCTGGTAACCCCTTTGCCTCCGCCACGAGTGCACGCTTAACCTTGAAACCTGAAAAAGAGCGCCACGGGCAAAAGAGAAGGGAACGTCAGAGCAAACACTGGAGGGAGAGAGTAGATGGAGAAGCCCGAAACATCCGAACAACAGCAAAAAATGAGGAAGAAAGTTTGTGTGCGGTCCGAAGAGAGAGCACGAGGAAGAGAAGCGCGAATCGACTTCTTCACCTGTGAAAATGATTCCTTTGAAAAGGAGAGAGGGGAAAGGAAGAAGAGACCAAAATATCTGCCATAAGTGAATGGAAAGGAAGCATGCACACAATGTAATACATAAAGAAAAATATATATATTTATAGAGAGAGATAAATGCACGGCTTGGGAAGAAAAAGCGGCGCCGGGGGAAAAGGGGGGAGAAGAGGGAAGCCGAGCTGCGCGGGTGGCTCGCTGAGTCACCAATTTGATGCCCCTTCCCCTCCCCTCCCCCCCCCCCACACACACGCACACATGCACTCCACGCTCTCAGGCTTCAAAGAATCAAGAAACATCGTGAATTTCGTGGTGCTTCCAAAGTAAAAAAAGGACTCTCTCTCTCTCTTCATCGGAGGAGGGAGGGGGGGGGAAGGGAAGGAAAAGAGTGAAGATGGAAGTTTTCACCACGCGTCTGAGATGCCATTCTAGAAGAAAGGGGGGGAGGGAAAATTAAAGGAGGATAAGCAGCAGCAAGCCGACGAACCATGGAAGAGTCCCCGGGAGTAGGCCCTATCTGCTTCCCCTCACCTTCGCGTTCATCAAGTTGTTTACTTTTCACTTTTGGTCCGCGACACGACCCTCTTTCCTCGATTTCATTTTACAGCAGCCTAGCCAGCAAAGACTGTCAGGATGCACGCCACGAGCGACAGAGCCGATGATGCCACATAGAGGCCGAAGCCTGTGGTGAGGTTCCACCCTCCATCCTTCAGCGACGGAGAAGAGCACCACCCGTGCAGGTACAAGTCCAGAGCGGCGGCGACGACCATTACCGCCGTGGCCGCAGCAAATAAAAAGTAGAGCGCCAACGGAAATTTTACCACGGCAGCGAAGACAAACATGAACATGCACATAATAACGTTAGCCACAGCTAACACGCACGTCACCAAGGACAGGGCCTCTGCCGCCTGGATAAGCATACAGCCTCGATAGCAAGAAAAATATTGATCTCGCAGTTGCACCGAAATGGTACCATTTTTTGCTGGGTAGGTGACCGTCCACAGCGTCATAGAAGTATTGGCTGGTGGTCCACTCACAAGCGTGGAGAAGCGCTTTAGCGCTGTCGTGTCATTTTCATAGCGATAACTGGCGGCGAGAATCGTTTTGTTGAGTTCCTCCAGAGTTGCGGTAATAGTGGAGGGGACAACGAAAAAGGGCATGAAGACACCCAGCAAAGCGAACAGCAGTGCTGAGATCGCACTGAGTAGCAACAACGCGCGAATAACGGTGTAGCAACGGCACCCCATCTTGCTTAGCCGGCCTGTCGTGCTGGTCTCGCAATGCCGCGAATTTAAGAACCGTGTGCTTGCGATTGCTGATACCGATCGTCAGCTTCACTAAAAGGCTAAGAAAATCGAATGGGAAACAACGACACAAACTATCCCCCAAAAAAGAACGTGCGTTATGTGGGACCCGAATAGTTCAGCGCGTGTGGTTGTGCCTATATATGCGTCTGTGTGGGGAAGTGGGAGGGGGGGGGAGTATACAAAGAAGATTTGCGCAGAAAAAAGTGCGGTAGTGGATCCACTACCGTTAAAGTGGGATCTCCGTGGGGTCAGGGAAGCAAAAAAAGAGAGACGCGTTACAAAATTCACCATATTTGAGGAGGATCATCATCAAAAAAAAAGGGAGCGATCCCCAAAGAACGTAGCGAGTGGAAACCGCCCTGTAGGGTCTCTCCTGTCACATCCGCTACGCGGTCATCCATGACAAAGGCACTGAAGGAGAGATGCCGAGGGAGAGGAGAAACAAGGCGGCCTCTGAAAAATGGTTTGAGGAAAAGCTCTCGCTCTCACCTCAACATCACAGTTCCGGAGAAGTGAAACACTAAAAAGGGGGGCGAATACGTGTAGCCACAGCAGTGGCAATCGGACTGCTCTGTTCGCTGTACGTCTATCCCTCCTCCAGGATCACGGTTTACACTCGTGGAAGTCGGAGGAAATGGCCACCCGATATACCGGTACCGGCGGCTATGAAGACCCCGAAAAGGGGGGTAGAAAGACAAGGCGAAAACCTCCACTGGTCTCATCCTCTTCCACCGCTGCGAGGCGAACAGGAGCACGTACCCTCACACACCAATTCATTGCCCTCGTCATACCTGTTTTCCCCCTCCCCTCCGCCTTCGTGTTCTCCAAAAGCCTTCCTTCCGGGAGATTTCCTCGGTATAGAGAAGAAAAAAACATGAAGAAGACACACGCACAGTACAAAGGAATATGGAGGGGTGGAAGGAGCAGGGCGGAGAGGAAGGTAGGCGATTCGGTACACATACTTCACACGGAACTCTCCTCTCGATTCCCCACGCTCCCTCCAACCACCATAAACGTGGCAGAAACTCAACGAAGCGAAGAGGTAGGGGGGAGAGAAGGAGGGGGTATGCATTCCAGAGGAATAAAGCGCGCATGGGTGGAAGAGCAGTACCTCTCCTCTCGTGTGTAAATAAAAAAAAAGTGGGGCACCGGGGAGTGGAAGACGGGGAACAATCTAAGTGTGGCGACCTCGGCGCATCGCTGTACGACGCATCAGAGCAATGCGGGCAGAGACGGGAAAGAGAAAAACACTGCGGTCGAAATCCTCAGTCCCCTCGATATCGCGGCGGTGCATCTCCTCTTCCTGCTGTGTGGCTCGCACTCGTGCCTGCAACCGCCGCTGCTCCAGGGAGGGAGATGAAGTGTGTGGTGTCGATAGGGGGAGCAAAGCGGTGTTCGAGTCGTTCCCTAGAGCTGGGGTGGAGCCACGGGGCGTATCTCGCTGAGATCTGCCTTCCGCATTCGTCTGCCGGTCCCATCGGCGATCCGGTTGTTCTGGTTCGATCGAGGACATCGCCGCACTCGTACTGCTCATCTCTTTAATCGGTGAAATGTTTGGCGTGTCTCGCCCTTTCCTGGAAACGTGAAGGTCCTCGGAGAAGCCATGTCGCACCGCACTCCCGATTATCACTCCCTCCGCAGCCGGCGCACCGTTCCCTCCATCCCGCAGCGGACGTGTGGGCGTAAGAGGACGAGGAGCCGGACGCAACGCGTAGGAGAAAAGTGGGTGAGGGGATGGCGACGGAGCGTGCGAAAAGGCGAGATGTACGGTCTCGCTTTCCACAGGTGGGGCATCACGCAACGGCGTCGACGTCAAGCCTGCTGGAGTCGAGAAACGGACAGGGGCAGCTTCACACGAGCTCTCTGTCATCTTTGCCTCTCTAGCCTCTTTAGTGAAAAGGGCTGCTTGGTCAATGGCACTCAATGCAGAGAAGAGAATGGTCCAGCTAGGTGCGCGCGACATCATTTCACCCCGATATACCGACGCTCGTTGTTCCTCTTCGGCAGCTTCCAATAGGTGCCGATGTGACTGCTCATCGCGATGGACCTCATCGAATGCCCTTTGCCGGAGCGCGCGCATCGCTTGCGTCCACGGTGACGATCCTGCCGCAATAACGTACTCCAAATCGGTACTCTTCGTCTTCTGGAGGCACTCCGGAAGTGTCGGGTATCTTGCTGAGGTGCAACCGCAGGCATCTGCTGCACCATCGTCTAGAGGTATGCCTTGCCGCCCCACATCACGAGAGCTTACTCTGCCAATCGAGCTGTCACCGCGATCTCCAAAGCAGTTATGAGGTCCCATGAAAGGTGACTGTCCCTCTCGGTCCTCAACTTCGAAACGACCGAGTTCTCCTAGTGGATCGAACCGTGCAGCCTTATTACTTCCCGCAACCAGACGCAGCGGCGTCGACGGTGCTGCGCGGCGTGGCCGCATGCGTTCCTCCCGGAGCAGGTCTTCTCGCCTCTGGACTATAGCGAGCATGATCTTGTCGTTTAAAATGGGGGCACACTCGTTGAGAAATTTTTCCAGCTCGGACGCACTCCCCGATTCGAGAAGTTGGGCGGCTGCTCGCCGCGCCTCAACCATCTCGTGACGAAGTGACTCTGCGCTGCACAAGTCCGTGTACATGTAGAGTTGTACCTCATAAGGTGCCTCACGTGCCGTCACGAGAGCATCGAAGATGCCTCGTTCATTCAATTCTTTGCATGCTTTCCTGAGAGGCCGCAAGTAGGACGAGCAGGCGTCCATGTGAATAGAGTAGGACCGTTTTGCCTTCATGATAAGACTACCCAACGTCGAACTCGTCTTTCGGTCCTGCGCAGAGACCTTCAGGGCATCTTCGGCGGCGGTAATAGCCTCCTCTTGCTCGAGGACATCCCCCTTTTCCAACGCGTCACGCAACGCGGCTATCACGGCAGAGGTGGCCATGAAGTTTGTGGGAGAGCACTACGAGAACAGAGGCTTTTCGAAAACGGAGGAAGAGGATCCAGCGCAGTCAAAGCGGGCAACGCGCATTTGAAAGAAAAGAAAAGGTAAGATATCGATGGAAATACCCACCACCGTTGAAACCCAGCCTTATGAAGTGTGTATACGAGATGACAAGACCTCCCCACACCTATGCGAACGCCCTCCCCTGTTACTGGTATTCCGCAAGTCTCGAGGAGTGTGCACTTGCACTGAAAATAGAGTGCCAGTGCGACCACGATGAACACCGCCTCTGGTCAGATACTGATAGGAGAGAAGGGAAGGGAGCTGCCATGCACAGTAATGCCCCGTTCTTTGCACCGACGCAAATATATGCAAACACAATAATATATATTCCCATTACGCAGCAGTAAGGCACAGAAACACATGCACGTGTGAAGCATCGCGATGAGGGCCAAGAGAAGCGTGAAAAGAAGGCAGGGAGTGGAAAAACAAGTCAGGGGAAAGGAAGAGGAGGAGATTGGCGCATTCGGAAAGTTCGCTGATGCGTTGACACACGTATGTGAGGTTACCCTACACCACTCCGTGCTCCTTTTCTTTCGATGTCGTGGCGACTGCAGCAAAGAAAATATCGCGGTCGTCGGCACATCCGCTTTAGATAGGAGAAGAACGAGCCCCAGACGGCAACACCACCCCTGAAGGTGGCAATGGACGTGTGAAAAGGGGAAGGGGAAGGATGTCAGAAGGCTCTGCATCATGCGAGTTCAGCGCTTCGGCTTTATTCCCTCGTCCCTAGTTCCGCCTATCCTCTCACACGGTGAAAATTCAGGAGAGCGCCGGCTGAACGCGCTGCACTGTTTCGTTCCCCTGTGTATTCGCCTCTTTCTAAGCTCTTCCTCCGCACGAAGAAGACCATACAAAAGGGACACACACGCATATCCCGCGGAAACTACCCAAGCACAACCCTCTCCCTCTATCCCTCTTTTTGGTTGACAAAATCGCCCACAACGCTCTTCTCTGCACCCGACTCCACCCACCACCTCGGATGTTCTTTGGGAGGTGTCACGCTGACCTTTATCTGCACCCAATTTCTTCGATCTTGTCCGCGAGGGAACGAGATGAGAGAGAGGGGGCAGTGGAGGGCGAAAATCCTCCCAGATAGATAGCGCACACGCAAAGGGGGGGGCGTAAGGAGGACTCCACGGAGGAGAGAAGATGGAGAAGGGGGGAGGGGGGCGATGAAGGAAGCACAGAGAAGGAAAAAAGGAGGAGGGATAACAATCAAAAACGAAGAACGTTGGGAGCGCTGGGAAGACCACCGGTGAAGAAGAGGGGGGGTTCTCTCTTGAGACATGTGAGGCATTACGGCCTGCCCCTCCCCCCACACTCCACTCTCCAACATATCGAAGACAGCAAAAAAAAAGAGGTTTCGAGGAAACGGTGCGGTCGGGTCGCGAAAGCGCAAGTGGAAAGGGGTAGAGGACGTGAAGCTGTCCTCCTCCTTTGAACTTTTATTCTTTTCTTAGCGAAAGAGCACCCAGAACAAACCTCCAAAAGGCTCAAGCACTTCTCTAGCAAATAATTTAAAATGGTGAGATAAGAGGCGAGACGGAAATGTCACCGTTAAGGTTCTTTGATATGCACGAAAGAGGAGGAGAGGGACGGTGACTGGGGGATCTTCTTGCGAGAGTGTGCGCACAACCACGGTAACCGTTCTGCATTCTTCAACCCTCCTTCCCTCTTTCTCCCCCCCTCCTCCCCCTTAGACTCGCCTTTTGAAAAGTATATGTATGCAGACGTGCGCATATACCTTCGTATCATCCCGATCCGCTTTCTCTTCATTGCCGAGCACCTTCTCTCTCGCCTTCAGCGTCCCGCTCCGTTGCTATTCACCGCTTTCTTCTCTCCCTCCAGCACTCCACACTCCGCCTCTATACACACACGTGCGCACATGCCAGCATCCTAACCCATTCATTCTCATCACGAAATCGTCGCGTACGTACCATACATCAAATAAAAAAAGTAAACATGACAAACGATCTTTCTTACATGAAGGTCTCCTTTCCTCCGCCCTGTCAGGTACGGGAACGAAACCACACGGAGGATGGCCATTCCACAAGCCGCGACGTACAGAGAAGGCAAAATCTATACAGGCCAGGAGGTTTAAAAAAAAGCTACGAAAAAGATGCATGACAGAAGCCGTTCGACTGCCTTACCGCTCTGCCCTCCCGGCTATGACGAAGAGAAAAGACTTAGCACGGTCGACTTCACCCTAGCGCGATCATACAAAAAGGCCAACACGCGGAAAACGCTGCGGTTTGGGGCGGGGGAGAGACGGCGTACCGCGATGTTTTCGAGAAGGGGAGGTCCATTCCATGCTTGGGCAGCAGCCATACACCGATCTTGGTGGCGGAGGAGGGGCCAAAGGGCGGGAGAGGGAGGAAAGAAGGAAGTGAGACAGAAAAGGCGCATCGGTCTGCAATCCCAAGAGCGCGCTTACGTGCGTCCTTTAGAGAAGGCCTCAAGGCGCTCTGTATCGCTATCCCCAACCCGCCCGCCCATTCCCCCCCCCCTTTCCAATCCTTTAAGGGGTTTCATCTTCACTTTGCTGCAGCAAGTAGGAAGGACACAGAATGGGAGTGACGAAGACGGGGAGAAGGAGAGGCAGGAGGCTCTGCGAACAACAAAAAAAGAAGAGGCAGCAGGAAGAAGCGTTTGCAGAAGAAGAGCGTAGTAGGAGCAAGAAGCCTGTAGCAAGATCACACGCGGAGCCGCTCTCATGGGCGAAAAGTGTCCTGTTATTCAAGAAGTGACTCCTGCGCCTCCCGAATCTTCTCCAGCTGAAGGGCATTCATAGAGACGACCTCGCGAATGAGTGCATCTACGAGGGCCCTGGCCTTTGCCTTCTTCCCTAGTTCTTTGTCCACTTCACCCATGAGCCACGGAAAGAAGTCCAGCTCCACCTCGTTGAGCACCCTATCCGCAAACCAGCCCTCATCCTGCAGACGAGAGAACACGCGATTCTCCATGTTGCTCATATACGCCTTAGCGAATTGACGAGCCTGCAACTTCTCCCGCGTCTCTTTCTCCCGCCGGATGCGCTCCATCTCCTGCTTCTTGCGGCGCTCCTTCTCTTCGAACTTGCGCCGCTCCTCCGCCTCCAGCTTCTGCGTCTCCAGAAGTTCTTCTTTCCTCCGCTGCTCAAACTCGATCTGCTGCTGGCGCAAGAGCTCCAGTTCCTCCTCCTGCATCACCTCTAGCATCGCCTGCTCCAACGTTTTACCAACCAGCACCTCAAGAATGGGCTCTACTGCCTCGTCAAAACGAAAGAGGTCACCCGCGTTAATCTGTGTTTCTGCGTCACGGCCCGTTTTCTTGGGTACATACTTTGGAGTTGCTGGTCGATCCATCAAGGGGTCTGTCTGCGTCTCCTGCGCTTGCTGCTCCACTTTATCCGTGAGCTCTTCCAGGTATTCATCGGTTTGAATATGCGTGTTGATGCGACCTTCCCCAGGATCCGGGGTTGCCATGTGCCGTCGTGCTGCCTCCATCTGCTTGCGCCGCTTAATCGAAGCTGCGCGTTGAGAGGCCTGCTTTCGCTGTTGTGTATCGATCATCTCCCGCATCTCCATCTCTGCTCGAGCGGCAGTAGACATAATAGGGCTAGCGTAGGTGTTGCCGCGGTACACGCGACGGTCATACATGATGTTTCCATGGCGCTGGGAGCTATTCGGTGAGGACTGCCCAGCTTTTTTTTGTATAGAAGGATCCCGGTACTTGGGCTCCTGAAACCCCTGTGGAGGTTGGCGGAAGGTGTACGCCGCCGTCGTCCCTTCCGCATCCGCTGTTGGCCGCTGCATGGTTCTCTTTTTCTTTCTATCGCTCTCTCTCTCTCTCTTTCTCTTGATCTAGAAAAAGAAGGATGCTTGACGTTTTTTTTTCTGCTGTTGCGCGCACCGACGTGTGTGGGTGCGTGTCTTTTCGCGGCTTCAGCAAGCCCCCCCCCCCGGTGTCGCAAGAGGATAAGAAGGGGAACTTAGAAGGGATGGGTGGTATGGAGAATACTGTAGAATTACTGCGAATCTTGCTGTGGTTCGTCAGTGCAACGTAAAGGAGAGCGGAAAGGCAGTTTCCCGAGCTGTCAGGGCTACTACGTTTGAAGTAGCCTGAAAAAGGGGCAGCACTAACACGGGATCCCACCCTCCTCCACCTCTCGTGCCCCAAAGAAAAGAAAGATCAACGGCTCCTTGCCGTGAATATATATATATATATCAGCAGAGCCTTTGAGATGTGTGTATGTCAGTGCGACAAGTAGGAGAGAAAAAAAAATCACTCGTGACTCGAAACTGCCCTACTGAAATCACGGCACCAAGCACGAAAAGGAAGCGAAAGAAGAACGAGGCTAATTGTGTGGAGTGCGATTGAATTTCCTCTCCCTCCAGCCCGCAAGACAGCAAGGGCCGTGGCTGTTCACTAGGTGGTCGCATGTTTGGCTTTTGTGCATCAGCAATACAGACTCGAGGTAAACGAATGGGGGGAGGGAGGGAGGGGGGGGGGGGTATGCCTCTACATAACCTTTTTGATAAGGGCCATGCGCAATTTTGCCTTACATAAACAGCGCTCTACCCATCCAGCCCTCCGCACCGAACATGCATGCAGAAGCAAGCACCCCGTACCGGTGCTATCCCATAGGTAAGAGCTCACAAAAGCCAGCCGCTTTGAAAGCTATGCAACATTCGACCTGTATGAGTATGCCAAGTGCTGTCGTCTTCAATTCTCGCTGCACCAGCGTCTCTCCCAGAGGATGTCGACACTTTCTCCCCACTTTTTCCTCCCCAAAAAAAAAAAACGACCAGGAAGCGCGCTGAGCAAAGGAATAAGGAGGGTACCACGACGTCCTTCCCACGCCCCTCCCATCGCTTCCCACCCCCCTCCAACCATCACCAACGCCCTCTTTCATTTTTATTCATTACAATTCTTTTGTTTTCTCGACACACTTTACCCCAGAAAAGTTCTCCAGAAGAGTTTTTTTTATTCGTCTTTTTTTTGATGCGGTGGGACCATCGCGTATTCGCCATCACAAAGCGGCCACCAACAAGAAACAAGTGGCGACGCACGCGCAGAGAGAGAGAGAGAGAGGGGAGAAAAAAATAATCGAGCCTTTTTAAAAAAAAAAACTTCTATCAAGCGAGAGTCCCGATATCCACTACAAACGAACGAAGAGATGAAGCATGGCAAAACACTTCGTAACGGCCAATGAATGGATATGCATCATTTTGCAGGAAGGGGAAAGAAAACGAACAAGATAGTGCGAGAAATGGGGAGAAGGGGCAGGGAGATGACGGTGCGCCCCACCACTGACATTATCTCTTTCCTATTTTTTTTTTGAACATCCCGCAAGGGACACTGAGAAACAAGCGGAACAGAGAGGGGGAGAGACGTTAGAGCGAAAGATGCCGCATGTGATACAAGAATAAAGAGGGATAAAACATTTTTGTTGCCGCAGACCATCTTTTTTTCACACTATCTTGTAAGATACCGTTTCGAGGGGGAATAGAGGGACCCTTTCGTGAACGTGAAGGGGAAAAGAAGAAAGTGCTAGACGTTTCTTCGACGAAGGCCTCCCTTCTCGCCTGTTTGCGCTTTTAAAAACACAACTCCGGTTTTTTTCCGCGTTCTGGGTGCGGAACGCTCAGCATCGAGAACAACAAAAAGGCGCCTCCCATTGCAGGAAAGAGGAATGTAGGGACGATAAATAAATAAGTACATCTATACACATGCATTGTTGGGGTAGTATCTCAGCTCTATTGAGCCCTTTTCTTCTGCCCCCACCTGGACTGCCACCACCACCCCAGTAGCTGGCTTAACTGTCATCACAACTTTTGAGTTGCCTTGAGTGAGGAAAGGTGGAGGTGTCCGAGCAGATGGATCGGATCGCCGCCTTTGCCGGGCAGTGATGCCTCATACAGAAAAAAAGGAAAGGAAAAGCGCGCCTCGCACCGGCTGACTTTTGACGGCATCGAGACCACGGTACGCCTAAACAAATACAGGCAACTGTAAAAAAAAAACATGAGCTTCAAACACCCGACTGAAGGGGCCGGACTCATTGCCACCACAACAACCCCCGCTAACCTTATTTTCTCTCGATCCCCTTCCCCTCCTCTCTCAGCCGCGTTCAACCCGCTGGCTTCCCCCCGGTCGCCCCATCCTATGTTTGTTTCTTCGCCAGAATACGTGTCAGGAGTATGCGGTTAGCATCATCGTGACTCACTGATGAAAACACACTCACACAACAGCACAAGGCATCTACCCTGTCGTGTCCCTCTGTCTCTAGAAAGAGACAGAGAGATAAGAAATATATCACGATGACTCGGCGAAACAAAAAGAAGAGGGTGGAGGAGAAGAGGGGATCAATGGGGGAAAAGGCGTAGCAGCACCCTTAAGCTCGCACGAGATGTACCTTGACCTTCCTACGATCTTGTCGATCACGGAAGCACCTTCCTCGTGCGCCAACCATAGAAAAAAGAGGAAGCGAGAAAATCGCAGACAGTAAAAGAAAAGGAAAAAAGTACCGGTTCAGCCGGGTCTGTGCCACCTTCTCCACACCGTAGTACATCGATACGCGCACCTCCCTACCTGCCGAATGACACACACACGACGCAAAACGGTGAGGAAGCAACCAGAAATAAAATACCCGAGGGTGTCACCAGCGCGCAACAAGGGCGAGGGCGGTGACGGTGGACGGCGCATCGGGAAGAAAAAAAAAGATGCAAGATAGCTCCTCCCCTACGAACACACACAGAAAAGAACACGAAAGAACACGTTTGTTTCGTGTGACCAAAGCACTTGGAGGAAAATACAGCACATCAACAACCAAACAAAAAAAAGCAGAGGCGTCCATAGAGCAAGAAATACGAACGCGTAGAGAGACGAAGAGCAAATAAATAGAGTACGAAATGCATCAAAGCCTCATCTTTACATAAAGACCTCGTACAATACACGGAGAGAGACACACTCACCAATACGTTCATCTCCTCTTTCGAAATCCACAATGATAAGGCAAGCGACTTTAGTGATCTGCTGGAGTAATGAAAAGGCTTCACGCGTTTATGTTTCTCTGGAATCCATACATTCTTGAGGGTACATCTTTGCGTCGTGCGTAAAGGGCGATGCAGGATGCTTTTTTTTTCTATCCAGCATCCTGTAGCATCATCCCTGCCGGGCCTATCCTTGCTCCTTCAACATATACAAATACATGTATAGGTATTAACTCAAGAGACCACGGTGAGTACTACGGGGCTCTCTTGGACGCGTCTCTCACGGAAAGGGGGGAGAAAAGGTTGCATAAGAACATCAGCAAATAGGAAAGGCCCCCGTCGGCATCTCTCGCAGCACCCTACTCCCCGTATTCCCTTAGAGAGGTGGCAGGCTGCCAGCAGACGGCTTCTGCTGAGGACGCGGTGAAGATGCTGCTTGGCCACGTCGCACAATATCCTTGTTTGAATGGGCGGCGTCCTTCCGTAACGTTGGAAACCGAAGCGGTTGTAGAGGCCGTGCCCCGGCCGGGGGTTGCACAAACTTCAGCATCACCCGCTTTGGTGTGTAGATGCTAACGGTGCACCGATTGTCGCCGGAGACCGGCCGATTGGGCGAGCTGACGAGCAGGGAGTAGTAGCCTGGCTTGTCGGCCTTGAAGACCAAGGAGTGCTCGCGGGCATTGGTTGGATCGCCAGAGGAAGCCAGTTTCATGGCCTGGTCATTGTAAGCTGTAACGACAACGTCATCGTCCGCAGTCAAGTCCCCCTCGCCACCCATCTCTCTCTCTGAGCGTTTCTCTTGGCGCAGTAACACGTGCACATCGCACGGGCTACCCAACGTGAAGTCTACCCGTTGGCCCTCCTGGCCGGGCGACACTGTGACCGACAGCCTCTTCGGTTCTCGCGATAGTCCGCAGTAACGGAGCGGGGTGAGCGAAACCTTAGCTAAACCTGGGTACACCGACAAGAAGAAGGAGCCGTGCTGACCAGCTTTGGCGGTGTAGGGGATGAGGAGGGAGGTACTGTTTGCAGGGACCTCCATCAAGGAACAAACCTCGCGGGAGTCTAACATCACCCCCTTCTGCAGGAAGCGTGCTGTACTATTCGTGATCAGCGGCGTCAACGGTGCCGCAGAGGATACGGGTTCCATCAAAATAATACCGGCTTGAGGATAGTGGCAAAGCCCTTCAGGGTCAATAAACTGGGGCACCTCGTGACGCAGCTCTGTCAACATGGTCACAGGACGTGAGCTACTGTTCTGCAAAACAAAAATTGGGTTGTTGCGGAAGCTTGTAAACTTCGGATTCCCACCGCTTGTACGCTTGTCCCACGCCCCGGTGGTGGTCAACCGATCTCCGCAGTTTATATGGCACGTCTGCAGGCTCGCAAAATTACGCAGGAAGGTAGGCAACGGGAGGAACAGGACGTCATCTTTATCAGGGTTGAACTGGCACAGGCGCTGCAGCGCTGGAGTCCAGTTGATATCCGTTCTACGCAGTGGGCCCTTGTAAATTGGTGCATCACTCCGGTAGGAATTGCCAAGCTTGACGACCACATCCGCTGGGTTTCGCGACCCCTCCAGGGTGACGATTATGCTCATAAGGTGATAACTGCAAAGGGGATGAATGCCATCTGGCACGTCGGTGTTAGAGAGGCACATGACCACGTCTCCGCGAGCTAGGTCCTCCGCGACACCGATCCAAAACTCCACGGAGGTGTAGTCGCCGAGATGGGCAGCCTGAGCGAGCCGTGGATTAAACGGCGTGTGCGTTACGGGCCGCCCCGTCAAGTCTCGCATCGTCTCCAGTGAAGTGCAGTTGTCAAGCTGCTCGTATCCACCAACGAATTTTGCATACGCTTTCTCCAACAGCAACGGATACCACACGTGGTTCGGGGATTGGACAAATTTTGGCTGTCCAGCTGGGTCGCACGGCACTCGATCATCTACATCGATGTATACCGGGTTGCTATGGGGATCGAAGAAGGTGAAGGTGTACGGTGCGTTCACCGGTGCTGCTTTGGTGGCGATGAGCCGCTGCAGCAGCACCGGATGACTCGCCAAGGCGGCGATGAAAGGCGCCAGATAGCCGGTATCCGATGGGGCCGACATAACGTCACTCGAGTTTGGCACGGTCGGCTCAAAGGGATCGGAGCGCACATCGGGGTACAACTCGCACACACGCACCCACCGCTCCGCCACATGCTTGTTGGCTTCGTGAAACTCGGTATCCTGCCAGCCACGGATATCTAACGCCAGCTCATGTGCGCGGCAGTGTAGCTGCTTCTCAAGCTCCGCCAACTGAGCCGAATTTTCCCCAGTCTGCCGCAGTCGCCGTCGCTCCAGCTCTAACAGACGGAACTGTGGGTCTGTGTCCAGCGGAAGGCGCTTCAGCTCGATGCCCTCCGGTTCCTTTTCAAGGTATTCACGGTCTTTACGGATGAACTCCTCGGCCAGTTCTTCCGCACGTTCGTTCATCTTCGCTTCAAAGGGTTCGAGATCGTTATGGCCTTTCCTTTTAGCGCGAAAACGGGCTAGTTCAGTATCATGGAATACAGTGTCAGTGTGCAAAGGCAAATAAGCCAGCGGCACCCCAGCAGGCTCGGGGTTCAGAAAACCGCGATCGTTGCAGAGCAGCTGGTCCGCCAGCTCATACGCACGTCCCTCCATGTTGCCCTCTAGTGTCGCCATCCCCTCCAACCCACCGTCAACGTTGGATTTACGGAGCAGGCGACGAGCCCGCTCTGCCTCTCGCATGCGTCGATCTGAGTTCAGCGGCAGATCGCAAAGCGGAATACCAAGCGGAGCAGGATTCATAAACGCGCGTTCCTCATTCAGTAACATCTGCGCCAACGTCTCGGCCCGCTCGTTGAGCTTTTCTTCGATAGCCCTGATGGAGGCCGCTCCTCGGCCGAGCTCCCTCAGGACACGACGGTGCTCCTCCATCTTTCGGAAGGCCTCATCTCCGTTGAGGGGAACGTCAGCAATTGGCACGCCACATGGTTCGGGGTAGAGGAAAGCCCGACCCTTCAATACCAGATCCTTCGCTAGCGCGTGCACCCGCTCGTTCATCTTGCGCTCTACCTCAGCCAGCTCACTCCGGTGTTTCTCCGGTCGCTGCAGCAGCTTGCGCCGATAGAGCTCATTCTCGTGGAACTCCCGATCAGAGCTCAGCGGCAAGTAGCGAAGCGGGACCTCCTCCGGCATTTGATCCAAGAACGCTCGCTCCCTCTCCACAAAATCGGCCGCTATCTCATTCACACGATCCACCATCTGCTCCTCGCATACACGAATCTCTTGGTGGTTGCGTTTCGTGTCAGCCCGAAGTGCTCGACGCTTACGCTCGATAGGGTTCAGTATCGTATCGTGATTCAACGGTAGCTCATCCAAAGGTACGCCAAGCGGCTCTCGATCGATGAAGGCCCGCTCCTTTCGTAGCAATTCTTTTGCAATGATGTGTGCTCGCTCTTCCAGCTCTTCTTCTTTCGCCGCGATCGCTTCGGCGCTGTTGTGTGGATCTTGCTTCAGGCGAAATCGATCCCATTCCATTGCTCGGAATGCGGCGTCGGTATTGAGGGGCAGATCAGCCAGTGGAACGCCCTCTGGCTCACGCGACAGGAATGCCCGCTCCGCTTCGCAGAAATCCCGGGCCATCTCGTGGATGCGAGCATTCATCTTCTCCTCCACATCCCGCACCTCAGACTCGCCGATACCTGCCTTCAGCGCCTTCTTCCAACGGCGACGCTCTCTGGCTAGTGCGCCGAACTCCTGATCGGTATCCAGCGGGAGCACCTCCAGCGGAACTCCCTCCGGCTTAGGATCGAGAAAAGCGCGGTCAGCAGCAAGCACTGCTCGCGCAAGGACCTTGGCACGCTCCCGCATCACCTCGGTCATTTCAGCGTTTACAGCCGGGTCTGGAACCGGCTCACGATTGTTGCGATACATCGCGATCTCCGCCTCCTTGAAGGCGAAATCCTCATCAAGGCCAAGCTCTGCTATGGGGATCCCTTCTAGCTCCTGTTCCATGAAACCACGCTGATTGGCAAAGGCCATTCGCGCCAAAGTGTGCGAGCGACGATTCATCTCTGCTTCCAGCTCACGAAGGATGTCTTTATTGTGCTTTGCTATGCGGCGGTTTCGCGAGCGGCGCCGATACTCCTGCTCCAGTTGCTGAAAGGTGACGTCATTGTCGAGGGGAACATCACAAAGACACATTCCCTCCGGCTCCGGATCGAGAAAAGCGCGCTCTTTTTCGATGAGCTCATCTGCGATTTGACAGACGCGGCGGTGGATCTCTTCATTGACGGCACCTGTCTCGGTCGCTCCAGCGCTGCCTGTTCCACCTTGGCGGCGGCACTTTTTGGCCAGTTCGCGGAAAATTGGATCAGCGTGCAGCTCAAGCTCTTCCTTGGGAATGCCACGGTAAAGAGGCATCAACGGTTCCAGATCTTGTGCGATGACCTCACGGGCGAGCTCCTCCGCACGATTGCGCAGCTCTTCCTCGTCAGCCACAACCTCCTGCTTCGCTTTGCTTTGACGCTTGTGTACGCGGCGCTGCTGCTCCAGTTGCCTAAATAGGGCATCTGTGTCGAGCGGCAACTCGTCGAGAGGCAGCCCATGCACTTTCTCAGGTAGAAAGGCCCGGTCACTCAATACGATATGCCGCGCTAGCTCGCGCGCTCGGGCGTTTAGCTGCTGCTCGAGGTCTGCCACCTCATTTCGGTTCCTGAGAGCGTCCTTTGCGATGAGTACAGCGCGCCTGACTTCCATACCGTGATAAGTCTCATCGCTGTCCAGCGGGATGTCACACAGGTCTACACCGTGTGGTTGCATGTCGAGGTACTTGCGACGGTTTCCTTTCAGTTGCGCTTCACCAACGGCGTCCGCACGTGCTTGCAAATCCCCGTGTAAATGAATTACAGCAATTGGCTCAGGGCCAACACGGGGCAACTTCCGCGTTTTCCTTAGTTCCCTCTCCTTCGCCAGAAATGCTGTATCGGCATCAAGGGCGAGAAGCTCCTTTGGGATATCGAACGACTGAGCACGCAAGAACTCACGGCCCTTGACTTTCTCGATAGCGGCAAGGGCGTGCGCACGGTCATTGAGCTTGTCACGCATCGAACGTGCCTTCGGCGAGGTTGGTGCTACACCGCGAGCAAGCATCCTGAGATGTTCCTTCTCCATTGACCGATAATTACTGTCTTCGTCGAGTCGCACGTCCTCAAGAGGCACACCCTCCGGTTCTTGGTCGAGAAACTCACGAGACATTTTCAGGAAATCCAAGGCCAGCACATGCGCCTGTTCGTTCATCCGAGCCTCTACATCGGCGATTGCTTTTGGGTTTCGTTTTTCCGCTGCCTTGAGGGTACGCAGTTCCTTTTCCATGCTCACGAATCGTGCATCCGTGTCAAGTGGAAGCAGCACCAGCGGCACACCTTCCGGCTCTTGATCGAGGCAAGCGCGGTCTTCTGCGATGCGCTCTTTCGCGAGAGCAGAAGCGCGTACATTCAGCGTCGCTTGCACCTCCCGCACCCTCTTCAGGTTTGCCGGCACTGCAGATTTGGCTTGCCGCAGCTCCTGCACTGCTGCTGCGAACGCCGTATCACGGTGCGGACGGAGGTACTTGATGGACACGCCAAGCGGCTCCTGCTCGAGGCCCTGCAAATCTTCGTCGAGAAGCTTCCTTGCAAGCTGCTGAGCCCGATCATTTAGGCGGCTTTCCAACTCACGAACCTGCGTGGCAGCGGACTCCGATTCATGGGCTTTCAATCTGGCACGCTCCACTTCCATTGAGTGAAACCGAGCATCCGTGTCAAGAGGCAGCTCTGCAAGGGAGACTCCTTCCGGTTTGGGGTTGAGGTAATCGCGATCCTTTGCAAGCTCTACCATGGCGAGCTCGTGCACGCGGCTGTTGAGATGATCCTCAAGCTCAGTTACGGTAGCAGCGTTCATCTTTGGATCTCTGGCCTTCAGCACTGCCCGCTCCACCTCAAGCGCACTAAAGGCTGCATCGGCTTCCAAAGGTAGCTTGGAGAGCGGCACACCTTCTGGATCACGATCAAGGTACCCACGGTCCCCCCTCAGCAGTTTGTCTGCTGCTTCGGTTGCACACTTGTTCATCTTATCGTGTATCGCCTGTACCGATGAATGTGAGCCTCGTGAGAGTAGCTGTTCCTTTTCTGAAAGCAACGTGCAGAAGTGACCTTCTTCGTGCAGATTCAAAAGCTCAATCGGTATGCCGCGTGGTGTGCGGGCCAGTGGCGCAAGATCTTCTGTCTTTACTACCGCTGCGAGCTCCGTTGCTCGTTGGTTGAGATCTTCCTCTAATTCCACAATTCGCTGTTGGTGTTTCTTCGGATCAGTGAGCCGCAGCTTGGCCTGCTCCACCTCGAGAGCATGAAACTGGGGATCGGCATCCAAGGGCAATCGGCTTAGCGGCACACTATCCTGCTTTTGACGAAGGTGTCGGCGATAGCCTCGAACAATGATTTCGGCCAAAGCAGTCGCCCGATCATTCATTCGGTTCTGCACTTGCTGAATTGCCGCTTGCTGATCTCCATCGCGGGCCCTGAGTTGTCGCACGTCGTCAACCAAGGCTTCAAACTGCGCATCGTGGTGCGGTTGCAGTAGCGTTAGCGGCAGACCGTAGGGCAGCTGCTCCAATCCCTCCAAGTCAGTCTCTTTTTGGGCGAGCGCGAGTTGATGTGCGCGTTCATTCAGCAAGTTTTCTAGTTCACTTACTTTCGAGAGTTCGCCGGCCGCCTTGGCGGTTGCACGAGCCACCTCTAAAAGGCCAAACTTCTGGTCGGTGTTGAGCGGTAAAATCTCAAGTTTTACGCCTTCTGGGCAGAGATCTAGGTAGCCACGATCCTCGCGCAGCTGTTGCTTCGCGATCTCGTGGGCCATTTCATTGAGCTGATGCTCGAGAGCGGCAATGTCCTCGGTATTCACGTGGTGCCCCACCGCCTCAGCGGCCTCAAGACCCAGTCTCTTGTCCTCCAGGGCCTTGAAAGTGTCATTTCTCGTCAGCGGCAAAGACGCCAACGGCACCCCTTCCGGGTTCGCATCGATGTACCTCGCGCGGTCCTGCGTGAGGTACTCCTGAGCCATCTCAAAGTTGCATTCGTCTGCGGCTGCGCACAACTGTTTCAATCGTGCAGAGTTTCCAACTGGATCTTTGGCCACGCGTCGCATTTCAGGGAGAAGACTCGCGAAAGCGGGGTTTTGGTGGGGGTTTAAAAGGACTAGCGGCACACCCAGCGGTGCAGGCTCCAGTCCTTCGACATCTCTTCGCAGCTGCGCAGCGGCAAGCTCGTCCGCGCGCGCTCTGAGCTGCTCTTTCAGCTGCGCTATCGTGGCACTGTTCGGAGAGGACTGGCGCCGGGCAACAATACGCGCAACCGCGGCTTTGCGGAAAGCATCATCAGTGTCCAGGGGAAGTACGGCAAGTGGCACACCAAGGGGTTCAGGGTCTAAGCATTCGCGTTCTTGGTTCAATACCGAGTTCGCAATCTCACACATACGTTCGTTCATATGCTGCTGTACCATGCGAATCTCCTCCGCGTAACGGACTCTATCGGTTTTAAGTTCCCTTATTTCTCGGATAAAGTCGATCATCTTGGCGTCCTCGTGAGGTTGCAGCACTTGAAGAGGGACGCCACGCGGTTCAGCATCGACACCGATCAAGTCCTCCTCCTTCTGCGCCAGAGCCAGCACGTGTTCCCGAGCATTTAGTTGAGCTTCCAGGCGCGAAATAGCATCCGCATTCGCGTTAGGGTCCTGAATTCGCAAAATGGCCCGCTCAACTTCCTTAGCGTGGAATACAGTATCAGTGCGTAGCGGCAGCAGCTCCATGGGCACCCCCTGAGGGTTCGCATCAAGGTACCTACTGCGGCCTTCCTCCAAAGCCGTCTCAGCGAGGTCGTAGACAACCTTTTTCAATTCGCTCTGGAGCTCAGAAGTTTTCTTCTTCAGCTGAGTAGAGCGTCTAGACCGTCGCAACTCAGGGATCAGACGGGTCACATCGGCGTTTTCGCGCGGCTTCAGCAGATCCAGCGGGATATCGAGAGGGCATTCATCAACGCCCTCAAAATCACCAGCAAGAACCTCACGTGCAAGCGAAGAAACCCGATTCCTTAATTCATCCTCCAACGCAGCTACAGCTTCAACTGTGTCAACAGAGTCCATTTTTCGGAGCTTCTTGCGCTCTGCAAGCAAGTCGTTGAAAGACTGGTCGGCGTTCGAGAGCAATTCAGCCAGCGGCACTCCCTCTGGATTGGGGTCAATGAAGTATAGCTCGCCTTTTTGCCGCTCCATCGCCAGCTCCCCTAGTCGGGTGTGCATTATTTTCTCGAGGTATGTGGTAGTTTCATCGCTGCCCTCTCGCCGACAGCGCCGGCACTGCTCGGCCGCCGCGCTGAAAAGCGGGTGAGAGTGGGGCTTCAAGTCCTCTGTGGGAATTCCCTCGTAGCTCTCCGAGAAGTGTGCGATGTCATCCTTCTTCACCACCTCCGCCAACTCACAGGCGCGATCGCCCAGCAAACTCTCGATGTTGCGCATGGCGACGGCATTACCGATCGGATCTGTGGCTCTCAGCACTGCCCTCTCGACCTCCAATGCGTGAAACTTCTCATCGGCGTCCAAGGGCAAATCTTCAAGGGGGATGTTATTCGGACGAGCCTCCAGGTACTTGGAGCGATCCCCAGAGATGAGCTTCTCTGCAAGAGCATGGGCACGATCGTTGAGCGCCGCCTCCTTCTGCTTCAATAGGGTCGCGTTGCTGGCAGGGCTGCGGCGTAGTTGACGAAGATCGTCGATGAGGGGTGCGCTGACGGTGTCGCTGTGAAGAGGCAGGAACACTTTCTGCAAGCCCAGCGGTGCCTCGTCGACGGCAGCTAAATCCGCCGCTTTCTGGTCCCTAGCCAGTTCTGCAGCGCGTGCGTTGAGAGCCGCCTCCCACTCTTTGATCTTCCCTGCCATGCGCTGCGGTTCCGTTGCCTTCAACGCCGCGCGCTCGCCTTCCATCTCATGGAACTTCTCGTCCTCATCCAGAGGCAGCACCTCGAGTGCGACACCCTCAGGGTCTGGATGGAGGTAACCTCGATCACCCTTCAACAGATCACGGGCAAGTTTATGGGCACACGCATTCATAGACGCCACCACTGCATTCATCTCCGCCGACATCGGCGCACAGGTCTCCAACGTTCGTCGCCTTTCCACAAGCTGTGCAAAGGCTGGGTCGCGGTGTGGGTCCAGCACCTTCAGTGGCACCCCTTCCGGAGCCTCATCCAGGTCATGCAGATCCTTCGCCAGGCGAGCGTCCGCCAGCTCGAATGTGCGTGCCTTCAGTTGTTCCTCTAGCTCAGCGATACGGCTGGCGTGACGGTGCGCGTCCTCGACCTTCAGCAAAGCTCGCTGAACCTCCAAAGAATGGAATACTTCGTCCGAGTCAAGTGGAAGCAAAGAGAGAGGAACTCCATTGGGAGCTTTATCCAGAAAGTGGCGATCCATCGCCAGCAGATCGTGTGCCATTGTCTGGCAACGATCCTCCATGGCAGCTTTGATGGACGCTACAGAAGGATCATTTAGCCCCGCAGGGGTTAAACCGCGCAGCTCCGAGATAAGTTGCTTGAAGGTTGGATCGTCGTAGAGGGGCAACGCCGATAACGGGACATTAAAAGGCTCCCCGCTCAGCCCCTCCAGCTCCCACGAAATACGCTCTCTCGCCAACTGCGCTATTCGGTCGTTCAACTCCTTTTCCAAGTTCGCGATGGCTTCCGCATGATGTACCGGATCAGCTTCATTGAGAGCAGCACGCTTGGTTTCCAGCTCCTGGAAGATCGCGTCTTCGTTCAACGGCAACAAAGAAAGGGGCACACCTTCAGGCTCTGTGTCGAGATATGCACGATCTCCTGCCACGCGCTCCATTCCCAGCTTTTCCACAAGGGCCGCCAGCTGCGCTTCAAGCGAAACCACATCCTCCGCGCTTCCTCCAGCTTCTGCAACGCGTGCGCGCTCGCATTCCAATTGGTGAAACTCCTCATTCTCATCCAATGGCAACTTCGCCAAAGGAATACCATGGGACGTCCCTGGTAGGTAGCGAGATCTCTCCGCCTGGTTGACCATGACGGCGATTTCTGCGGCTCTTGTGTTGAGCCTATCCACCAGCGATTGCAGCGCCTCGGGATCCTTGCTGCCAGCCTTTCGGGCCGTAAGAAGCGCCAACTCCGCCTCCCTATAGACTTCATCGGTATCCAGAGGAAGTGCTGCTGCCGAGCGACCGTTATACTCTTGCTTCAAGAACGTCGGTCGGGCCGCCGCACGATATGCAGCGCCGATGGCTAGCCCCTCTACACGCAATTTCTTCTCCAAGTCCTCAATAGCAGCGGCATTTTCTTCAGGATTTCGCCGCAGATCTCGAAGCTCGTCCTCTAAAGCACGAAAATTTGGATCCGCGTCCAGCGCCTCATTATACAAAGCCGCTGCGACGTCGAAATTTAAAGTGGCTCGCTCCGCAGCTCGCTGGATCACCCCCAGCTCAGCAGCTCGGTCATTTAGTGTTTTCTCTAGGCCATCAATGGCCTCGGCGGGCGAGGTAAGGCTTTGCCGCTGCTTCAACGTAAGGCGCTTCACCTCCATCGAGGTGAACTCCGAGTCACTACTGAGCGTGGTGGAGTCAACACTCTTATTCTCCGGAGCCAAAAAAAGCTCTCTCTCCGATTGCTTCAGCTGCCGAGCGAGCTCGCGTGCGCGCGCTATAAGCTTCTCCTCGATTTCCGTGATGGTGCCGTGATCTGTAGGTGAACGACGGTTCGATTCACGCAGCATAGTTTCCGTATCGCAGAATACGTCGTCGCTGTTCAGGGGAAGAAGCTCCAGAGGAACACTTTCGGGGGTTGGCTCCAGATAGACACGCTCCGATGCGTGCATCTGGTGGGCCAGCTGATGTACACGGTTATTCATCTGAGCTTCGATGGCACTGATGTTAGATTTGCCCGGTGTGGCAACTCTCTGCAGGCAAATCAGCTGTCTCTGAGTGTTCCGAAAAGTCTTGTCCGACAAGAAGGGAACATCCTTCAGCGGTATCCCCTCGGGTTGGGAATCAAGGAAAGACAAGTCCATGGTGCGCAGTATCTCTGCTGTGTCCTTGGCCAAACTGCGCAACTTGGCCTCCTGTGCATTCACCTTGAAGTTGTTTCGAGGGTCCTGCTTCAAGCGGCGAAGTTCCCGCTCTGCAGCCATATATTCTTCGTTGTCGTCAAGCAATGGATTCAGAGTGTCTAGGTCAAGGCCCTCCAAGTAAATAGCTCGTCCTTGCCCCAGCTGTGCCTTCGCCAACTCATGTACACGCTGATACATGCGGTCCCTGATGCGATGTGTTTCCTCCTCACCAGGGGTCCCGTCAGCGATTAACTGCTGCAGAGCTGCTCGACTTTCCTTAAATAGGTCATCGGTGTCCAGTGGAAGCATTCCCAAAGGGATATCCTCGGGAGAGGCATCAAGAAACGTCAAATCGGGCTCGTTTAGCTCCGCCGCATGCTCGGGTGCATCCGTGACGCGCACGTGCGCCAGCTCAGTTGCACTAATTTCCACTTTGCAGGGCACTTCCCCATTTCTGCGCGGACAGGTACAAAAGATGACGTAGTGTCCCGGCAACGAGAGCTTCGTCACCACACTAACTTCACGGCAGTTGACAGCGGAAGGAATTCCTTTAATACGGTTGTTCTGAGAATCGTAAAGGTAAACACCAACGTAGTCCTCCGCTATTGCGTCCCCGCCAAGTGGAGAGCTAAATGGTTTCTCCTGCCGCACTAAGGCATGCACATCTGTTGGCGTGTCCACTATGAAGTCCACCCGCTGCTTCCCACACTTAGAGAGCTCGATGCGGGCGAGGGCTGGTTGGTGCTGAGCAACAGTCGGGCGGTAGCGCTCGACCTCCAGTCTTGCCACATCCTCCTCACGCAGAAACCAGTAGGAGAGCAGGAACTTACTGAGGCAGCGGTTGCTACAATTGCCCGTAACGTAGCAGAGAGAATGAGGTGGGAAAGTCAACACATCTGTCACATCCCGCTTTGCCGCTAAGGGGCTTCGGTAGAGAAAATGGTGATTATCCATCGTCACCAAGTGTGTGCGAATATCCTGTGCATCGGGGTACGCCTGCGCCACGGTGAATCCCTTTGGGGCATACATGCCTTCCTGATCCGACAGAGTTTGGAGAAGATGCCGTTGATCGGGCTGATGCACCGCAGCCAGTAACTGAACAATGTTGTCCGACGAATTCTTCACCACGTAAAGGGGATTTTCGCGCCACGTCACGAGTGACGTATCGCCACCATTGGTGCCCGTTGCCCATTCGCTATTGAAATGCCACGACGGTTCGGCGGTGCCACCGGCGTATCCCTTCTGCACTTCAGCAAATAGCACGATAAAGTTGCTCGCTGGGATATAAAAAATGTGCCGATTCGACTCAAACTGCAACGTCTCCTTCAAAGCACCCGTTAGGGCCTCATCCTTGGCATGCATGGGACCCTTGTAATGTGCGTCCTCGTAAGGATTGTACATCTTCACCAGAATGGAACTCAGCTTCCCGTCATCACATATGGGCACAACATCCAGAACAGCGTAGTACTTGCCTGGCAGCAGCCCATACGGTTCCGCCTCACCCATCTTCACAAGTGCGGTAACGCACAAGTCCGGGAGGCTTTCCCTCAACTCCTCCCAATAAAACGTTTCCGTGAAGTAGGACGTGTAGAGCGCTGTCAAGGCAGGATCGGTGGGAATGGAAAGGCATGGTCGGCCGGTAAAGTCGTAAAACAACTCTTCTTGCGGGATACCCTCCAGATTGGTGTACAGCGTGTAGAACTTCGCGTACGCCTTCTCCAGCAGCAGCGGCCACCAGTGTCGCGTCGGTGAGGTGCAATAAACCGTCTCACCGTGCACCAGCGGAATGCGGTCGTCAATCTCAATTTTTACCCATTGGCCGTACCGGTGGAACTGAAACGTGTAGCGGCCGTCCTTGCGCGGCTTCTTCGACACGAAACAGTTGCGAATCACATCCGGGTGCCGCTCCAACAGCGCCGCGAATGCTGTCAACGTGTTGCAATCGTAGTACGCGCCTTGCTCGAACTGATCACAGCTCAACTTCTCAGGTAGTAGCGGCATTTTCTTTCCCTCGGGGTAGAGGTCGCCGATATGTACCCAAGGATCTCTGGAAGCCCCACGATTGTCAATGTAGAATCGCTTGTCTTCGAATGGCACCGCATTGTCCGCCACCTCCTCCACCACACTGGATGACAGATTGATGGGCCTAAAGTCGATGACGTTGGCTTCCGTCACCGTCTCCTTGCCGTCTTCGATGATATCTTCATCATCGTATGCCATCGCGTCCTCAGGAGGATCCACAATGCGCACATTCGCCGCGTGTGAAGCCGCAATGGTGACGACAACGGCCACCTCACCTTTTCCGCGGGGACACGTGATGGAAATCGCGAACCGCCCGCTCCGGGGAAGCCCTTGAACGCAGCTAATTTCCCGAAAATTCGTAGCTGCATGTACGCCACCAATCTTGCGATCCCCATCATCGTAAAGGTACATGCCCAAGTAATTATCCGTCATCGCATCACCTGCCGTCTCATTGCCTGAAAAATTGTTTTGCCGTAGCAGGATATGGACCTCTGTCGCCTCGTCCACGTAAAAGTCGACACGAGCTTTCGTCTTATGCATGAGTGTGACATCTTTAGTCGCTGGACTCGCCCAATTGATGCCAGGAATCGACAATGCCTCCACCGAGAGTGCCGAGTAGTCCGCGTTTTTGAAGTGGTACAGCGACAAGGAAAAGGAGGCCTCAGCGCCTTTCTGCATGGTAGAAGGAACAAGGTAACATGTAGACTTCGCTGGAATCGTAATGGTGCTCGCCACCTCACGCGAGTTGAGGAATAAACTCTTGAAGATGATACGGATGACCGTCCCAGTTGCCCAAAAAGATGGAATCGGATTAGGACCATTGACGCGCGTCACCACCATACCGCACTGCACGTAGCGGCTGGGACTTTCGGGGTCCGCTGTCCGGCGCTCGTCTTCCTGCTGGATCATCGCAACAACTTCGACATCCGTCTCACCGCTGTTCTTCATAAGAAAAAGGGGGTTCTTGCGCCACGACGCGAACGTCGGGTTCCCCCCAGCCGTCTCCCCTCGCCATGCTCCTCCCAAGACAGTCGCATTGTCTTCGATGTTGCTCATATAGCAGTACTGAATGGAGTTGGTATACTTGATGAAATGTCTTAATGGCATGAAGATCGAGTGCCGATCGTCGACGGTGTACTGTACCCGCTGCTTCTCCGACCATGTGCTGTCGTTCTTGTTGAGCGGGCCGCTATATTCGAACTCTGCATCCTCGAAAGGATTATGTAGATGCACCACAATATCGTCCAATGCTGAAGCACCGGTGAGGGAAAATACCTCCAGAATGGCGTACTGCTGTTGGGACTGCATGCCAAAACTTTCCAGATCATCCCCTGTAGTCCAAGAAGACGAGACGTAATCGCCGCGTTGTAGGCGCTCCCCCATTGAGAGCCAGAAAGGTCCGCTCTCAACATCAACACCAGCCGCCTTCGCCAGCGCGGCGTCCACAGGAATATTGAGTACAGGGTGCCCCGTCAAGTCATAGAAAGTCTCCTGTAAGCTGCAGCCCTCCAGATGGTCGTAGGATGTGTAGAATTTCGCATAGGCCTTCTCCAGCAGAAGGGGCCACCAGTGCTTTGTCGGCGATTGAACGTAGAGTACGTCGTCCTCCTCCATAGCTATGGTGTCGTCGATCACAACCTCCTCCCACTTTTGATTACGGAAGAACTGAAAGGTGTAGCGGCCATCTCGTTGCACCTCCTTCGTCACGAAGCAGTTGCGGATGACATCAGGGAACCGCACGAGGGTGGCCAGCGCAGAGAGCATGAAGCACTCGAAGTGGTTACCCTGGCCAAACTGCTCACGCGAGAAAGTCTCGGGGAGAAGAGCCTGATCAAGGCCTTCGGGATATATTTCACGTATCGACAGCCACTTTTCAGCAACCTCTTCATTGTTCAGAATAAATTCGGTATCTTTGAACGGTGTGCCCTCGTCGACGGTGTCATCCCGCGGGGACGACGTGGGGCTGAATGACTTTTGGTCCATTTTCTACTTTCGCTGGTGTAGAGAGTACGATCCATAACAATGATAACTGGAAGAAGCAGCGCCACAACCGAGAAGGGGCTTCTTGTAGGTGGTGCAGCGTGCAAGGGTGGGAGAGAGCGACTCCTCCCGAGGAGCGTGTCTCACAGACACAAAATCCTTCACGAAACCCGCGCAGGCAAACACAGCTCCACGCAGAAATCACAAGTGGGAGCGGGGTAACGGAATGACCAAAAACGTTCGTTACAGCCCACACACACACACGCACGTGCGCTAAGCAGTAGTTTACGGAGGTGTTGATGTCCGAGAGTGATGCAAGCCGCAGTAACCGTCCAGGAATACAGAACAATGAGAGAATCTCCGACTCCACTGAGGCGTTCTTCTGATGAGATAAACAGAGGTTATTTACGACGGTAAGCCGAACAGAAACGCCGCACAAGATCGTTACGTCCAGTAATTGGACAACGATCCTGTAAAGAAGAGAGACGCTTTCTGCACTACCCAA
>JASAOM010000925.1:0-32598 GCA_030849085.1 Borovskyia barvae | reverse complement strand
ATGAATCTCGGGTCCCGTGTCAGGGCGGGGTCGTTGCCACGGGGGCTCCGACTCGGCCTCTACTGAGCGGGATGAAGTGTCTGATGGCGGTTGCCGATGATTCGCGTAGATGTGGCGTGAGAGGTGCGTGATGGAAATGAATAGATGGCAATGCGGACAGGGTTCTCTAGCGATGACTGGAACCCCGCGAACCGGAGTGGGAGTGGTGAGAGGGAGGGGGCCATGGACAAACATGTACCGCCTTACGAACCACTCAAACGAGTCCGCGGCGAATGGGCAGAGCGGGCACTGGTAGATTCCATCCGGTGGAGCCGNGCCGCATGCAGGGCTAGGAAGAGGTGGGCAGCGATTGTGTCGTGGGGGATGCCATGGCTAGATACCAAGTGTCTGCTGAGGTGGCTTCGGTTGGTGGATCGGGCGTAACACACCAGACACAGAGCTGGTTCGGAGACTCGCGTTGCGAAGAGGAGGGGTGCGGGGGTCCCGATAGTGGTGGATCTGGTGGGGGGTTCTGCGCGGCAGCGGTTGTAGTCCGGACCGCTCGACGCCATCGACATTGCATGTCCAAGGACCCAGTGATGCGACGGTGAAGAAATCCGAGCAGGGCACATGTCCCAGTGCGGAACTGGGGCGGGATCTTCCCCTGTCCTCGTGTGAGTTCAGCCTCCTTTGGGGCGGGGCGGTTGTGTTGGAGGAGCCGCTGGCGGAGGGTGGCGGAGGCGGCACAGGATTGCGGGGAGCGTCTGCTCGCCGCTTCAAACCGGTGACCATGTCCGTGATCCAGGCGGGAGGGCATAGAACAGGGGATATGGTGCTCTCTACCAGCCGGTCTACAGCATCGCTGCGAGGGATCTCACAGGGACCGAATACGAATTAAAAGGACAGTTGCGCCTGGCGTTGGTAAAGGGAAAATATCAAGTCCAGATGCGACGCAAGATGCCTTCGTTGACGGTGGTGGGACCCCTTTCAAGAGCCATGAGGAGCGATAATGAATCCGTTACAATCAGCGCGGTTGTTTTAGACACTTGATGCATTGTAGGGTGGATGAGGAGGCTGCTGAGGCCAATCTCCATCGCAACGCACTCCGTTCGGTAACTGCCTGCCAAAGGGCCAAGCAAGGAGAGAAGAATGAAAGAACATTGGTGACGAGGGAGCATTTTGCTTGGAGATGCGGCTGTCGGAGTATGGGCCGCCCCTTTAAGCGACTCGCCCTCCAGTACCCTCATGCCGTCGTAGGGGATCTAACTGGAGGAGGTGCAGGTGCCTCATTCGCTGTTCCCTACCCTATGTTTTTTTTTCAGAACAGGGTGGAGGGCAAGGGGTCACTGAAGCAACTATGATACGTTCTGCTCCTTGTGACCGCAGTGATCGTCTTCTAGAGGTCACACTCTCGACTCGACTATTCTGGCTGGAGAGAGAAAGCAGGAAGGAAGGAAGGAAAGATAGAAGGAAGAAATTGGGCTAGGCTACCGCGGCTCTCAGAGAACTAAAAAGACGAGAAGGAAGAATGAGGGGGGGGGGGCACATGTACGTGCGTGTGTCCGTTATCGCGTCCCCTTGCTGCGATACGCCACTCCCATTCTGGGTGTTGGAGCTGCCTGGTTGGGTCTGCTGCTAAGGCAGGCGGTTTACGATGTCTGTACACGAATATGGGAGATTGAGAGAAGCACACGGACAGGACGCTGTCTCCCCGTGCACCTTCTCCCCGCGTGCTTTCGATCTCCCTCTGCATTTTTCATTTCAGTGCTTTTCGACGAAAGAGACATCGTCATTTTCTGTTGAAAAGAAACTCCAAGTCCATTGATACACAGCCCCTTTGGCTTCGGATCGTTGCCCACAAACGGCAGAGCGACGCTTCTCCGCTTCCAGCGGCATGTCAGCAAACCGGCAGTTATTTAAGGGGAAGTACCACCACTCCGAATATACGCTCTGAGGGCTTCGAGAAATTCTTCCAGATTTGTGGCGTTCTTACAGAGATGGTGGGCATGAGCCGCGGTTATGAAAAAATTGTACCGCATAGCACGCGAAGTTTGACCAGAAGCGCTGCATTCGTTTTCCAGAGAGGCGATACACGAACGAACCTGTTCGAGCTGCTCCTTAGCAAGTTGTCGAGGTACTTTGTCCAGGACGGTAGCCTCTCCAAGAAGCGTCGGCGACTGATTCACTTTCTTGAGTGAGGTCGTGACGTGGGCTGCGCTCCACAAACGCATCACTTCCTCTTCTTGAGTTGTACCCTCTAAGGAGAGCGCATCATACATAGCGACACAGTCCTCGGGAGGAAAGCCCGGCTCGTGAGGCTCCGCATACGTCGCTCCGAAGAACAAGCCGGCGATTCGTGAAAGATCATTCAGCTCCAGATAGTCAAAGCGGATGTGCGTTGAAAGTCGACCTGGTCGCAGTAGTGCGGGGTCAAGTCGTTCCGGATGATCAACAATAGCGACTACGATTCGCTCCGGCATCTCCACTATCCCATCCAGCACGTTTAAGAGAGATGATAGGTCCAGCTTATCCATCGCTTGATCCGGTTCCAACAGAAGCTGTCCTAGCCCTCGCGTTTTTAATCGCCACTCTGGTACTACCAGTGGCGTTGCTAGACTGCACGGCTTCTCCCTCTCCCTTCTGCACCCCAAAGAGGCTTTGCAAGGATGCTGCGGCACGATAGAGTCAGACAGGGTCTTCTCAACCTCCCCGCCGGCATCCCGACACTTCCTGGTCGTCAGACCAACTGCTCGCCGCATGTGCACTACGTGACCGCCGTCTCGCGCACGGACAGCATCGCTGGTCGTGTCGATGTCCTCGATGAGGAAAATGACTTTCTTGCTCTTTAGCGTTTTCCATTCGGGTGCTGTGCGCGAAGATGAAGATTCAAAGAAGAATACGCTGTGGAGTTGTCTGTTGTTCGTTAAGCTAGAAAGGGGAATGCGCACCACGTGGCGGTGAGTATGATAGGCAAGAGCACGCACGAAGGAACGCTTCCCAGTTCCACGCGGGCCGTAGAGCAGAAACCCCAGTTTATGGGGAAATCCCTCAACGGCGTAGCGGTGTGATTTCTCCATAAAGCGCCGCAATAGCCGTTGGATTTCTTCTCGCTGCTTGAAAAACACCGTCTCCAGGGTGGGCCCTATGGGCAAGGGGACACTCTCAACGAGGATATCCTTTTCCGATGGACTCACGCGATACATGCGCAAGTTCCTCTCTATTTCACCCTTGTCAGAATAGCCACTCGCGTAGTAATATGCAAGCGCCGCATCTACAAAGCGCTGCAAGGACGCCTCTGCCGCCTCGCTGCCTCCACCGGGGCAGCCCCTTTTAGGTGCGCGCAAGAAAATGGAGCGCTTTGCTACATCACTGCGGACGCCTTCACCTGCTACGGACATCCACACGCACGCCTCCACCCCATCCTGCCGTGTCGGAGTCCAGAAGGGGAATATGGGCAGTTTGGCCGCCACCATAATTTTCGCATCTCGGCGGAAGAGCAGCTCTTCGTCCTCAGAGCTGTCGAAACCTTCCTCCGCGTCTTCGCAGTAAAGAGAGAGGAGATGAACGGTAAAGCACTTGTTGTGTAGCTCAGCGGCCGTCAGCGGCGCTTCCCGCCAGAGTTTTTGCGAGAGATACAGAATCACAGCGGTGCTAAGATGGTTCTGCGAATTATAGGATTTATAGATTTCCGTGGTGATCCGATCGTGCAATTGCCAGCACACATAGTCGCTCTTCCGGTGGGATACACTCGCACGCAACAGCACCACTTGCCAGATAGCGATAAAGGTAAGTATCACAAGCATCACTGTCGCCTCTACAGGAAAAGGCGAGTAGCCTCGCAAAAGTAGGCAGGCATAACCCACCGAATCGTCAAATCGACGCTCGAAGGAATGCAGCAAGTGCTGAAGTGGATTGTATCCCCATCGCATCTCCACCGGCGAAAGAGAATAAGCAGTGCTAAGCGGTGAGAACGACATCTCGGGCCATATACTGGCTTTCCGGCTACTCGCCTTCTCCGCCGTCCGCCTTGAATGTTCTTGGACAGCAAACCCTTACCACCACCACCACCACCACTCCGCACCGCTCTCTTTCCAGTGCAGATTTCTTCCGTTCGCCGCTTTGACCACCACCGGGCTCTCTCTCTCTCTCTTTCCCCCTCTTTCCCCGAATTGCAGGGAACGTATAATCCGGTGTGTTCAATTGCTGTGACGATGAGACGCACAGGTTAGGAGATGCAACTGCTTTTTTGTTTTAGAGGTCTTTGGAGGCGGAGGAGGAGAGACAACGAATTTCGCAACCAGGGAGTCACGGAGAGCAGCACAAGCCCATGCTGATTGAAAAACAAACGGTGCGCAAGAATGGAGCTGTCACGGTGGACCTCGAAGAATTCTATTCGGCAGATTCTGAGGGAACACGCCGTCTTCTCCGGACCGAAAGTCACCGGTCCCTCCTTCCTCCACGCGCCCTTGCTCTTCTCTCGCTCAAAAAGGCACGGATATGAATAAGGGCTTGCAAACACAGCTGAGGTTTAAGTTCTAGGAGGGAGAGGTGCGCCCTTGCTCATCTCCTTCCGTTACCCAGTGCTCGTAGGCAGGAAGAGCGCGGCGGGGGAGGGGGGGAGGGAAAATGAAGAAAGCTGAGAGCTGGATGCCAAAGGCTGGTCACGGGAAAACAACAGGCGCAGAAATTATCATGGGCGATTCCGCGCTGCTCTTCTCTCCGCTCAGAAACGGAAAAGAAAACGTCAACGTTAACACCCTTAAGCGTCCGCTGCACGCAAGAACAGAACAACCTTTTCTTGTCGAAAAAAGAGGGCAACGAAATATTTCCTCCGTATAGGGAGAGATGAGAGTGCGATGAGAGTGGGAGCTGATCTGCTCTCCTGAGGGATGTAGGACGAAAGGAAAAACGAGTAAGGAAGGGTTGGAGGAGGAATCCGAGAGAGAAATCGTGGTGGTTCATCTTTTTCTCCCTTTTCGTTTTGTCACAGTGTCGTCCCGTACGATAAATCCCTTTCCCTTGTGTTGCTCTGATCGTGGCGGCAAACCATAAAGACTGTGCACCGCAGGATGAGGCAATCCAACAGCATGACTAAGAATCACACGGGCAGCGCATCCTGATCTTTTTAGTGATGTGTTGCTGGTACCGCGCTCAGCTAGGTAGAGTCGGTGTGAGGAGGAAAATGGAGAGGAGCCCATGCTACTACAGCTCTTGAAAAAAAAACATAGGAGGAGGCGAAGAAGACTTCCTTTCGGCTTTGCCTTTCTGGAGTAATTCCGGTGGAGATGGGTGGCTCTCCATGAATGGCAGCGGAAAGAACTGTGCATCTGAAAGGGAGCGAATGCCACGATAAGCCACAAATACACAGAGCGAAAGAAACAAAGAAAACGCCTGAACGAAAAGAAGAGTGAACACCACAAATGAGGGGAAAGAATGGGTGGAACCGTATTGCATCTGTACATGAGCCATTTATTCCACCCGAGTGCGCACGCGGAGGTGTGTCGGTGAGCTGAATAAGCGTACCTGCTTCCTTGCAACTCCCTATCGGCGTAACGGAGGCCTCAAAATACAAGAGAAACAAAAGAGAAATGGAGAAGCGTCGTTTGCCCCCGCCCCACCCCTAGTCACGTACGAGCCGGAAAACATTGGCGCACCACTGGTGGAAATAGAGTGAACGATACGTCATGGAAGAGAAGACAACAGGAATGCTCTTCTGAAGAGCTGCGCAGATGTCGTTGAGGGGAGTCCAGGAAGCGGATATCCCTTTTCAATAGCGCGCAGCACGAAATACCTCCAGCATCTCCACTGCCACCGTGTCCGACTTCAGAAGATAGCAGAAGCTTTGCCGCGCCATGGAGATGAATAAGAGCAGCGAAAAGCAAGCCAGTGGAGATCGGAAGGGGAGCAAGTGAGGTGCGAAGTCGGGGAAAGGAGAGAGAACGGAAAATGATAGCATAAGGCGAATGTATGAACTTCCGTAGGCGCATCTCTCCTGCACCACAGTCACCCACCTGAGACGTGAAAACATCGAAGCAGTTAAATTGTACTCCATGCTTTCTTTTCGCGTCTTGGTCACACAACATCGGGGCAACAGCTGTGGATGGTCTTATATTTTCGCAACAGTGGATGCAAAGAAAGTGTTTAAAACGAAATACTTCAAAAACGGCAAGGGTCAATACTGTACAAAAAAAGTAAAACCTCAAAAAAGTAGCTGCTAAACGAGGAATATAAAATAAAAAAAACAAGATGAAAGTTGCCCCCCCCCCCCTATCGCTTCCGCTTGCCCTGTCCACTCTGCTGATCTGAAATTGGAGCGTCACAGTGAGAACAGAACTGCGGCAAATGCTCGATGATGACGACGGGAAAAAAAGAGGTTGGCAGTCGATGGCAACAACGCTCCCATCCGTTGCCACTGAAACACACGAGAAATACACAAGACATCCTAAATTACATTTGGTACGCCTCAAGACGACGGTTTGACATGGATTCGAGAGCTCCAAATCGTTTTTTTTTGCGTTCGCACGCTTCCAAGGCTACCCGTGATACGCGGCCATCTAACCCCGCCAGAGGGGAAAGAAGGGAGGAAGAGGCGGAGAGGAAGAGCGAGAAGTTGAGAGGGGGAATTCAGGGCGGCAGGTATCGAACATACTCACCAAACGAGATGTAAAAGGGATGCGAGACCGAGAGGGTTAGTCACAAATGAATGTATTTATCCCTCGCAAATCGATCGATACAGCTGTACCTTCCCATTGATGCGGCCCCTTCTCGACAGTCGCTCAATCCACTGGTTCATCACCCCTCGAAAAAACACATCTCCACCTCTTTCGATGGGCGGGTGAGAACAGTTTCACATCCTTGCGATCGCCAACATCACCATAGAAAACTGAGCGTAGTTAAGCGAAGGGGCGGTAGCGGCATTTGGCAGCGCTGCTGTTGCATCAGCAGCGACCGTACGATCCAACCCTACTTGAGGACGGTCTCGCATCACGTCTAGAAAAGGTCGCAAGAATCGTTGCACACGAACCCGATTTACCGGGACACCACAGGCGTCTAATGGACAGAGCAGCCGAGAAGGGGAGTGCCTGCGCCACTTGGCGGATCCACCTGTCCACTCATCTAAGAGAAGGTCCACCAGTGATGCAACAGGCAGCATTCCCTTCGTGCGGGCCGCTGCACAGAGGGTGTGGAAAAGGGCAAACATATCGGCGTCGCCGATGATGACACCCACGGCTTTGGCGTTGGCGACGATGCGGGGCGGCAAAGGTGCCGCTGGCCCTTCCGAGAGTGAATTATACAAGGTCAAGGCTAGGGCAACGCTTTCTTTCGGCTTCACGACAGTGCCTGGCTTCTCGGGAATGATGATTTGACCATCGGCGTTCGTCTTCGCGCGGCTCAACGTTAAAGCAGTGGCAGCTGCTTCCAAGTCACCGTTGATATTGTCACCCCCACAAACTTTCCCATCGTCGTCGAACGTCAGCGTGTTGCGGGCGGAGCTCAACTCCAATGCCATCGCGCCATTCCTAAGAACCTCCAAAATTTCTCGGCACCAAAAGGTGAAAGGGATGTTGGTGAGAGCTGCAGCAGTAGGGTTGGAAGCGGCCAATGTAGCCGTGTCATCGCCATTCCTGTACATCACGGTTCCACTGATACCGCTGAGCTCCTTTGTGGCCACCGTCACCTTCCATAACAGACCACTGCAGCGAATAAATCTCTCTACTGTTTCCATCACCACTTGACAAACCAGAAAAAGAGCGCGCCGGTAGCGCAGTTGGGAGAAAGCGCGCGCCACCTCGACGCCACAGCGGGCGTCTACGGAGCCGGTGACTTCTGCCTCATTGCCTTCGTAGAGGAGCTCTACGCACGGAGCGAGTAGGTTCACCGGATCTACCTCAAGCAGCACCGCGCGAACCTCATGCATTTCTGCGCACACCAGACCTTGAAGAACCCACCGGCGAAGTCGCTCCGCGGCCGGATTGGCATAGACGGCGCCCAACCCGTCCTCTACGCTCGACTCCCTCGGCAGAAAGGAAAGCACCTCATTCTCCACAACGCTCGTAGCCCCATCGCGGTGCGTGGGCAGCAAGAGCACGCGTGCACACGATACACGCCGACGTTCCAGCTGTAGCGGTGGGTGCGTGCTTCGGTAAGCGTCAATTGTAGTGAGGCACGTACTCGGCACATCGGCGCGCACCACTTCGGCGTCGTAGAGGTCCAGTTCGCCGTCCCGCCAAGACCACAGAAGATCTGGCGTGCGTTCAACGACGTCGATTCGCCGACGCAAACGCGGCCCCTCACGGGTGTAGTGGTAGTTCCACGGGTCCCTACCTTTTACAATCCGATGCATATGGTCGACGCCGCCGTCAACGGAATCCATTTCCGTAGCCGCAGCAGCAGCTCCACCATCCCCATCCATTCCATCCACAAAATCCTCGGAACTGAAGCGCTCCAACACGTACGCGAGGCACGTGCACAACTTAGAAAGCGGAGAAAGAGCGCGTACCTCTCTGGCCACCGCCTCCGGGACCGTCACCGAATTGTTCGCCATTGGCGCTGCCGTATGTTGTGATGACGAGTTCATGAGGGGTTGCTGCGGGTTGTACCCCCTCACGCCAACGGAGTTGGCGCGCCACTCGTTGCGGTATTGGATGCCGCGCTGCAGCTCACCATAGTACACCGCAGAGGATGTTAGCACAGCAACGAGCTTGTACTGAGCCGAAGGCGTGGCACCCATGTTACTACTTGTTCCATCCCTCTGGTTGGACCCCGCAACATTGCGGAACACAAGACGCAGCAACGCCTCATAGCCGCCAGCAGCACTGTTTTCGCTATCGGCAAGGGGCGTCGGCGGTACACGATACACCACAAAAGTATACTCCGGCATCAGCGGGTGCTCAGCGACGCCGCTCTCCGAATGCATCGTCTTCGAGAAGACGCGTTCGAAGGATGCAGCAAGACAGGCTCCAGAGTCCGCACAGCTTGGCGGAGCCGGCACCAAGACGAGCCGCTCCTCCTGGTGTACGACCACTCCGTACTGCAGAAGATTAAGCTGACGCGCCGAGATCGTATCGCGTAATAAAGCGTGTGAGGCGTAAATTCCATGAAGTGAGTGACGGAACGGAATTGCAAACTCTTCGATGATGATATCGAACCGGAGGTCGAGAGCCGCGATTTCGTGCAGCACCTTGTTTGCCGAGCCAGCCTTGCTTGCTTCCTCCGGGGATACCCACGTCATGGGGCCCAATCGGGGAACAGAGTCCAGCACACACTCCATCTTGCCTCGATACAGAGCGAGTGAAGGGGGGGGGGGATCGGGAGAGCGATGGTGAATGGATGCAGTGCAGGGAAAGAGGATTGGTGGGAGGAGGAGGGCAAAACTGAATGATCCGATCGATCAACTCAAAACCTCGAAAAAAAGATCCCAGAACTTTCCGCGCAGCCGATCTCAGCGATCACAGTAAGAAAGAGGCAGTAACCCCTAGAAGAGGGAGCAGCCCCACCGAAGAACAGCAGAGGACCGGAAACAACAACCATTTTTGTAGGAGCCGATTACCGCGACCACGCGATCACAGTAGCGAGCGATGAAAAATTACAGAAAAAGGAGGAGGTGAGAAGTAGAGCCTGTCCATCAGCTGAACAGCGTGCTGGTCGAGCGCATTGACGACGAGAGACGTGTGCGTTATGAACCAGTGCCGTGCATTCCGTGCCAACACCCTTCTGCCCCATCGCCCAGGATGACAGCCTTTCTCTCGGAGACCTGAGCCTTTCAGCCTCCAAGAAATTCACGCTGCTGTCTTTATGACACCTCCAAAAGCTCATTCTCCGTGCGGTGCGCACGCGATGAAGAAGTACTTATGTGACACAGTAGCCGATGAGAGAAGTCGCGCGTGGAGAGGGTTAGGTGGGGGGGGGGGGGACACCGTCATCGGCAAGTATGGGATCTTCCTGGCACAGTTAGTAGAACCGCGCATCATGCGGGGACAACCAACGAAGAGGGGCATGCCAGAGACTTCATTCACACATAAAAAAAGAGGAGGGACAGTCTTTTGCTTTTGATATACAGAGCGGAAAAGGAGGGAGGACGCGCAGCAAGCATCGGTGCCCGTCGGAAAGGGTATCACAGTCACGTTGATGCAATCAAGTGCGCGCGCGGCGTTGACGGAGCGTACTGATTTACACCACGAAACAATAGCACAAATAGGATTGAGAATAAACCCAGTGTGAGCTCGCCGTTTATTTATCTTTCAGAAAGCGTTTTCTCGGGCAAAACTGCTTTGGTCTTTGTTTTTCTCCACAACGATCCTTACGCAGCCGGCGGCTGCCGGAGATACGACGGAGACCGCGTAAGAGGAGCACTGCATCATTTTAATTCAGTTGAGAGGGGAGAAGATGTGGTAGAGGTTGTGGCGATGGAAATCCCACATCGTTTCTCTGATTGTCACTTCTTCTGAAAACCTTTCCACGCGCGCGCACACACACACACCCTCAAAACAGAGACGTTGTGGCAGTACTTTCCTCCTTCCCCCCCCTTCCCTCTTATGATCGTCTCGTTAGTCAGGAGGAGTGGTTGGTGAAGCCGCTTACAGTGTGAACTCTATCGAGCGTAAGACGACGCATTGAAAATGCTAATGGCCGCCTTGTGAAAGGTATCCACATTGCGATCGATAAGCGCCCGATTTTCCAACGCCTTTTGGGGCATCATGAGAACTAGCGTCAGCGAGTTGGGTAGCTCGCGCACGTAAATGCAGTTTTTCTCGCTAAGGTATACAACGGCACTTGATCCTTTGCAGGCATCGGAGACAATGAAATCTGCTGTCTCTGAGGATACAGAGGCGGTGCGAGTCACCGCGCCGTTTACGGTCGCAAGTCCGCGCGAAAGGTCTGCTGGTGCGTCTTTGCCGCCTGAAACAGTCCCTTCGGGAGTTGGACGTCTCATATAAACCCGTTTCATGCTCACTACGACTTCGATAGCATCGATGCAGAGATCGTATGTGCGCAGTTTCGAGCGGTTGCGTTCATCAGCAGCGAGGTAAATCTTGGTGTTACTCAAGAACAAGTAAGAAAGATCAATGTTGCTGTTTGTGTTCATCATCTGGAGCTGATCAGTGATGTACTGCGTCTTTGCTTTCATCATTTCTCGCACCACTTTTGAGAACGCTTGGAATATAGAGTGGTCATAGATGGAGGTAAGATTAAAGTTGAGATGAGGCAACTGCATGCCATCCAGCTGCTGCTTCGCCGTTTCCGTCACACTGCGCTGTAAACTCCTCAGCAAATCCGTTTGGTGGTCTTCGCTGAGGGCATCCACTTTATGGATGAAGACCTCAATGCACAAGTCCGGCTTGAGCTTGCCTGATGTACAGATGGTCTGGCAAAGCCTCTTGTAGGCGTCGTCAATGAATTCACGGCAGTCTAGGACGTACACGATCGCCCCGCAGTTCTCTAACAACGTACTAACGTCGTAGTGGTTGGCGCTGTCGGGGTCGAAGGGGTTACTCTGGCCCGGAAAGTCCCACACCTCAAAATTAACGAAATCGTTCGAGTGCACCGTGCACTTTTCGGGCCGGACTGTCGTCGCTAAATTGTTGGACTCGTGTGGGGGCATCCCCTCAAACACGACCTTCTGAATGCTGCTTTTACCCGACCTGCGGAGCCCCATGAGGAGCACCTTCGGCAGGGTCAGGGAATTGCCGGGCATGGCAATGTGTCTGCTGGGCGCTGCTACCGAAGAGGAGTCGTCGCATACACACAAAAAAAAGGGCGGTAAAGAGAGAGGGTGACGGAAGGAAAAGTCATAAGAACACAGAAGCCGAGGAAGAAGGTCGCACTTCTTTTTTTTCGTTCTTGGACGCCTGCTTCGAATATGCAGCTACGTCGTTCCCCCGATCCCAGCAATGGTCTTTCTGCGCGGAAAAAAATAGAGTGGAGGGGAAAGACTGTAGGGCCGAAACACACGCACACACACACACACACAAAACATCCAGAAACGGGGGAGGGAGGACAGCGCGCTCGTCGGCTTCCATTCACGGTGTTTCCACAGACAATGAGGCTCAATGGGGAGGGAGTCCCTGTGGACCTCCATGGCGAGCTGCATTGCTCTTTTTGCGTGGATCAGAAGGGTCGAATCATTCGACGATCCATCCGCCCATCCACCGGAAGTTGCGTGTGGCGTCCCTCCCCGTAACACCACAGTTCATCGCACATTCTTGCCCTCACCATCGACGAGTTGCAACACAAACAAAAGAGTGGCATGTCGAGGTGGAGAGAGAAATGAGGAGCGAAACGGCATTATTTTTTAAACACAAACATCTTCATACCCGCCCAGGTATGTGAAGAGAAATCCGTACGTGTGTGGGTTTGTAATTGCAGTGTGGTTTCTCCCCTCATACGGGCGCAAGAAAGTGCACCTTTCGTAACGCCTCGAAGGTCTCCAATCCTTCCATCGCCCTTCCTCGCAGTGATGATGCGGAGGGTCAACGCGGTATTTTGGCGAAAGTAGGCGAGGAAATGGTTTTCGAAAATGCGAGCTTCAATCACCACAACACGCCGCCACATTTGCTAAAATAAAACTCGTAGAACCTCTTCCTCTACTGCACATTCCCCGAAAGGTAGGATGCAGGAGTCATACGCACACACACACACACACACACTTAAAGCTGCACGACAGTTCTTAAGACACTTAAGCCTTTTTTCCTGAATGGCGTGCCCCTTCAATTGCAGCCAACACCGACGCTGGCTCCGCTATACTGTAAAATTATATCAGACCTTTTCGACGAACACCATTGGCAAGGTGGGGCCGCACGCAGCGCATTGCTGCTGGTTACTACACTCGCCCATCCCCTCAAAATTGCAAGGCGTCTAGAAGTGATTGAAGCTGTCTTGCCTTGGCCTGCGCGATACGTCCCAGTAGAGGCCATCGCGTTCCACGCAGCTCCTTTCCCAAACTTCGCAGCGTGCGAAGAAGTCGATCCGCTGAATTCCGAACGGAGAGCATCAAATTGGCGGTGTAGAGCACACCTGGCGCGCGATCGGAGTTGCGAACAAGATCTTGAAGAGTGAGTACATAAGCTGTCAATGCGAGTTGAACTATTTCCAGGTGTACTGTCTGAACGTCGGCTGCCGCATCGTTCTGGCCGTCAAGTGTGAACGTATCGTCGAGCTCTGTCATGGTATCGCCATCTGTGGCTGGTGGTCCACGACTAGGAGAGCGTGTGACACTGGATTCATGGGATACCGTGCTATTGCGGCAGCCCTCTGGCGACTGCTCCACCACACCCGGAACCCCAACGGGCACCGATGTCATACGGCGAACTATCTGCAACTCCCGGAGGGTGAACTGTCGCAACAGCTCCAGCGAATGCACAAGAGAGGCAGCGGCCGTGGGGAACTCCCTAGAAGATCCTTCCTGCGGCTTGAGGAGCCGATCTCCCTCCCAGTATTGCCCGAAAAGCTCCGGTGAGAAGACAAAGGCCGCCACCCTGGAACCGTCGCGCGGGATGGCGTAGGCGGAGAGTTTGAGCAAAATGGTGAGTTGATAGCGGAGGATGTGCGCCTGTGCTGCGGCACTGCGCCTACCTTCGCTGGCCGTCATTTCACGCGCCAGCGTCGACACTTGGCAGCGTTGTAGCAGATGTGGCTGCTGAGCGAAAATGAAGCCCGCTTGAACACAAGGTGTCAAGGATTCAAGTGTGATATCCTGCGCCGCAAGAACCGCTGCCAGACGCGTACCTAGCTCCATTTCCTCAACTTCCCAGAAAAGCAGAGCCTGCGGACGCACGCCACGCACATCAGCGAACGCGCTAAGAGCGAGAGCGAAGCGCGGAATACTCAGCAGCGCCGCCTTCAGCGGAGGCACCCATCCCGAAGAGGAAGCGTTAAAAAGCCCACCGAGCGATATTATGGTGCACCAAAGGGACAGGAGAGCGACCCAGCAGGTGTGCCACGCCAACCGAACATGCCGCTGCGCTGCTGCGTCATACACCGAGGAAGATGCAAACTGGCCAAGTGCCTGCAGAAACCCGAGAAGCACATCCTCCGACAGAAAGCCCAAGACGGCTGTTTGACCTCCGTAGTGGAGCAAGATGCTCCCGATGCACTCGAGGACGCGCGCAAAACGAAGCGAGTTCGCTTGGGAGGGCAGGGCAGGCTGAACAAATTGGGCAAGACGGGAGGCGATATGAGCAAGACACGGCAGCAGACGACTGGCCAACACGACATCTCTGAATCCTTCCGAGCGTGGGCGGGTAAATAGAGCGATACAACTGTCCACTATTCTATCCAGCTCTTTCAAAACATCCGCAGTCCATTGCGACTGCAGGTGCGCGTGTATGACTGCTAGCACGCATCCCAGTAACATATCCGTTGTGGCACACATAGTGAGCGTGTGACACGAAAATGCTTTGACAATTTCAAGTGCCTCAACCACCAAAAAAGTGTGCCGCCGATTCACCTTTACGAACTCGGCAAGAAGACTCAGCGCGCGCTCTATGGGCGGGCTCGCCTCTAATCCCATCGCCTCTCCATTGTGTGTACTCTCCAGTACACATGTAGCTGCTTTAGCCAGCTGCAACTGTTGCTGCACCTGAGACGTGAGCAGCGGGGTGAGGAGAGGGCTGGTTGGCGGGCAAGATACCGCCAAATTCAACGCGCACTCTAGCACTCGCTGTGTCCGTTTTTCGAAAAGCCCCACGGTGTTTGTATCGATCCCGCTGCACCACAGAAGATGTTCAAGTGCTCCTGAAAGGTTTGACATCGTGTCCAGGAGCGCTGCAAGAACGCTCATTCGTCCATCATCATCTGTTCTACGGAAAAATCGAGTAGGCGCCATACCAATGGGAAAAAGACGCTGGAACGGCACGAGAAGCTCCGCCTCGTCTCGCGTTAAAACACACAAAGAAACCTGTGCTCCCGCCACCGTTGTGAGGACAGTAGGCACGCTTACTCGACTCAGAGCACTCATCTGCGATGGATCACGCACAACGCTCTCCACACCCCCGGTAACGCTGCAGGTGCTCAATGCGTTCTCCTTCCTGTCCCTCTGATCCCAGTAATGGGGGAAGACCACACTGCCACTAATCCCACTAGCTTCACCCGCCATCATACGCGTGGTCTGTCGCAGGAGCCAACTGGGAAGGTCAGTGTACTGCACGGCAGCGCATTCCAATTTATAAGCGTCGCAAGCACTCCGGAGAGCGGCAGTCCCTTGCCTCAGTAGCTGGTCCATGGTGTCTGTATGCTCCGCAAGGGCCTTAGCGCGCGCCGCCTGTAACGGTTGTGCAGCCGATGAACCTGGGGGCGACCAGGGCGTCGGTAGTGAGCGTCGTGACGGGGTGCGGAATAGCGTCACGTCAGCAGGAACATCTCGAGATAAGTCTCCTTTATCGCTAGTCTCTGCATCGCCAGCTTTGACCGCACCACCGCTCGAGAGGTCCACTGACATTTTAGCTTTCATCAGCGCATGCGCCAGGCGTGCGTTGATATAGGCGATACACGCTGTGGTAAGTGCAGCCTTTTCCCACACTGTGCTCCTTATCTCGTCGCTTCCACTATCGTGAGAAGGCGCCAGTGCAAGGACCGCTTGCGGGGGTACAAGAGTGACCATGCCACTGGAGCGGAGTATGTTCAGCGCAACCGCCTTTTCATATGGTGCTACATCGTGAGAACGCACCGTCGTGAGCAGTAACTGAAACAAAGGCAAATCTGCGGGCTGCGTCGTCTCTTTATCATCGGGATCGTCGTCGCTCAGGCCGCCACCGCTACTTCGCGCCGTGGCCTCTTCATCACTGTCAGTTTTTAACGGTCCAAACAGAAAGAGAAAAAGAGGCGGACACCAGGAAACCATCGCTTGCCATACTTCCAGCCGCAAGACATTCGATGACGATCCAGAGCCTTCGCGCTGCGCTTTCAAGAGTCTCAGTCTCAGTTCGGCAGCTTCCTGGGGGCTTATTGACGATCGGAATACCTGAAACATTGGCGTCTCACGTGGCTCGAGTGCGGACGCATGCAGAGCAGCCGAGAGAAGCTCTGCTGCTACGTGGTGTACCGGAGCGAAGGTGTCATCACCGAGTAGAAGTAAAAGGAGATGCGTCAAGCATCGAGCATGCGACCGATGGACTTCGCCGTACGCCCCGGCGACGGTCCCGTTCCGGTTGAAGGCCGGCGTGCTAGATGAGTCATCCAACAAGGCCGTGGCTACCACACCAGGCACACGGAGCAGCAGCACCACCCTGTACAGGAGCGACGTGGCTGCGCATGCTGCATGCCATGTGGACACATCACCAGCCGACAAGTATCCCTGCGCATGCGCTTGTACAAGCACACCGAGCGCTTCGCCGAGTCGACCCACTAGCATAGGGACCTGGGCAACAGTTATCGCCCCTAATAGACTGGCATCGCTGGCCTGGTCGTCGATCAACTCAACAACGGTGTGGATCAACACGGCGGCCGTGTCGGCCCCGCCACAGAAGCTGCAAAATCTCCCCACCGGCAGCTCTGCGAGGAGGGAAACCACCCGAGCCGAATCTACAGGACCGGCGTTGTGTACGCTGCGGCACAGATGTGCATAAAGTGCCACACAAGTGGAAAAGTCTGCGTCCGCGTCATCGTCGTCGCCCACCACGGCTGACCACCGCGGTAGGTTCAGCAGTCGAGCCATGACAAGGCCGATCGAATCAATCGCAGATGCATAACGGTACAACAGCGTGTATGCTATGCGTCGCATGCGTAGCGAAGGACGCGGTGAGTCGACGATGGTGGTGATAACAAAGCTCACCACATCTACCATACCTCTCGTTCCGGTCTCTTCCTCCAGAGTCTGAAGAGAGTGTGGAAAGCTGCACATGAAAGAAGACAGCAGGGTCGCAGCTGCATCGCAGAAGAGGCGCCGTTGTCGGCCCTCGGGCTTATTCGTGTTGTCGGCCAGGGCCCTCGGCAGAGTAGTGCGGAGAAGCTCCACACATTGAGCGAAAAGATGTTGGCCCAAGACCGGATTAGAACCGCAAGCTTCATCACCCTTCGACGTAATCGAGTGGGCTTCGCCAGTGCCGCAGAAGTCGCCCTCTTTGCGAGACGTCATCACTGTTGCGGTGGTGGCAGACGCATTGGTGCTCACACCGCTAGCAGGGAGGTACAGGAACAAACTCAACTCATTAAGTGACTCTAGAAGAGGCGGAAGTGCCGACGTCACATATGCAAGAAGCGATAGGTAGAAGAGATAGCACCGAGGTGAGTTCGGTGCAGTTTCACATCGAGCGAGATACGCGGCTGGGCTATCACATGCGTTGCGATCTCCCCCTGGCTCCGCAAGAGCGTCGGAGAAGTCAAGGCCGATTGCACGCTGCGGTAGCCACAAGAGCTTCTCCCGCTCTGTGACTCCTTCCACAGAGCCGAGGATAGAGCGGCGCATGAGAAATTCAACACGCGAGGACGCAGTTGGAGCCGGAGGCCGTCTCGCCAGGCATAGGCCATCGAACGTCATTCTCTCTGACGGAACGCTGAAGAAAGTGGTGCCCCTACTCGGCTCCATCAAGCGGCTGGCGTGGGTCTCCTCCAAAGCGTAGGAGCGCTGGTATCTTGCTAGAGCACGATGAAGGAAGCCCACGAGGCTCACATAGCTTCTCGAATACCGGTTCCAAGTGGTGCCGTAGGTGCTTATCGCCCGGCAAATGTGGAGAAGCGCATCCGACGTGCAACAGCACCACGATATGTCCGACATGGTGGAGAGAAAACAATCCATGGCGCGGCCGTGGGCCCAATTGACGAGATGGCTCATGATAGAGGATGTGCCGTCGCTGCTCACAACCACGTCGGCTGCCGCATCGTACAGTGTGGATTTTCGCACTACCTCGAGCGCGCGGCATTGCTGATCTTCCGTCAGACCGGGGCACGCTGTCGACAGCGCGGCCATGAACACCATATGCGCCATGTTCGCTTGCTGAGACGCCCCACGCTCCAAGTCCTCCAAAGCGTGGAGGAGCGCCTTGCCGGGAAGCCCAGCGGCATTAAGTATGCAGAAAGAAGTCAAAGTAGCCACGCTCCGTCGCAGATAAGTTATATGAGGTGAGCCAAGTTTGGTGATCCCGACCCATATTTCTCGACTCAGATCGTATAGCTTCGTCAAAGCACCTTCTGAGATCCGCAGAGGACATGAAAGCGTTGCCTCGCTAGGGTTTCCAGCCAGTGTGTGATACGCGAGGAGCAGAAGCACGTCGCAGTACAGAGAGAGCGCTCGGTGCTCCATCTGCCACGTCGGTGCCAAAAGGCTGCAGCACTCGCACAGAGACCAGAGGGTGCGCATCTGCTCTGCTGCTGTCTCAACGAATGAGCCATCCGTGAGCAGACGTAAAAGGCTCGTGTAATTGCGGGAATGGCGGTGTGCAGTGGGGGAACGCTGAAGTATTGCCCGCAGCACGCCAAGTACTCGCGTCACGGGTTCCACGGAGCACGTGACACGTGGGTTTACGGCGAACACGCCATGCAACTGCTTTGAGGAGGAGGATGGGGAGGAGGGACCACGAATGGACTTCGAGGGCAACGTGCTCGCGTCGGCGAAGGGATGCACTTCTGGCAGCAAACTTGAGGTGCTGCCGGGGGTTTCCCTGAGCACGGAATGGGCTGCGGATGCCAACGTGTCCACGACGTAGTCGCCGCCTCCCAGGGAGGTTTGGTTGGTGAATGAGCTTCGGTTCACAGGCGACGGGGTGAGAGCCATCTCCGGTGCTGGCGGTCGTACTTCCCGGGAGCTAAAGAGGGCCGCCAGCGTTTCCAGCGTGCTCCGTCGATCCTCTGTGCGCCTCCCTGACGCCGCGACTGCCGTACTTCCTCTCGTGTGCATCGCTACACCCGACGCACGAGGCTTGGGCACGGAGGCGAACATGGACTGAGAGTGAGTTGGGAAACAAGGAAGAGCGTACCGCGGGCAGGTGTAGTTCCTGTGACGAACCTGAACCACCCCTTGGTCGAACACTCGCGCCCTCCCGCTTGACGATGAGGATGATACTGCCATAGAAAATGAAAGAGAGAAGAAAACGGAGAAATGGAGCGATGGAGACGTTGATGACTGAGGAGGGTGCGAAATGAGCTACGGAGCTTGAAGGCGACCGGATCGACTCCGTTTTTTTTCTTTACACATAAACGCTCCATTTCGGTGCACAAGAGATCGCAGGGCCGAGTTGCGAGGTGGACTTCGGCATTTCCTCTTCGCGTTTTTTTTTTGGATTCTCCAAGCCGATCCTCCGTAGAGGCAGGCAGGTCGTGAATAGTCCCTCGCCCACTCTACATGCAGGCATACAAATAGGTACAGCGGCTACCCCTTCGACTCCACGTACAAAACCCCTACAAAAGAGGGACTCAATACAGCAACCTAAAAAAAAGCGATGGAGGAATGGAGGAAGAGAGAGACAAAAAACTCTCTCCACGGTGGAGTGGGCGCTGTAACGTGTGCGTGTTCGGGTGTGAGGCGCTCGGATCCAACTTGAGTTTTGAACGAATGCGCGCAGGCAAGCTTCTCCCTTCCTCCCCCCTTGATTGAAGGGATAACATCGGAGGGCGTGATGCACGAGAAGACATCAACGGGGAGAGAATCCGACGACGGCTTCACGTAAAAGAAACAAAGCAAGGGGTGTGATAATCACACAACCGCGCGTGCGCTTAGTTCGATATGATGGAAAAGCCTCCATACATGACTGATTCTGAACGGGAAATGAGTACATACTTCGTTAACTTTTTTGCGTGTTGATTCTCCCGTATGCATCGCTGACTCAGCTACAGGGAGTGACGAATGGTTGAAGTGAGGGGTACAGCTGGGGATAAGAGAAGATTGGAAAGGAACAAAGGTGAAATGGGCACACAAACACCGGCACACGGCCTCCTCCCCCCGCCCCCCACAGTAACTGAAGTGCGTACCCACAAATAAAGGAGGTGGAGGAGGCCGGGGGGGAAGGGGCGCCGGTTTATTTTGCCCTGCGACTGATTCGCGATGCCGGAAGTATCCAGCAGCTCTTCGTGGCTCGTGATCCCCTCCCCTCTCTTATCTATGGGGCCATTTTTCTTCGGAGCGCGTGCATCTCACCTAAAGATGGAGAAACGAAGGATACACTAAAGCTTTCTTGGATGTCCTTCGACGTGGAAAGGGGTAGGCCTCTCTCACGCTGCAGTCTATTCACCATAACTCACCTTTGGGAAGAGCGTAGACCAACGCACACACTGAACTGAATTTTGAAGGAACCTTCGTCTCTCAAATACACCCAATGGCTCTTCTCTAAAAACGAAGGAGCCGCACGCGCTGGAAGAAAGAAAAAAAGACATCGAGTGTCTCAGAATCGGTCAACTACATTTGAACGTCAACGACGGTGAGCAGCATGATGCTGAAGGGCAACGGTGAAAAGGGAGAAAATCTTCACACATATATATATGTATATATGTAAATATATATATTCGTGTGACCGGAGCTCTCGGTAGGGGACGACCTCTCATTCTCCAAAAGAATAAATACTGCTCAGGAACCCGGCGAATCGGGACCAGAGGGAAATCGGACCTTAGCGCTGTGAGGCACCGCCATCACAAGCGTGCAAGCTCTGTGATTTTTACGGTGACCGTCAAACAGAGAGCAGAGAGGGAGAAAGGACGAGTAACAGGAGCCCCTGTAAAGGAAGAAAAAGTAGGGGGCATAAGTAAAGGACACGGGAAAGCTACATAAGAAAAAACAGAGGAGTAGGTGCCGACAGTGCAGGGGGCGGGCGGGAGTAGGGAGGGCTTCCCCTCTCACCTCACATGTATCGTGTGCTTCTTTGTTACTCGCTCCACTTCAGTGCAAAGAAAAACCTGAACCACAATGTGAAGAAGAGCAGATGCATACATACTGGAAAGTAAAAAAGCAACGAAGCTAACCGTACAGGATAAATATTTACACGGCCACCACCATGAGCCCCCCCCCCCGACACCAACATGCGCATTCCAACCCCTTTTTGGTATCGACGTGCTCTCTTTACCTCGTTCCGTCGATGAACTTCGACTTTATCACATCACCGAAATTGAGGAGTAGCTCAAACGATGTCAGCACGTACAACTTCTTTGTCACTCCCTGTTTCTTAGGTGATATATATATATATATATATGGATGTTCGTGTTTGTGTGTTCACTTCGCTTCGCACTCGTTTGCTCTTCGTAAGCATCCTCCGTTCCTGTTCGAGCGTTTTCCTTCATACTCTTCTTCGATTGTCTCCGCTGGCTAGTCGGACTTTTTGGGCTTGATGGTCATGATGGAGATGTTGAGGTAACGGGCAATTTGTGTAAAGACAGAGAGAATCATGTGCCCATACTGCAGCGCGGCAAACACGCTAAGTCCTGTGAGGGTCCAACCAAGCATGGTGATGATCTTCTCGTGGGCCACCGAACGGAAACCTACATAATACAGTATCAGTGCCGCGACTAATGTCGCGAAGAACAAACATTGGTGGCAGTGGAGAGCCCGATAGGGCATGCTGCAAAGACGTGCCAGGGTGAGCCGTGTGACGGTGATGGACATCAGCAGACCGTAGCTGATCTCTAGCGCGAACGGGAACCGCTCTGTCACCTCAGGATAAACAGTGAACACATGCACCGCAAGCGCAGTCACCACCACAGCGGGCACAGCAGCAAGCACCGGTGTCAGTTTTGACGTGTGCACCGTCGGACGCATCACCACATGCACAATATTGACAAAGATGGTGAAGGAGACCGAGATCAGAAAGAAAACGAAAAGCGCCGTGCGTAGAGATGCAATGCGGACGGTACCCGTACAACCTGGAAAAAGCCACGCCAGTGAAGATGGGTAAGGTACGTCGTATGGTCCCACCACCGACACATCCCACAACGCACCGCCATAGTACCCGGAGACCGCAAAGAGGGCACAGTTGAGAAGAATACCTTCCGTGGGCCCGCTGATGTACCCGAGATCGAAAGTTCCGGTGCAGAACTGCTCCCAAATAACCGTGAAGAGTCCAAATGAACTGAACTGCAAAAGCCAGAACCGCTCCGTCGATGAGAGTTGGGTGGCCAGTGCTACATTGACCAGGACGAACGGTGTGAGGAACGCATCGCAACCGTGGTCGAACAGTTCGCCAAGCGGGCTTCCCGTTCCAGTACGGCGAGCCTGCTTTCCATCGATGGCATCCAAGGTTTGATACACGAAGAGAGCAAATGCCGCATAATACAGGGACCAGCTCGGGTACACGCCACCCTCGAAGAAAAAGTAGTACAGGAGGATCAAAGTGGAGGAGATCCCAATAAGAAAACCGGTAAACGTGATACAGTTCGGCGCCACCGTCATCGGAACAAGGCTCACGACGAAGTTCCAGTACCGCTGCAGCACAAAACGACTCATAATGGAGAAGTCTGAACCGGCATACTTGTACTTCTTCAAATTCGACAAGCAAGCCGGAGGGATATACTCGCTCGTGAACGAGTTGAGGCCCGAACGGCGTGTAGGCGACTCTAGCTGCATTTGCACTCCTCGACCGTTTCACGAGCTTTACGAATGTTGTCTAGCTGTTTGGCCTTTCTACTTTAGAGGAAGGGGGGGGAGAGAGAGTCCACCAAATGCTAGCCACCACTCAAATCGGTGAGGATAGTTCTTCCTTATGTTTGGTGCGTATGAGTTCAATCGAGAAAGGAAAACGCCGTTCGTTTTGGGGGGTTTGTTTTCTTTCGAGGGCGTTTTCGCTGTTGAGTACGTGTGTATGCGTGTTTGGATGGGTGCGTTGGGATAAACGCAGTGGCAAAACCCAACCATAAAAAAAAAGTGAGGGCGGCGAAGGAGGGATGAGAAAGGTGGAAAGGGAGAAACTAATTTTAAAGGGTGTCGAGGCAAGTCGATCGCTGAGCGTCAAAGAAGTGATGCGAAGGTTAGATATCTGTACAGGTAGGCTGCGAAGCGAAACAAAGCTGAGCTCAGACACTGCATTGAAGGATAATAGTTGGACTGATAGAATGGCCGCACACCCTTCAAGCCGCTAGAAATTTTTCTTCTTGCAAATATTTATTAACTTAATCATCAATACCTACATATAGGTGTGTGAGGCACCGTTTCTTCTTTCGTGGATAGATCAAATTCATAACACCGGCAGCGTCCACACCGCATCGGGATAACTCGGGAGAAGCTAAGGACGGAAGGGTTACGCCTTGAAGAGAATACGAGAGATAGTCTTGTGGGAAGAAAAGAGTCAATCGAAGCAAATCACAGAGCAGAGGATAATTCATAAATGTATGTGCTTCCAGTCTCGGCGTGCTGTGCGGTAGGCGGCGTGGAACTGAGCATGCCCACATCCAGACGGACAAGCAAAAGCATGCACAAAGAGAGAGAGAGAGAGAGAGGAGCATACCAGGAGAAAAAAGAAAGAAATGGAGACTACTTCGTGGAGTTCCTTGGTGGGAGCACCGTAATCGTTGGCCAAGTAGCCTTTTATATTTGGGGAAAGGTCCGATCCAAAGGGCTAAAACAGCAACGAGAGACAACCCACCAGGGCTTTATGAACTCAGCAGCAGGCACCCTAGACCTCCCACGCCCACCAACGACTGTACAAGGGCGCTAAAAAATAGGTATCGCAACGCCAATCCATTCTTTGCGGGTCTATCTCGTGCTTCGCGTATGACTCACTTGGCCCCCTCCCCCCAGTCTTCGCGCCCCCGATCGCAGAATCCCTTTTGACATGCCCAGCATAAACGGAGAAAGAAGAATAAGGAGTGCATGCCTGTTCCACTGCTGATACCCCTCACCTACCCACCCATCCACCCCCCCCGTGACGGCCCTGAGACGAGGAAGAGAAAAGAGCGAGGAGGAGTCGGGCCGCTTCCTCATTCACCGCTCTCTCCGACAAGGCGCGCGTAGTCGTGGGGTGGTAATCTGAAGACAGACTCTTCCTGGGGCAGGATCGCGAATGAGGCAAGGGAAGCGTCGCTCCTGAAGAGCGCGTGCGTGTGCAGCTGCTCTCCACATCTGCGAGTCGTGCTCGATAGAGTAGTGCCGCGAGCGACACGCCTCGTTTGCCCCCTTTTCTCCTCACTTTGGAACTCTCCGGCTGCCGCTTCTTCGATCTTCAACATTTAATGCCTGGCAACAGACTCCCAGTGGATCTACTGTTTTTAAGGTAAAGTCCAGCGAGCCGAAGTTTCACCGTCGTGGTGGGTGTCAGCGGCACGATGTTTTTCACGTCTCCGAGAGGCTCGCTGGCGCACACATAAAAAAGGAGAGAAACATCCCAGAAACTCACGTGGGAGCCCAAGGGCACTCATACATGCGTAGACGTACATAAATATGTATGTAAGCAAGCACACTATTGGTGATGGTAAGGGGAAGAGGAGGAGGAGAGGATCCCCTTGCCTCGGGCTACTCGCTCCATCAGCGTAGGGGTGAGCACAAGGGAAACTTTGAAGATATACACAGGAAGGAGTGAAGCTTTTCTCATTTGCTTAACTGGCAGCCGCGCGGATGCGCACTCGCACAGGCACAGGAGAAAGAGAGAATATGTATATATATTGTAAGATTTACGTGAGTTGGGTTTGAGAAGAGGAAAAAGGGGGAGGAGCAGTTTGAAAATTTTCACGGGCGGGAACAATGCGAGATGGGAAAGAGCGAAGCAGCGAATGGGCGGAGCTCTGGTTTTCCGTTTTGATTGGCGAAAGGAGGGAGAGAAGAGGCGAGTTCCCGAGAACACGCCCAGAATGACCAGGGCTTCTGGACAGCGTCGACGGCATACCACATATGCCCGTTGTCTTTAAATCTTTGTGTTTTGGGTTTTCTGTTTGTGTGTCCCCGATGTCTACAAGGGCAGGGCAAACATTTTGAAGGGAGCTGGCTCGTAGGAGTCCCAGCTGTCCCGCAGCCACCACTCTTCGCAGGAGCACTTCACCGCAGAAGGGAGAGCATAAATTTCGCACCTCATCATCATCCTAGTAAGCCACTATGTTTCCCGATGGATTCATCGTAGGGTGGGAGAGTGGAGCTCAAATAGGGTCAAGTAAATCGACGGACCATCGTGAAGAAGGAAGCATTTTAAAAAGGCACAGCTCATCGAGGGACTGCCACCAGCGCAACAAAAAGGCGTCAAGTCCGTCCAGAGAAAAGCGAAGAGGGAAAACGAGGAAGAGAGAGAGGGAGGGGGGGGGGGGCACCTACAGTGTTTAAAAGGGGCAAGGCATTCTATTCTTTTTGCACACAGAAAAAGGAGGGGGGCAGGGCGAAAAGGGAGAAAAAAAACACATGAAGAAGTGTGCTCGCCTCCATGCGTCTTGCGATGGGCGCCGGTGGGCTTAGCACCCCGTGTCACCCTTGCAATTTCTTGTTTCCGAAGAAGTACAAAGGCGAAGAGGACGGAGGTGAAGAAGCGAAAGCGGGAAAGCACCGCACCGGTAGAGCTTACATTGCGTTGTACCAGACTAGGAGGTGGCAGTCGGAGATGGGTGAGCAACTCTAGAGGCCCGAAAAGGGCGTGGAGAACTCAACACGACGGCGTGACGGACTCCCTCATACACTGTTTAGCCTCGATAACGAGCTCCTCATAATTCACCTTATAATCCCGTTTCATGAGTTGCCAGAGGGTATTAATGAAGGGCACGTTGATGGCCATAATCGTGTCGAAGGGCATCCACGGGTTATACGGGCGCACACACAAAATGGCAGACTCTACCGCGCCGGACGCCTCCGCAGCCGAGGCTTCGCTGGAGTTATCGGTGACCAATACGACATTCATTTCCTCTGGCGAGACATCCATTTGCTCAGCAAGTAGGCTGCGGATTTTCATGTAGCTCTTCGGCGCCAGCTTAGTCCCAACTAGTGCTGTATCGAAGTAGCTCATGATGAACGGGGTCAGGTCACCAAACGATGTATGGCTCATCAACTCTTTCTGGGTTACTACGTTAGAGGTGCTGTAAAGGGCGACGCGCGTCCGGGAGGCCATCGCAGGACCGCCCGCAAAGCGGAAGAACTTGTTCACATCAGGAAATAATTTGGTTTCTAATAGACTGGAGCTGTATGCATCCGCTAACACGTTGTCTCGAATTTTCCTGGAGGACGAATCCATCATGCTCCCGCTGACGTTCTCTTGAAAAAATTCACAGAACAGCCTTCGCGTAGTGTCGTTCGCAGCCACATCGCCCCAGCCACGCGCCTTGCTCCGCGACAGCGCTTTGGAAAAAGCTGTGCCATTCGACGACACTACTTTAGCATCAGCCGTGGCCTGCTGCTGGGATATGTCCGTCAGTAGTTCCACTAACGCACCGTCTGAGGGGAAGTGGGCCTTCATGTAGGTCCAGAGATGGTGATGTACTATGGGCTGTACAACGTGCGTCATGAACTGGTAAGGCGTAATGGTGCCTTCGATGTCGAAGAGAAAGATAGTAGGGGGCAGCGACATGGCTGCCACGGCATATTCCATGTCATCCGGGTCTGGTAGACGCACTCGCTTCTGTTCCAGTTGATGGAACACATGCGGTACCGACCCAGGAAAACTCTGGGACCGTTGCTGAATAAGTTCGGAAAGCTCTGCATATTCCACCCCGGCAGGGAGCGATCCTGTGAGGTTCGCCAACTCCGTCTGCGCCACAAAACAAGCCAAGGCGTTTTGCATCATGATTTCGCTTTGTCAACACCAAAGCAAGGGGAGAAACTGAGAGGGAGACAGAGAAGGAGTTGGGAGCTAGTCCACTGGCACCGAACAGTTACGGTAGAGGAGCGTTGTGTCTGGCAAGGCGTCACAATCAAAGAGCGAAGGGCGGAGGAAGAGGAGGGGACGACAGGCTTATGATAGACGTAAGTGTCGATGTTAGAAATTTAGAGGAGCAAAGGAGGAGAAAGACGTGCCCCCACGTGTGCGAAACGCCGAAGTCAATCTGCAATGGCGTACCTAAACTGCACAAAAGCACGTTTCAAAAAGTGGGGCAAAAGCGAGGAAAGGGAGAGGGTGACCGGGGAGATGTGAGTGGGAAAAGATCTAGCACGGAAACCTCTGCTTTAGAACGTCCAGAAAGACCGATGGTGCAAAACCTCAAACGGTGAAAAAAATGAAGGGGAAGTAAAACAAAACAGCGAAAGGAGAGGAGAAAGGGGAACGAAAGCGTTGTGAAGCCTTTTCGATCTCACTAATACGGAATCGAAAGGGAGATAAGCCTCTAAGAAATGGAGCGGGGCAGAGGGAGCCGTTTGCGTGTATGCGCAGAGGGTCGGAAAGGATGAGACGCGAGGGTAGGGGGGGGAAAGGGGAAGACGCGTTGTTAAAGCGACGAGCAAGGGAGGTTGCGTGATGGCCAAGAGAGAACCGTAGCCCTGAAACCCCTCTCTGAAATGGGAAGGAGGTACAACAATCAAAGAAAAAAAAAGCTCTTCCTCAAGAATGGAAAGGGACAGGGCTCACTTAAAAACTCAAAAAAGGACAGGTTGTGAAATGGGGTGAGGAACAGAAACGAAAGGACACCCTGCGAGAGAGACCACGTGGAGGAAAAAGAGGGTCTCGAAGAGATAAAAGTATGCTCCGCCCGCAAGAACAAACGAAAGGCCCCCTTGGCACGCAAAAAGGGAAAGGCTCCGGCAACTAAGTGCACAATGGACAGCAATACACACCGCGTGAAACGGAGAAATGGGAAAAATACGGAGAGCTGTCACCGTCCAGCAGAAGGGGTGGCGAAAGATCTACGTCACAGCCCCCCCTTTCCTCTCGATTTCCTCCCTTCGCAAACAAATGTGAGTTCAAAAAGCGTCAGCAAAGAGGGGGGATTTTTTTCCGCAAGTAGTTGAATGGGTCGGGTCTTTACGTAAGCCAAATAGGGAAGATACGAAAAAAAAGAAGTGGAATAAATAAAGATCTTAAGAATGGGAAGAGGGGGGAGTGTTGGTTACCTGGCCTCGAACCTATCGGTCAGCTCTCGCACTTCTGGCGAATGACTGGTTTTTAAAAGGCAAATAGTTCCTCAAGCGATCGAAAAAAAAGTGCACGCGCGACGTGTGGGAAAAAGGGCGTACCACAGAAAGGGAACAACCCAACAGGAAGGGAAAGCCGGGGTGGTGGAGAGAGCTAAATGGAAACTTAGAGGACACTTTTAAAAAGCTCTAAATCGCCCACTTTCTCACCTTGTCTACCCTCTTTTTTTATACCTCCGTAGTAGATTACTATAAAGTCGATCGCTGCTTTTCCTTTTCCCCTTCTCATGTTATAGAAGCACCACTTGCGGGGGCGCGAGGCTGAAAGTGAGGAGTGAGGCGACGGTTGAGCGTGTGACTAGTTGTAAGAGGGGGCGTTTGCTTGAAGGCTGACGATCAAGATATAATAGGCAGTGACGAAGTGAATCAGCTACGAACGATGAAAGAGAGAAAAGAAATAAAAGGGAATGGCTAGATGAACCAGAGAGGTACTTGTCAGGGTTTCTGTTGTGGTGAGCGATCTGAAATAAGCGAAAAAGGAGTGCAGCTATGTGTTGTTGTTTGAAGCGGCATCCCGACACACAAATACAAATGGGGAAAAGACGTGTAAGGTGGGGGGAGGGTGGAGTGCTAGGAGGAAAACATCTACAGAAGTCGATGCGGGAAAAGAAGATCAAACAGGTCAACTGAAGCTACGGTGCTAGTTGTCCTGCTCCTTCATAACATAGATAGAATTGATACAGATGGAGAGCGCTACTTCCTGCTTCTCTCCATAACGCACAAAAGCTCCTTCCATCCAATGCGGCGCGCAAGGAAACGGAAAAATACTCGGAAAGGGCATCCTTCGAGGGCAGGAAGTCGAGTGATGTTCATTCTTTTGTTTCTTCGGCGAAAGTATCCACACCACCCGCGGGCTTCAACAGCACAACAGGAGAAAATACTCGAACCGCCCCACCTCACCCATCCTGACGCATGGTGAGAGCAGAAACATAGGCTGGTGGGTCCGAATTGGCGCTCCCCATTCGCTTTCCTCGCCCAGCATAAACCTCAACGATTCCCAAATCAGGATTTAAAAGTCAGAGAGACGCCTAGGCGGGAAACGCCGTATGCGGCATCGCATCCCAACGCAGTTTTCTCCCCCGAAATGCGTAGGGGTCGCGGAACAGTCGCCAACGAGTACACGCACACACACAAAGGGTACCAATCAGATATCTATGCCGCAAGCGACGGCAGGCTCAGCACGCATAGAGAAGGCGAAAATAAAAAAGAAGGAAGGGAGGAGAAACAGAAATCCACACATACGCAGAGACAAGAAGAAGAAGAGAGAGAGAGAGAGAGACGCACAGATGACCGAAAGATGGGAGGGGATAGATAGGGGGATAGGGGAGGCGAAACCAAAACGCGTGTTACGCCGATGCCGAACATAAAGGTACCGATGCGGTACTAACCCCCCTCAAAATATACGGTAAAGAAGGAGAGGGAGCAGAAAGAGACAAGACAGAGAGGTAGGAGAATCTATCTATGAAGATATATCAGAGAATCCCCCCCCCCGCAAAAAACTAACCACAAAAAAAAGAGATCTAGCATCGCAGTCGACAGTGGAAAGAGCACATGCACGCAAACTCAACTCCTCCTCGTTCCTTCCCAGAGAACGCCCTTCCATGCTCAACCGTAAAACACAAGCCATCTTACCTAAAATGAGGAGCTTCAGATGTGTATTATAGGGGATCATCACAATTTCTTCTCTCTTCAAGCACTCTCCTCCGCCCTTCGCAATCGACCAGACCTGGAGGAGGAACAGGATATGGTGGGAGACGGGAAAAGAGAACGGATGCACCTAAACCGACACATTCTCATTCTTCAACTTCTCAAACAAAGGGGGAGACTTTTACGCTGTTAACGTCTTCTTTGCTCCTCATCAGTTCTCCCGCCCACGTCATCCCATCTTTTGATGAGGGTGTGGAGGAGGAGTGGAGCCGAAGGGGGAAGAGGAAAGCACTGCTCCTGACACCTCCACGTTTTCCTTCCTCCACCGCAGTCCACGGTTCCGTTTCTTCCCCTTTCCTTCTTGTTTCTCTATGGTGCGGATAGGCAAGTGTGTCCTTCTTTTTTTCAAGTATTGAAGGACACGCAGGAAGTAAAATGAGTTGACAAGACAGCAGGAAGCCGCCGAGGGAATGAGGGGATAAAAAGCGATCCTGCACCAAGTTAAAAGGAAAAGCGAATCGGCATAAAAGTACAGCGCACTGGTGTTTCCTCGAACAACATCAGCGAAAAATTTCACCGCCTATAACGTGAGGGCAAGGGGGTCTGGACGCCGTAAAATATGGGTCAGCACGACCTTACAGAGGTGAAGACGATGGTGAGGGTCGCGGCGGAGAAGTTGAAGGGAGAAGCACACAGAATTCTCTTTTTTTCTAGGCGAAGATGAACCAACGCTGTGGTACATACCCATCATGGGCCTCTCCTTGAGGATGCAGCTGGGGCCGAAGAGGAAGAAAAGTGAGAAAGAGGGGAAGAAAAAAGCGTAGGAAGCACGATACAGCGGAGTCGCTAACAAATCTAAAGTCACTCTGCTAAAAATGGGGACCGCAGTCACGTGCAATACGTGGCAGAGAGGGTACAAGAGAGGGTACAAGAGACTATCATGGGGAGCGACCTCATATATGCATAGCAGCCCCTCACATACAGCAAAAATCAAAACAACAATAACGCAGCGCCACCTTCTAAAGGTCTAACCCAGCAGCCTACACCCGACCGTCCTCATACATGTACATATAAATATATAGATGAAGGGCTCAAGGACTCACATGATCTAAAAAAAAGGAGGAGACAGCAGCCACACGCTACGTAAAAGGCGTATCGAAGTAGCGAAATCTCTAAAAAATGAGAAACGTGGGAGCGGTCGTTCCTCGCCTACTTCCACCCTTTTTTTTCGCCCTCTCACAGAGGCACAGACAGCCCGGAAAGGGGGCAAAGAAAGCCAAGGAAGCGGGCAATAGAAAAAATGAGCAGCGAATGGTACCAATTCGATCAGCCAATAGTAGTAGTACGCAGGGTGGATACGGAAAAAGAAGACGAGAAAGGCACCGAGATATGTACTACCGCTAGTCGTGATGCTTGGGGAGGGCCGCGAAGAGCTGCTACGTCATCCCTAACGTTGCATAAACGTCACTTCTAAAATCAGAGCTTGTGTGTACTCGCGCTGAATCCCGGGGGAATAAAAAAATGGAGAAAGGGTTGGGGGGTGGGGCTTGCAAAGGCAGCCAAACAACAGACAGAGATTTTTTTAGAGGGAGGAACCTGCGAGTCGGCTGCTCATGAGAAGACGGAGAGGTAGAGCTTGCACAGCCAGAGCGAGCATCAACCCAAACCTCCACGGAGATCGTAGTTACCTGCACTGGCGTTTTTTCCTGCACTCCATCTTGCTCGTGGAGAGTACCCATGAAAAGCGTCAAGGACCTCCTGTCGCTCCTGTGAGACAGTCACCTTTTTTCATCAGCCTCCGAACAGGAGAAAAAAAGCTTTCCACAAGTCCACGCCTCCCCTCTTACTTTTTGGAAGATGCCTTCTTCTGTGCTCCCGTTTGCTTTCGCTTCGCGGCTGCCGCCTTCAGGGTCTTTTGGGCGGGTTGCAGCCGTCTTTGGACAGCCCTTTGCTGTTTTTTGGCGGCCAACTCCTTCACAGCCTTCGATACCTGCACATCCAGAGGTTTGTTGAGCTCGTACAATTGGGAGAGAGCAGCGAACCGCTTGCTGTAGTTGAGACCTTGAACAACTTTGAAATTCTTTCGCACAAACTCTGAAAACTCGGTGGGGCGAGAAGGTCGCCGGCGCTTAGCTGCCTTTCGGAGGCTCGGATGCGCTTTTGCCCGCTTTTGGAGGTCGCGGTGTTGCCGCTGTGAGAGGGACTTGTACATCTTCGAGAGCATCTTGCCTCTTTTGCCAATCGACACTCCTTGCAGAGACGGGTTGTTCTTCTGATCCATCAAGAAAATGGAGAAGGGACTAACTCCCCGGAGGAGGCGAGCGACACGGAACATGGTGCTTTTCTTGCGATGGGCAACAGAACAGCAGCTACCCACACACTCCTAATATATATATATATATATTCCAAATCTGACTTAGAAAAGATGATGAAAGGGGGGAAGAAGGGAAACAAATCTGAGAGAACAGGATCCAGGGACCACTGTGAAGTTTTAAACTCTCTCTTGGCGAAAAAGAGGGGAGGAGAACAAGTAGACCACCGCTTCAAACAAGTAAGAGAGACTCTTGACGATTCCCTGAAGCGTATATACATATATATTATACGTATTGGCGTGTGTATGTTTGTGCTTACAAGCGAGAAAAAAGGGGGAGAGAGGGAGAGGCGAGGGAAAAGGGCAGCGATGGAGGAGGAGGAGGAGGACAACAGCGGCGTGAGAACAAGAAGGGGCCAACATACGAAGGTAAAGGTGGGATGAAGTTGAGGGAACCTTCTTCTTCTTGAAACAATGCGAGGACAGCTAAATTACGCATGCTGCATATCAGATGCCGCTCATGACAAAGAGCCCTCACCGGAAGCAAGAGTAAAGGAGGAGGGGGGGGGGATAATGGCTCAGTTCGAGCCGATTGATCAAAACATCCCACAAACCCGCAACAACACAAAGGAGTATCTTCTGCGATGGTACTGGTATCCCCACGTATTTTTTTCCGCGTGCAGTTTAACGGACCGGGTCTTTACTCGTGCACGCGCGC